>CM076902.1:9513190-9602944 GCA_039519145.1 Kokia cookei | reverse complement strand
ACCAGTATGGTGGAGATGGTACTATTGGATTTGTCCAGTATCTTGGACCTTGTATGGATTGTTTGTTTCACAATTTGGAGATATAAACGTACTGCTTGAAGATGGCAACAATGAGACGGTGAAGCAGTACTTGAGACATAATTATGGTTTCAGGCATGATTACCTGGGATTAGTTGCTGCTGTGATTATGAGTTTCGCACTCCTCTTTGGAACAATCTTTGCTGTGGCCATAAAGGTGTTCAATTTCCAGAGACGATAGGTTTTTCTTTTAGATGTAGTGGTAAGATTTTTTTTTTATATATATATAATTGAGTGAGGAGAACGAAGTTGTTTGGAATCACTGAAGTTTTTACTATTGAATCAAGAGGTTGTTTGCAAATGTAGTGGTAAGATATTATTAGGAAACAAGTTTTAGAACTCAAGGTTTTATTCTTATAAAATCAATGCTATTTGAATTTTAAACATCTATTACAAGGCCCAAATTCTGTCATTGTAATAAAAGGTTTTGTCTTGTATGTAACCATGAACCAATGTACGCTTCTTTGCTAGATGTAAAAAGTTTATGGTCTGATTGCTTCTATAGCGTTGAAGATGAAACATATTCGGCCCAAATTCTTTGAACTCAGTTTGAAGATTTGGCCCAAGCCCTCAAGCCCGCTTCCTTCAAATTTGATTAAACTATAAATTAACGGAAATGATTAAATCGTTTAAATGATAAATATGTTTTTTAATAAATATTTTGATATATATATAACAGGCAATTATTTGATATATTGTCGGTATAATTTTAGACTCTACAAACGAGTTAAGAATATGACAAGTATCACATTTATTTTATATAATTTATTTTTTATTATACTCTATAACATACTTGTCAAACTCTCAACTTGTTTGTTACGTTTAAAAAACTTCACTGATGATATATCAAATGAATTTTCATTTGCAATATCATCTTACTTTTTTGCTATTCAATTTATTATATTTCTAATTTCTTTTATTCTTAAAACCGGCAATTATAGTGAAAACTATTAAAATGAGAATCATGATAACCAAGTTATTTTTAAGCCTTTGATCAAAATGAATAAATTTAAGAAGAAAATAAACAACACAACACCCAATATTCTTTTTTTTTTTTGTCTCCATGAAAGTCAAGTTTTAAGAAGAAAAATTTTAGACAAACTCTTGCTTTTTTATATTTAAGCTTTTTTAAGAAAAAATTGAAAAGCAAATTTACAGCAGAATGAAAAGTAAGAGATTAGAGTTATTAAGATTAAGCAATTTGAAACACAGGAGTTAAGCGAGATGGTAAGGATTTTTCTTACTTTAATCAGTGATCGAGGGTTCGATCATCGTCTTGAATATGGAGTAATTTTAAAACTCGTAGTCAGCATCTACCCCTTTAATGGGCCGAAAGAACGTGGAGAATTAATGTATTTGATCTTCTTTCTAAAAGATTTTGCACAGAATTTCACTTTAAAAAATTTGGATATTTGATATTCCATTATATTGCTTGAAATTCTTTGAACGCTTTAAAAAAAATTAAATTTAAAATTAAGAGATTACCCGTTGTTTTAGCCTAAAACTTGTATTAAAACAATTTTTTCATTTCAGTTTAAGGGTAAAAAAACAATTTAAATTTCGTTTAAGATTTCTCGGTATAGTTCTCACCAACATCTTTTCACTAAACAAAAATATTGGGCAAATAGAGGATGGGAAAACTAAACTAAAAACAGTAAATGCAGGGTTGAAACTTGTAATTATAACTAATGTCTTAACAACCAGAGCAATTGCTAGCTTTTACTTTGCAATTGTAGGCTACGGAACCCTTTACCCACCTCTCCGCTATTTATTTCTTAAAGTGTCACTATTGTTATCATTTATTGTGCCGTCTCTTTTATACAAAGGAAAAAAGCAATTTACTGTTTGCCCACCCTCATAAATCTACAATTTATTAATATATTTAATTTCTTCTAATTAATAGTATAAATTCTATATTTTACCTAACAAAATAAAAAAGAAAGTAATTTACTAATGGTTTATTATTAAGGATTTATATATAATTTAGTTCTTGAGTTTGACATTTTTTTTAATGTAGCTTTTGTGTTCTTTTTTAATTCAATCTAGTTTTTGTATTTGATAAAAAATTATATATTTTGATATTCAAAGGTAACAATTTAATTTTTTCAATGTTTAATTTGTGTTTTAGAATTGAATTATTAAGAAGAGAATTCATAACTAGCTAATTATAATAACAATTTACTTTAGAGACGAATCAAGTCACACCCATTAAACTGTATTTAACAAATTAGATGTATAGTTAAATAATTCACAATTTATACCAAATTTATTCTACTAAAAAAATAACGAAGAAAATTTAAACCTAATAATACTAACAAATAACTTTCATCAAATCAATCTTAAAACTCAAATTAAACACTAAAAATTTAACACTGTTATCGATCTTTAAGTACTAAAATATACTACTTTTGTTAAATACAAGAATCAAATTAGACCGAAAAATAACATAAATACCATATTAAAAAAAAGTATTAAACTCGAATACAAAATGATATATTAAGCCTATTATTAATTATTGTATACAATTTTTGAAAATTGTTTGGGACGTACGTGTAAATATATATATATTTTTTAATTTTTGCGAATTTTTACAAGTACGATAATAGGACTCAACAGCCAAAACCAAATAATCATTTAAACAAATTCTTTTTTATCTTCTCATTTTAAAATATATCACTATTTTTCTTCAATTTTGGAGATGTTTATTGTGATGTAATCTATTATACATGAGCTAAAGTGAATGATCTAAATATATCTTTACAGATGCTTTAAGTTTTATTTATATTTAGACGAAAACAATTCAGAATCTAATGTTACGAGTTAAAGTAATATTTATGAAAGGAATATTTATCTATGCATAAGTTTCATACATTATTGGTGAATAATAATATGACGTTTAATGATTAAATAAATCAAAAAAATAGAGGGCTTATAAATGAATATTAATAATTTTATTTAAATAATAATTAATTACAAATACATGCTACAACTCTAAACTTGAGACTATGGACCCTAAACTTTTAAACCCAAAATCCTAAATTAGAGAGTTGTTGATATTTACGTTAATGTTCAATTATGTTTAAATAAAATTTAATATTTATTTACAAGTCCTCGATATTTTTGTTTAATTTAATGGTAATGTGTCATGTTGTAATTCATGGATGGCGCATGAAACTTATGTATCGACGGTGCATCAAACACTACTTCGTATTAATTTAATTAAAAATGATAAATATAAAATATAAAATAAAGTATATATTTTTTAAAATTAAAAGTAAAAATAATTTTTTTAGAACCTATGTGTGTTTTTTAACCATTATATTTTAAAAATAGTAAGGCATAAAATGGTTCCATTTCATCTAAAAATATATATATATAGTAAGGCATAAAGAAAATTTAGCCCCTAAAGTTTACTTATTTTATCATTTTGACTTTTATTTGTTATTTTAGATCATTTTGGCTCTCAACTTTCAAATTTTAATCAAATTATTTTCTTTTAGACGGAAAAAAATATTGAATTACTAAAATTTTAATGGTATTGACATCATAACTCACGTGACAACTTAAATACGATCCAATTTTGTTTTTTATATTTGTTGTATAATTTTTGGACATTATTTAATAACGTTTCGAAATCCTTTTTCATAAAATATTTCTAAAAAAATATTTTTGAAGTAAATAAAAATAACCAATAAAAATTATATAGTATTTAAAAAAATATTTGGATTTGTCCAGTATCTTGGACCTTGTATGGATTGTTAAAATTAATAACCAATATCTATTATATTTAAATATAAAATATTTATTTTATCATCATACAATTAAAATTAATTATAAATTTAATAAAAATCGAATTTAACTCAATTTGATTAATCACGTTTTCTTAACACGTGTTAAAAAACCATCCAAATACCACAAGTCAAATCGTTTTTGAATTTTTTTTTTCTTACCCTCAAGTAAAACATTACCATTTTTCCTAAGGTAATAGTAAAAAAATTAAAAATAATCAAAACAGACATATTATTAATTTAACTGTAGAGTTAAAAAACCATACCTCTATGGCAATATACAAAATAATAATCATATTTTTTTAATCATTTAAACAGGTTATATATTTAATAAATTTTAAAATTTTCACTTGTATAACGTATCTAAAAAATCTATTAATAAACTTTTAAAATATGAAAAATTAATTATTAAACTTGTTTCGATAAAAAAAAATCGATTTCTAAACATTTGAAAATTTGGATAAAAGAATGCAACCTCGACTTGCATTGCAGTTAGTAAATTTTTAGTTAGGCAAATAGTTAGGTACTCCCCAGTGCTTGGGGACCTGCCCATACCCATATATAGTTGGTAAATTCTGTTCTTTTTAAGTTAGAATTTGGAACCACATTGACTCACCTTTACTCCTTTAAACCCATGTGGAAAGCATTTACTTAATTTCATTTTAAAATATAAAAAGTCAAATAAATTAATTCATTGATTATGCATGTGCTATTAAAAATAATTTAATTGAAACAATTTTGCTCCCGTGAAAAATGACCCAAACTAACCACTTAAATTGATAAATGTAATTGACTATTATTAAAAAAAAAATACATTCTCAAATTTATTGGTTTGGTTGATTTATTGATTTTAAGTTTTGATTATATCTTATGTTTTCGACACAATATTTAAAATTATTCATAACTTCTCCCTAACATATAAATAAGAGAATAATACGTTTCAGTACACTCGAACATATATCCTCCTGCATCGACAATAATACTCTCTTATCATAAAAATTATCCAAACTTTTCTTTTATAAATTATCTAAATTTTCATAACCTTCCTTATAAATAATATAATTTTTATCATCTTATCACGAATAAATTCTATATTTTTCCTAACAAAAGAAAAAAGATAATTTATTAATGGTTTATTATTAATTATTGTAGACCTCCAATGAGAAGTTTGATGGTACAAAATTTAATTGCTTTCTTGTCACCAATTTTTTTTAAATAGATTTTTTTATGTACACAACTCGCTTTTTTAATAAGATTTTTATTAATATTAATCTCATTATATGTTTTTATCATATTTGTTATTTTATATATTGATTAAAGTGAATGATGTCCAAAATATATCTTTATACAAACGTCGACGCTTTAGTTTTTATTTATACTTAGAAGTAATAATAATTTAATTAAAAATAATAAATAAAATATCATTTGATTAAAATCTAACATGGTGGCAAATTGTCAACCATTACGAAATTTTTTGAAGAATTAGATAAAAGAATTTAACCTTGATTTGTGTTTAGGGACCTGCCTATATCCATTTATGGAGTGGAGAAGAATAAATTGGTGTTCAGAAATTTCAACGTTATTTTTCCATTTCATTACCTTTTTCCCCCTAATTTGATGAGAGAATATTTAATATATGATTCGTACATAAATTTCATGCACCACCGATAAATAATAATAGGATACATCATCATTAAATTAAAAAAAATAAATATAAATCTATAAATAAATACTAATAATTTTATTTAAATATAATTAAATAATAATTAATGTTTAGTTATAGTATTTATTACTCCTTCATATTTTTTATTTAATTTAATAATGATATATCATGTTTTTATTTATTTATTAATTTTTTTTTTTATCAATAATCAAATTTCATCAACTTCTTTCTACCAAAAGTTGAATGAATACTGGAGATGATAACAGGGACGGATACATAGAATTTTGGAAGGGATCTTTTAAGTTTGAAATTTCTGAACAGTAGTACTAGATTTCTAGTTCTAGCGATGAAGTTGGATCTCTTTTAATGAATAACTCTAAACCAAGTACCAAAGTTGCAAACATTAAATATATAATAGACATAACATTAGTTAAGTGATCTCTAGCGTTGGTAACAGCTAGTATTGGTGACTGGCAATGGAGCGAAATGATCTTTATCAAGCAAGTATAGTTTACGAGCAAACAGTTCTTGCAGATGGAGGGACAATGGTTACAATGTGTTCTCGAGATCTTTCAGACAAGAAGATGATGATGATGACGAAGAAGCATTGAAATGGGCAGCCATTGAAAGACTTCCAACATTTGCTCGCCTAAAGAAAGCAAGCGAAGTTGATGTGCCTAAACTTGGGCATGAAGAAAGGAAGAATTTGACGGATAGGTTGATTAAACATACTGAAAAGGACAATGAAAGTTTCTTGTTAAAGGTCAGACAGCGAGTTGACAGGAAGGACAATGAAAGTTTCTTGTTAAAGGTCAGACAGCGAGTTGACAGGCAAGAAACTGTTCTTTTTGCTGTTTCATTGGCAATTTTCTTTTTCTCTCTCTCTCTCTCTCTCGGGTTATTCTCAGTGTTTCTTGATATTTGACAGGGTTGGTATTGAAATTCCCAAGCTTGAAGTTAGATATGAGCATTTAAAAGTTGAGGCAGAAGCATATATAGGAAGCAGAGCATTAACTTCGTTTTTCAAATTCTTTATCAATAAACTAGAGGTTACTGTAGATTTCTTTTTCTATCGTTTTCTTTTAACATGCATGAAAAAGGGTTTGTTCTTGTCAGTCTTAACCTGGCTTCTTTTGGTTTTGAAGAGCATTTTGCATTGCCTGCATTTGCTTTCTAGTAGAAAGAAACAGTTGTCTACTCTTCGGGATGTAAGTGGAACCATTAGGCCATGCAGGTGAGAAGCTATGCCCTTTTCACTATTACCTAGTTTTAAGTTTGGGTTTTGGTTCATTATACATTTGTTTATATATTATATGCAGAATGACATTGCTGTTGGGTCCTCCAAGTTCTGGAAAGACTACACTTTTGTTAGCATTGGCAGGAAGCTTAATCGTGACCTAAAGGTGAAAGTTCTCAACTCTTCTCTCAGATTTAAGCTATATGTGTTAGTATACTAGTTTTGATTAACATCTAAAGAAGCTTAAACATCTGCTACAGTTTTCAGGGAGGGTGACATACAATGGGCATGAAATGAAAGATTTTGTTCCATAGAGAATTACCGCATACATTGGTCAAAATGATATTCATATCCCAGAATGTACAGTAAGAGAAGCCATAGCCTTCTCTGCTAGATGCCAGGGTGTTGGACGCAGTTATGGTTAGTTAAAGAGTATCCCAAGTTTTTCCTCCTTTTATTTATCAAGTTTTTAATCTGGTTTTTTTACGTATATATGCATGCATGAGTTAAACAATTCTTGTTTTAAAATTTAACTAATCAACATGCTTGTGATTGCAGAGATGCTAGCAGAATTGGCAAGAAGGGAGAAAGCTGCAAATATTAAACCTGATCCTGATATTGATGCCTTCATGAGGGTAAGAAATTTACTTTTTACAACTGAACCGAATGCATATGTGGCCCAAATTTGGTTTCTTAGCATTTGGGATTTATGAACAGAAAAGGTGATGGGAAATTTTGGGGTTAAATAAATTAAAGAAACTATTATCTCGGTTTGAAACCAGTGTTGTGTGAATGAAATAAAGCCCTTGATTTTGGGTGGCTTATATTATTTTTTATTAGTTGTAACAATATTCTAATATTCCAGGCAGCATCCATTGGGGGTCAAGAAACAAGTGTAATCACAGATTACATTATCAAGGTATTGTGATTTAGATCAATAACCTAGACAATGGAAGTGAAGAAAAGAAACCCCTTTTCTTCATGCCTAATTACCTTGTTCCATGCTTGCAGATTTTGGGACTAGAAATTTGTGCAGATACCCTGGTGGGGAATGAAATGATTAGGGGTATCTCAGGAGGACAAAGGAAGCGAGTAACAACCGGTAAAGCGTTGGTACAGTAGATTCTAACTTTATCATGTGCGCCACTTTAATTTCCAATGCCTTAGTACAATGCAAACTCTCTCTGTGGATTGTCTTATAGGTGAAATGTTGGCTGGACCAGCAAAACTGCTGCTCATGGATGAGATATCCACTGGCCTGGACAGTTCAACCACATACCAAATTGTCAAATCGCTGAGGCAAAAAGTTCACATTCTGAACGGAACTGCCTTCATTTCTCTCCTACAGCCAGCACCAGAGACTTTCGAACTCTTTGATGATATCGTCCTCTTGTCAGATGGCCAGATTGTGTACCAAGGTCCCCGTGAAAATTTGCTTGAGTTCTTCGAATCGATTGGTTTCAAATGTCCAGCAAGAAAGGGTGTTGCAGACTTCTTACAAGAAGTAAGAGTGCACGTTGCTTTTCTCCGTCAAACTTTTCATGCATCATCATCAGCAATCATAAATGACTATTTCCTGTCAGAGCTTCATAAGATTAAGCTACAATGTTTATCAAATACCTTCCATCGTGCAGATAGTACTGTTCTTGTTATGGTATTTAAGGTGTGCACCACAGATAGAGCTGTGAGTGTCGTATATTTAATTTTAGGCTTCATTTGCAGGTTACATCGAGGAAAGATCAAAGACAGTATTGGAATCAAACTGACAAGGCCTACAGTTTTGTCACAGTGGAAGAATTTGCGGAGGCATTCCAATCATTCCATGTGGGAAAAAGATTGCAGGATGATCTTGCAACTCCCTCGATAAGAATCGAAGTGATCCTACTCTTTTGACGACCAAGAATTATGGTGTTAACAAAATGGAGCTTCTCAAAGCTTGCTTCTCAAAAGAACTTTCGTTGATGAAGAGGAACTCCTTCGTATACATCTTCAATATCATACAAGTAGGACTCTACAATGCAGTGTCTTTTTCTAGTCTTAATCTAGCACAGTTGATTAGGACTGGGGTTTTATGTTTGTGCTTGTAGCTTACAGTGATGGCAGTGATAGGATCAACGGTCTTCTTGAGAACTGAAATGCATAAGAAGACTCCAACTGATGGAATAGTTCAGATGGGTGTTGTGTTCTTCTCTGTATTTATGTTCATGTTTAGTGGATTATCAGAGCTTTCCATGACTGGTCTTAAGCTTCCAGTCTTCTTCAAGCAAAGGGACAACTTATTTTATCCTGCATGGGTATATGCGCTCCCTACATGGATCTTGAACATTCCTATATCATTCATAGAGGTTGCCCTCTGGGTGGTAGTCACCTATTATGCCATGGGCCTGGATCCTGATATTTTTAGGTAAATTGAAAGCAAAAGGAGAAGAATTATACTTATGACATACTAGATTTGTATATTGCTTCTCATATGTCTTCATTCACCGGAACATAGCGTGTTGCAGGTTTTTGAAGTAGTTTCTTTTGCTGGTGCTAACGAACCAAATGTCCTCTGCGTTGTTTCGACTAGTTGCAGCATTGGGTAGGGAGATGACTGTTACTAACACATTATCTTCATTTTGTCTGCTTGTTCTTTTTGAAAATTGTGGATATGTCTTGTCTCGAGGTATAAGAAGCGAACAACTTTACTTTTACATACAGGATAACATGTTAAGTTTTAAGCATTAATATTGATGACTTTGTCTGTGTATGTCCCTGTAGATGAGGTTAGGCAATGGTGGATCTGGGCTTATTGGATATCACCTATGATGTACTCCCAGAATGCTATTGTAATTAATGAGTTCCTTGGAGAGAGCTGGAATCATGTACTTTCTTGAATTGGTTTTGTCATTTGAGCATTTCAGGGTGTGCCTTGGTGGATCAGTTGAAGGGGCATATCAGGGTTAAGGCTGTCTACATTTGACTCTTGCCCGAACCCCACAATAATGAAGCCTCCTTGCACTTGGCTACCCTTTTAACTCTATCCATTTGATCATCTGTTTGTCAGATTATCAAGTAAAGCTAATTCCTAATTAACTTTCTGACATAGGTTCTCCCATTTACAACCGAAAAGCTAGGAGTTTTAGTTTTAAAGACTCGCGGGTTCTTTTCAGAAACCTACTGGTATTGGATAGGAGTTGGCGCATTGGTGGGATTCATATTAGTATTAAATTTCTTATATACCCTGACTCTCACTTATCTCAATCGTGAGTGTCTTTAATTCTCTACTCCAAGTCATTTAACTGATATATGTATATGTAATGATGTGTTGACAATATTTTGAGCAGCCTTGGATGAATCCTAGAGGGTAAAATCAGAAGATCAAAACAATGAAGATGATGATAGAAATGGAGTAGATTCTCAGTTGCAGCCCAAGGGAAGCAACACTGGTAATCAAACTTGGATGGATAATGGCATTGATTTTAGTGTGTTTATATTTGCTCAGATTAAAATCAACACCAAAGATTGAACTTGTGTATTTATATTGTTAAAGCAAATGTCTTACAATCGGTACTTTTTGATATCTAATGCCAGAATAATTAATTTTACAGAACTGTTGAGGTCAGAAGTTGATCTGGATACAATGCAGTACAGGAAAAACGGCATGATTCTTCCATTTCAGCAACACTGCATTACCTTTGAGAATATTATTTATGCAATAGATATGCCACAGGTGCACTTGAGATATGTTGTAGAATGGAGAAGATTATTTCTGAAGTAAAAATGTTATGAATAATGACAGTTAGAGATGAAATATTAGGAAATGAAGGCCCAGGGAGTGACTGAAGATAGATTGGTGCTTTTGAGGGGGATAACCGGTGCTTTCAGGGCTGGTGTTCTCACTGCCCTGATGGGTGTTAGTGGAGCTGGTAAAACCACTTTGATGGACGTACTGGCTGGTAGGAAAACTGATGGTTACATTGAGGGAAGCATCAAAATTTCTGGGTCCCTGAAAAGCAAGAAACGTTTGCTCGTATATCCGGATATTGTGAGCAAACTGACATTCATTCCCCTAATCTAACAGTCTATGAATCATTGCTTTACTCGGCTTGGCTTCGGTAGATCCTGAAGTGAATTCTGAAACCAGAAAGGTAGTGTCCAAAAGCATGCTGTCAATATGTGCAGTTCCATTTACTCGTGATCTAAACCAACTAAGATTCTACAATTGTTTGCAGATGTTCATTAAGGAAGTTATGGAACTCATTGAACTGACCCCCTTGAGGCAAGCTTTAGTTGGCTTGCCTGGTGTAATCGGTTTGTCGCTCGAGCAACGTAAAAGGCTAACTATTGCGGTTGAGCTAGTTGCCAACCCTTCGATAATATTTATGGATGAACCAACTTCAGGGCTTGATGCAAGAGCTGCTGTAATTGTTATGAGAACGGTTAGGAACACAGTAGACACTGGAAGAACAGTTGTATGCACCATCCATCAACCTGGCATTGATATATTTGAAGCTTTTGACGAGGTAAGAAATGTTAAAAGCATAAAAAAAGTGTAAGCTCTTGTTCAAATATAATGAAGCTTGATTTGTGACCTACATCCATTACAGCTATTGTTATTGAAGCAAAGGGGACAAGAGATATATGTAGGGCCATTGGGTCACAATTCATGTGACATGATAAAGTACTTTTGAGGTAAACTTCAATGTTCAACATTAAAAAAAAATTAAATCAATCATTCATGGTTACTTGCTGATGATATACTTAAAAGTTTGTTATTCAATCACCAAGGGAATTGAGGGAATCAGCAGAATAAAAGACGGCTATAACCCAGCAACTTGGATGTCAGAAGTTTCAACTCCGGAGCAGGAGATGGCTTTGGGGGTTGATTTTGCTGATTTATACGAAAGTTCAGAACTGCACAAGTAAGTGAAAAGATGCCATTTTTGCATCTGAACGTAGCCTGAACCTGTTTCATGTGATATGTTTCATAGGAGAAATAATGCACTTATTGAACAACTGAACGTGCATTCTCCTGGTTCAAAACAACTTCATTTCCCAACTAGGTAACTGCGGTCATTCTTCTCGCAGTTCTTGGTTTGCTTATGGAAACAACGATGGTCATACTGGCGAAATACGTCATACACTGCCGTAAGATTTTTCTTCACCACTGTCATAGCCTTAATGTTTGGAACAATGTTTTGGATCGTTGGCTCCAAAAGGTAAACAACTACAGAAAACTAAACTCGAACCGATGTTGAAAGTTACAACCTTAAATTTCTTATTCTCTTTTTTAAATCTAATTGCTACATTTGAAAACCACAGAACAAGATATCAAGACCTCTTTAATTCAATGGGTTCTATGTATGCCGCTGTTCTCTTTCTTGGTGTCCAAAATGCTGCCAGTATACAACCAGTAGTCCACATCGAGCGAAAAGTCTTTTATAGGGAAAAAGCCGCTGGAATGTATTCACCTATAGCTTATGCTTTTGCACAGGTGAGACATACCTGTGTCAGACACGGCCCGATACATACCCTGACACTCACGTAGCTTTTGGTATACGTTTGAACATTGCCCTTTAAGTGATTTGACCATTTTATTTATCCCCAGGTTGCTGTGGGGCTACCATATATCTTAGTGCAAGTAGTGACTTATAGCATCATTGTGTATTCAATGATGACATTCGAATGGAATGCTGCTAAATTCTTACGGTACATATGCTTCATGTATTTCACATTGCTATACTTCACCTTCTTTGGCATGATGACTGTGGCTATAACACCAAACTTCCATGTTGCTGCAATCATTTCCACTGCATTTTATGGGATTTGGAATCTCTTCACAGGATTCATAGTCCCTCGCACGGTAATCCATTAAAGCTCAGCTCTCGGGGAGGATCCATATTACTGTTGTTTGTAAGCTTTTTCACTCTGCTAATGGTTAAATTTGCAGAGAATTCCGATATGGTGGAGGTGGAACTATTGGATTTGCCCGATGGCTTGGACTTTGTATGGATAGATAGTGTCACAGTATGGTGATGTAAAGGATGTCCTTAACCACTGAAGAAATATTTTGGTTTCAGGCATGATTTTGTGGGCGTGGTGGCTGCTGTGATCGTTGGTTGGGCATTGCTTTTCGCTTTTTTGTTTGCGGTATCCATCAAATTATTCAACTTTCAAAGCCGACAGGGAAGGCTTAATACGAGTTCGTTCCAATGATTTGTATAGGATTTCGGTACAACTATATTGCTTATTTACATTTTTCTGCATTTAATATATATTATAGGATAGAATCCACTCTAATAAAAATAATACTACCATTAAAAATTATGTTTGCTATTAACAAATTCTTTAAAAATTATAAAGATGTAAAACTATTAAAATAATGAAATTACATTTTTATTATAATAAATTACAATTCAATTTCGACATCTTAAAAAAATTTCTCCCTTTCCACCTAATTATTGAATATTAAAATGAAATGTGTATATATTACACTTATGTATATGTATATTCAAAAACACAATATCTACACTAATTTAATATATATTATATGTATATATATTAAAAGTAAGAGATGTTTTTAAGAAAAATAGTGGCAAAAATATTTAACACTAATTTCAATATACATACATGTGTAATGGTAATATATATATATATATATAGACAATTATTTACGTCAAATTTTATTTTAGTTCTCAATAAGATGTGATATTTTGGTCTTATTGTATGTGTAATCGACTGTTTTTGACACTTTTCTTTACATCTTATTAATATTTTGCAATCTTTTTTAGTATTCTAGAATTTTCTATTATTTATATATCTTTTAATTTAAGATTTTTAACAATCTTTTAAAAAATTATAATATTCTAAACCACATTCATAATGAATTTGAATAATTGAATCCACAATCAAATGAATTTAAATATCTATTGATCCAAATTTATCTCGGGCATGTATTCTTTTAGTAATTTTTTTTAGGATTCTTTTTGGTAAATTATAAGGAGAGGGCAAAGCTCTAACAATAATACGATTGGCATGATTCGAACCCAAATTATATCTGAAACAATAAACACTCTTAACTATTAAGTCAACACACGGAATTTTTAAGAATTTTTTTTAAATTCTAAGATATCAGCTTTGCTTTTATTTATCATGTCAACACTAGTTGATGGTATAAATTGATCCATAATAAATGTGTTTTTTAAATTACTAGAGGCTCAGTTGAATGCATTTTGCTGTTAAAGGCTCAATTAATTTTATTTTTATTTTTTCCAAGTGCTTTTTAGACTCTTTCACATGTTATAAAATTTATATTTAATATTTATATAAATTTATATTTTTTAATCATATTATAAAATTTATTAATCAGTGTAGTTATGTAATTCATTGATTATAAACAGATTTATACATTAATAACATTGGATACAAATATTAAGTGATTTATACAGATGAAATCAAGAAAAATCTCGGATCAAGATTAAATTATAAATTTTTGGAAGGATTAAAATATAATTTATGATTGTATAAACTTAAATTTTACAATTTCTAGAATAATTAAACTATAAATTTACCAGTTTGGTAGGGCTCATTGTTGAATCATAAATATTTTGGGGGCTAAAATAAAAAATCTTATCAGTGTATTAACTTAAAACATATTACAATTTTTAGAGGACCTAAAAAAATTTTATCATTTTAAGAGAAAGTGCTTTTATTTTTCTAAATCATTTATTTATTTTCTAAATATCTCATCAATGAGTATATTCATAAATAAGTTATTTATTTAGTCATAATTAATTATACATTTTCTTTAATAATATGTCGACTGAATTTATTAGAAATTAAAATCGAGAAACATTCCAAAAGAAATTAAAATATAATCGAAAAACAACAAAACAAAAAGAAAAATAATGAAACATCGTACCAACAAAACACGTCCAGTGAGCTGCAACAACAGGAATGAGATGAAACACTGGAGAAAGGAAGCAGGAAACAAAACTCCTTGTCTCAACCAACAATCTTGCAAGCTATTTCGCAAAACAGATTTGACTGCATCGACAAACGAATCAAAAAAAGGGTTTAAATTACTGAAAGACCATCGATAATCACAAATCAGAGTCAACCGTTGTGAGAAAACTATTCACGAACACAGATCTATCACAAAGGTAAACGAAAACGTGTCATAAGACAGAAGCATACCACAAAACAGAGGAAAAACGTATCACAAAAGCAGATAAAAACTAATATATATATATATATATATAAAAAAAAAGAATAGGAATATCAACGATGATCAACCAACATTAAAACTGACATCGTCATTGACTAATTAAGAAAAAAAATAGAACCGCACAAATATTTCTATCTAAAAATTTATATGTATGGACAGTGCTTTAATTTACAGTTTTTATTGTGCTTTATATCATTGCATCATACACTTTACCCTGAGCACATAAGCTCTAAATAGAAAAGTTTAACATATAATTTTTTACGGGATTTAAGTTTTTTCTCATAAAATTATCTGATTACACAGTTATTATTTAAGTTTCACGGTTTATATAAACTAATTATCAAAATTATTTGATCGTTTAACTAATATATGTTGTCCACCCACGTGTATGTACTATATATATATAGCCACTTTTTATAAAGTTTATGCAGATATGATCATATGATACTGCATATATTATTCTTTTTCTTTTTTATGTTACACGAGAGAGCTCCTTTGTTTCCATTTAGACGCCTTCATGCCATGCAATTTCTCGTACGAATGAAAAAGCAAAAGAAAGAGAATATCTATTCTGTTGAAATTCTTCTCGGTATTAAGTGGGCTGAATAATTAATTGGATATTGATCCCCAAGTATCCAAGTTTTCTCCCCTCTTTTCCGCGGTTTTCGTTCTCTACTTGTTTAATTTTAATTTTATATTATAGTTGTTTAAATATGTATGTATTTACTCTATTTGTAAAAATAAACATTTGAAAACAAAACAAAATATAGAAAACCAAAATGACATATATTGAAGCTCAATTTGTTCCAGCCCCTGACTAAACCTATTTGATTTTAGATTTATCTTAAGTTTAATTTTATTCTTAAATTTAAATTTATCCTAAATTTAAATTAATAATGTTCAAATACAAATTCAAAGTCCAAAACAATTACAAGACCCAATTACACGATTACAATCCAAATGGCCCAAATTCTAAACCCAATTAACAGGCCCAAACCTAAAAATCAAAAACCCTAAGCACCACTTGCTACCAACCACCTCCATCCCAGCCATTCACGTGCTGCCACGTCAGCACCGACCACGTCAACAAGTTGCACCGATAAGTTGCCATTGTCACCACCACTACAAAGCTGAACCTGCAACAAGCAAGGAAAAAAGACCAGCATTTAAATGGAAAAAAGAAATTGTAATCATTGAAAAACAGGCTATAAAATCGAAATCAAAGGCACTTGTATTTTTTAGAGGTTCTTGAAAAAAAAGCAATACGAAACAGATTTTCCATATCAATATTCGTAGGAAGCATTCAAAGCAATTAATTCCAGCATTCAAAAGACAGATTTCAAGCATTTCAATTTCTATTTTCAAGGTATATAATAAATACATTAATATTCATTTTCCATTATTTCTTTTAAATTCAAAGTGTTTCTATAAATATTAAATATATAATAGTATATATTTATAAGATATTTAATATATATTTAATACATTTATTATTTCCTTTAATATTAGGGATGTTTGGTATATATATGTATTAATATATATTTATTATATTATTATTTATAATCATTTAATATATTTATTTATTTTCAAAAAATATTTTAAATAATAATAAATGATATTATTAATAATAATAAAAGGGAAGTTAACGGGACGCATCAGATCTGACTCGTCATCATCAGAGCTATGCACGGAGCTTCCCCGAACCCTTCCATGTTCACAATGAAGGGAGAGAGTTTCGATGTGGTTACACCAAAAAAAAAAAAGAATAACAAATAGATTTCCTTTCAAACTAAAAAAGAGAAATAAAACAGATTCAAAATACAAAGAAAGCATAAACTTTTCAAATTTATTTTTGAAGATCAAGGCTCAATCTATAGAGATTCAAACCCGATTTTTGTTTTAATAAAAATAAAAAGAGGAAAATGGAAAACCTTCTTTTTGAAAGATCTGCTTCAAGTCCCTTTTCTTTTAAGATGAATAAACGAAAAGAAAAAAAAAAGAGAATTTTTTTTACCTGGACCATCATGCACAGCGATCGACAATGGCGCTCGACGGTGGTTGGGAGAGGACGGACGATGGCCTGACGACCCGAAGCTAGGCCGGGCATGAGGAGAGAGGGGAGAGAGATGAGAGAAAAAGAGATGGGAAAGGTTTTTTTTGTGAAATGAAAAAGGAAAATTGATTTTTTTTTTTTCCATTTCAAACAAGTTTAAATACCCATTCTTAAACGGCATCGTTTTGGCCTTTGAACTTAAGGGCTAAAATGACGTCGTTTTGCTTAACCCGTTTCAGACCTGACTCGCTTCTCAGGATCTGTGTTTTTTGCTTAATGGTCTATTTTGCAACTAGACCTTTCGATTTTTTTAACTTTTCAATCAAGTCATTTTTATATTTTTAATTAATTTTAAATTTGCCCAATAATTTTCATTATTTTTCAATTTGATCCCTAAACTCTCTGAAAGCCTGAGAGGCTGCCACGTCTCCTGCTTTTGGATTATTTATGCAAATGGTCCCTTCTATTTTTTATATGTTTTGATTTCATCCTTAAATCAAGTTTTATTTTGTTTTTAAATTGGCCCAAAAATTTAAAATGATTTTCAAATTAGTCCTTTGACCCCAAGATGCCTGAGAAGTTGCCACGTGTTCCATCTTTTTGGTTTTATTCCCAAAAGGTCCCTAAACTATCCAAAAATCATATTGTCACCCTTACACTTTTCCAAAATCACATTTTGACCTTCAAACTTCACAAAAATTATATTTTGGCCCCCTAACTTTCCAAAAATTATATTTTAACCTCGAACTTCCCAAAAGTTACATTTTTATCCTCAAATTCCAAAAATCACATTTTGACCTCAAACTTCTCAATAATTACATTTTTACCCCTAAACTTCCAAAACTCACATTTTGACCATGAACTTTTCAAAAATTATTATTTTACCCTCGAACATCAAAAATTACCATTTTACCCCGACTGTCCAAAAATTACATTTCTGACCCCAAACTTTCCAAATATTACCATTTTACCCTCGAATGTCAAAAAATATATTTTTGACCCCAAACTTTCCAAAATTACCATTTTATCCCCGAACATCCAAAAATTATCATTTTATCCCGAATGTCCAAAAATTATATTTTTTACCCCAAATTTTTCAAAAATTACCATTTTGCCCCCGAGTGTCCAAAAATTATTGTTTTACCCTCGGATGTCCAAAAATTACCATTTTTCCCTCGAGTGTCCAAAAATTACCATTTTACCCTCGGATGTCCAAAAATTACATTTTGACCCCGAACTTTTAAAAATTACCATTTTGCCCCTGAGCATCCAAAAATTATCGTTTACCATGTATGTCCAAAAATTATCATTTTGCCCTCGAGTATCTAAAAATTATTGTTTTAACCTCGAACGTCCAGAAATTGCCATTTTGCCCTCATATGTAAAAAAATTACTGTTTTACCCCTGATAATTCCAAATTACCATTTTGCCCTCGAGCATCTAAAAATTGCATTTTGCCCCAAACTTCTCAAATTTAGCATTTTACCCTAGGGCATCCAAAAATTGCATTTTTAAGTACGTTTGTTTTTTCTTTCTCTTCAATGTTCATACTTAGGTTTTAATCATTATTCTTTCGTTATTTATACTCTATTATTTTTTATTTTTGCGCATTTATTTATCTGCTTAGTTACTTTGTTTCGCGTTATTTATCTTCATTATTAGTTGTCCATTTATATTTAATTTGCATGTTCGTTTTCTAAACTACTTTTACATACAAATAAAACTTTAAAATCGAGGCAATGTCCTTTTCGTGTGGAAACCTTGAAAAACCATGCCCTAACGTGCTGGGTGTGATTTTTCGTATAAATGTAACACCCCTACACTCGGTTCACACGTATAAACCCGATATAAGAGTATTACATATAATGTCAGAGAATTAAAAATGAGTATAACAAAATTTTCTTTCAAATACTGTGTAATTGAATCGTTTTACTCAAATATCACAAAATAATCAAGTATAATCAAAATCGAGACTTAAAACCAGTTTGAAAATAATGAAAATGTAATTTTTACTCAAAACAGGGCAAATATCGATACCACCATAAAAATATTGATACCTCTGTTCTAAAATCAAGAAATATAGCTAGAAACTTCAAACTAACCTCCTGAAATTATATAAAAACTTTACCAATAAATCAATTCAGTCTAAAACACAATTCCATTCAAAATTCATCATCTCATTTCATAAGTTCATAGTATTCCAAAATAACATTTATAATCCATTCATTGAGGACATATAAGTATCATTTGTACTTGTCATTTTACCTTAAAATAAGTATACATTGTCTTGTAATCTTCCAATGTTGATGTGATTTGATGGAGGCACCTAATCTAACCTTAGCTTCTCAGAGATATTGTACCTACGCATTGAATTAAACGTGTTAAGCTAGTGAAGGCTTAGTAAGTACTACAAGAGTTATTAATCATTCATCTTTTAATCACACATTTCAAACTCATTCATATAATTATTTTTTCATGTAAAATACATACCTTTTATGTGTATAACATTTAACTTACAGTAGTGTTATAAATTCACATATTCTTTCTCATTTCACATTTTAGCCATTCCAATCTCTTAGCTTACTTAGTTTTATCATTCTTTGATTTCTTATACATATGTTGTACTTACCTTTCATGTGATTATCATTTCACTTACCTCAATGTCACAATTTGCACATTCTTTTTTTTTCACATTGTTTACCCTATTAACAAGACTCGGACCTTGACGGATACACGGATCCAATCAAACACACCAGAATGACACCTAGTGCCTCATCGGATAGTTCGAAGCAATAAAGTGACATCCAGTGTCTCATCGGCCTAGCCGAAGTAAAGTGGTACCCAATACCTCATCGAATCTATCCGAAGTAAAATAATGACACCCAGTGTCTCATCGACTCAAGGTCAAAGTATCCCTGAACTCTGCCAATCCTATGGTATGCCAACTATATCCGACTTAGCCCGACTAGTTAATACAGATTTTCAATTTACAATTCATATTACTTTCAATTCCAATTTCACTTTCACTTTCACTTTCAATTTTGATCACAAATCATTCAAATTCAATTCAAATATACTATTAATTCAATATAAATTTTCATTCATCTCAATATTAACGCTTACCTTATAATTCACTTTAAATATAAATATCGAAATAAACATTAAATAATGAATAATTCATATTATAATAATACAAATCAATGACAAATCAATTTAACCAAATAACAACCAAATATCATAAACAATTAGGTACTAATAACTTTGGAAACCTTTGATTTATCCATTTCATTCTCATTTCTCAATTTCGTCACATATCACTTTATATGCATCAATTTTTCATTTCTATTCAATTTTTCTTTTTCTTTTTACATTAATTTTTAAAGTTGTACATTTGAGTCAGAGTCACTAAATTATTTATATCTTGAGCTACAGAATTCGAAATTATGATCCGCTTGATGATTCTGAAATTAGACTCAAATATATTTTTACCATAAAAATTTCGGAATTTTTACTTTGGCCAAATTGTACAGTAAATTATTTCAATTTACCCCTTCTCTGCTGCCTAACAGTTTCAACCTTTCTTTACTAAAAATTATTTATCTTTTATTAAAGGAATCAAATAATGTTCCCGTCTGTTTATTTTGAAAATAGACTCATTATAGAATTAACCATATAAGTTTCAGTCTTTAATAATTTTTCTACATTTTTCTATGATTTTTCAAAGTCAGAACAGAGGAACTCAAACCTACTCTGACCTTGTTATACAAAAACTAGTATATCTCAGAATGTACAATTTCTTTTCTTTTACTGTTTCTTCCATATGAAACTAAACTCAATAAGATTTAATTACATATTTAATTCAACTCTTAACTCTTTTTATATAATTTTTGGTGAATTTTCGAAGTTAGTCCTCTGATTCTGTTCGATCTGTTTTAATGAGAATAATTCCTTTCTCATGTTTCTTTATTCTAAATTTCATTCAATCATAGATAATTAACACTTATAATTAAACATATCATTTTTATCATAATTAATCATATATATTAAAATTATAAACACTTTAACTTAATTAATTCTAAACCTTTTAATACTTGTAGTACTTACCTCACTTGTAGATAATTTTTTTTTCTAACACCTTAGCTTTCTCCTTTCCTTTTTCTTCAATTTGGTCTTTCTCCTTCTTCCCTCTTTCTTCAATTTCATACAAACACATATAAGCTTAAGACTAAAATTCAATACTTTTTCATGCTAGATTATGTAAATATACATGTATGTCATGAAAATTGAATCATTCCTTACCTTAGTTCTTAAATTTCCAAAATTCTAATTCAATTCCTATCCACTTTAACACTTCAAAGTGGAATCTATAACGAAATTAAGGCATCTACTAGCTTCCCTCTATGTCTTTCTTAAGGAAATTTCAAATAAAATGTAGGATTTTGAAGCTTGGAGGGCTTAACAATGGTGAAGGGACTAAATTGGAATAAAAGCAAAAGTTTGGATGGAGAAGAATGACATGGATGGTTGGACTTTTTAAAGAGAAGATGATATTTTCATCTTTTATTTCTTTTTTATTTTCTCAATTTCTCGAGAATTTTCCACTAAAATATCTCTCATTAATAAAAATGGTAAAATTGCACTTTTAGTCCCTAGGCCATCCAACTTTACACTTTGGTCTAAAACTTTGCCTCCAAAAATATCTTCCACCAAATTACTCTTTTGCCCCTCCTTAATCAATTTAATTCCCATGATGACTCATAATTCAATTTGGATAAATTGCTATTTAGTCCTTCCTTCTTTCTCACAATTACTAATTAATCCTTAAAATTTCTTAATCTTCTTATTTTAACTACATATTCTAATTCTTGACTCCTTCCCTATACTGTTCCAACTCCGGTTCAAAAATACGGGTGTTACAATTTAAATGAATCGAATATTCTCTTTCAAACTTTTCAAATGCCTTTTAATTTCAATATTCCGAGAATATCATGCCCTAACGTGTTGGTCACGACTTAATTCTCCACGAAATTCGAAACACACGGGCATTATTTCTTCAAATCTTTTTTAAGTCATGTGTCCGAGGATCATATTTTAAACTCAATACGAAATTTCAAGTTCTCAAAAAATATATATATAAAGATGATTTTAAAACAAAACAAAGCAATATCCTTTCATGTGCAAACTTCGAAAAACCATGCCCTAACGTGCTGGGTGTGATTTTCGTACAATTCACGCGATCGAATATCCTTTTTAAAAGTCTTTCAAACCGTCCTTTTAATTTTGAAAGTTCAAGAACATAGTCCCTTAATGTGTTGGACAAGACCTCTAGTTCTCCTAGAAATTCGAAACACACGGACGATTTTCCTCAAATAAGATTTTTGAAAATCATGTAAATTTTTCTAAAGATAAATATCGTATTTTAAGTTTTATTCGAGTTTTCAAACTTTTAACAAATCAAGACCTGAAAATAATCAATGTGATACCAATTTTGGGCGTATGAGGGTGTTAATCCTTCCTTATGCGTAACGGACTCCCAAAAACCTGTTTTTTGGACTTCAAAGATCAAAATATTTTTCAAAACAGATTTTAAACGTTTTGTGGTGATCTAATCATACAATATAAAAAGATTGGTGGCTATTCCCATTTTTTCATCATTTAAAATACTCATTTTTCGATTTTTAAATATTGTTCGAGACTTGTTTGTTTTCCCCAAAAATAATCGTTTCGACAACAAAAAAATAAATAAAAGTTGTGATTTTTATGTATCAAATTCAATATTATTATTTAAAGGGTTTCCAAGTTCATCAATAAAGTGATGAGGTGATATGTCATACACAAATTAAATATATAATTGCAGAGTTTAACAAACTCCATCAATATAATACAGGTCAAGTAAGGGTGCCATGGTGGTTAGGGCAGAAATATAAAGGGTGGAGGAATCCCTTTCAAAGGAGAAGCTGGACCATGAAAATTGATATTTGAATTGTCTTGAGTTCCGACTTTGGTGATGTGATTGTCGGAAGGTTGCACAGCGACGACTACTACGAGCCGTTTTCGACGGGTTTTGAAATGAAATGTCCGCGGTGTGAATGGAGACGTCTCCTTGGCCGTATTTGTTGAGTCACACTCAAAATTTTAAATATGAGGCACCCACTTGTATCATGAGTTGCACAGTTTAGCCCCGTGACAATCGCGGATGGATGAAAATGATAAACAAAATTTTAAAAATATATGAAGAAGAAAAAAATAAAAATTTGAGAAGATCCACGTTGACGTTGAAGAGGATCATGTCTTAAATTTTTTTAATTTAATTCTTTATAAATTTACATTATGATTCTTTCAAAAAT
Source organism: Kokia cookei (assembly GCA_039519145.1). Lineage (NCBI taxonomy): Eukaryota > Viridiplantae > Streptophyta > Magnoliopsida > Malvales > Malvaceae > Kokia > Kokia cookei. The sequence continues at coordinate 9,579,569 of CM076902.1, read as the reverse complement.
ATTAGTAGGCTTCCTAAAGTTTAAAATTTTGTAATTTTTTTTTGTATATATATTATAGCCTTTCAATATTTTTATAAGATTAAAAATAATATTAAAAAAATTATTTTTGATAAAAATAAAGAGAAAATCTTCTTGAAAAAGTTAAATGAATCATGATGATTTTTGAATGATACTTTTATTAAATAATAATAAATTAATGTTTAATTAATAATTTACTTAACATAATAATATTTTATAAGTAAAATAATAATATATAAAAAGAAAAGATTTTTACCATATTTTTTCTTCATATTGGTGCTTAGCAAGAAAAGGAGAAGAAAAAATTATTTATCATTTTTCCTCCAAATTTGAAGTATAAGATATTTTTCTTCAAACTTTTCATAAATTTTGAATCTTTGAAAATTGTTTTACATATATGTACCAATAGTTTTTTGTTTTATCAAGTATATGCCCGCGCAAAGATTAAATCTAATATCAGTTCTCAAAATAATTTTTATTTATGAAAATTCAACCTTTAATAAATTTTCAAGATAGATTTGTTCTTTTACTTTTATTCAAACTCATAATAAATATTAGAGCAAATCAACTTCAATTATAAGAAATGAAAATACAAACGCATATATTGACATGCAACGCATATAATACCGAAAATTAATAATTATAAAAGAGAGAGTGTAGAGTCTTTTTGCTTTATTTAATTAAAAAGAAGCACTCGTTATTAATCAAATCGAGTGTGACCATAAAACTTATTAGAGTCGGTATTTAAATTAAATGTTACCTAAATTTCATTTAAAATCTCCACCACATGTATGAAATGTTCTTTACTATCGTCACTGTTACATCCACTTATTCTTTTATGGTCGACCATGAATTTGTTAGCCTTCTATAATTAGTACAAAGACATTTAATTTTACAAAAAAGGCTTCCATCTCTATGTGTTTCCCTTGCTTTTGGATAAATTATATGTTCGGGATCTAATTTCATTTTAATACTCTAAATATAAGAAGTTGCGGTTTAATCACTAATCTAGGGGAATTTTTTGTTTTTTTCCAAGGAATTAGTAGCACTTTAACATTACGAATTTTCCAAAAATTAATTAAAAATAGAGATAATAAGTTGCACAAAATTTAATTCAATTTTGAAAAAATAAATAATTTTATTACTGAATTTATTTAAATAACATGACAAGTGACATTCTATTGATGCGTCTCGGTATTCTCTAGGGATAATTAGATGGGAAGCAAAGAATTTGATAGACTCTCAAAAGCAAGGCCGTTGGAATTATTGTCACCTAAAGTCTGCAAGTTGAGAAATTTTGAGCTAACAAAAGTTCAAACATACTAGTCGTTAAATTACAAGCATTTGACTAACATAAATTTGGATTTGGTTGATCAATATTCATCTAATATTTACCAAATTTTTTATTAATTGATATGCATTTTATATCTCTATATATTTCAATCTTAATAAAAGAGTTGTGACTATCCCTAAAAAATGTAAAAGAACGAGTTCAACATTGATTGAATTAGTCATTCAATTCGTTCTAATCAAGTTTAAACACATTATATTTTAATTTTGTGTTTCATGGTGTGCAGTAAATAAAAGTACGATTCGTACTTTATATTCTTTATCAACTACTAAAACAAAAGTAAAATGTGGATAAAATTTGATTTGTCTAACAAAATAATTTATGTTTATAAAAGAGATAGTAAGGAAAAATAAATCAATGAAAATTTAGCTCTAGTTTTCAAATTTTTCATTTAAGTATTTTTTAGTTTTTAATGTATTTGAATCCACGATCTCTTGATAATAATATCGATGTGAATCGAACTAAAGCTTAATCAACTCGTTAAATATTATTTTTTCGCTTTGGTTTTAAAACCGAATAGGAAATAAAAGACAAAACAAATTTTAGTCTTCTTTCAAAGGGAACTCTTATTACTTTTGTAGTAATATACAAGCAGAGAAGCTTTCTTTTTCCACATCTCTTCGTAAAGAGGCCAAACCAAGAAATCTAAGGCCAATATTAAGAAAATTATAAAATGCACAGAACATTAATCCTCTGTGGTAGGGATATTCTCGGCCTCATCATTTTCAACGTAATCATCACCGTTAATCTGATCAAGAACGAGCACCAAACCCATAGCAAAGGCCCCATCAAAACCGGGTTTTAAAGACAGCAAGAAAACGTCTTTACCAAGCACCACGTTAGTTGAAGCATCAACTTTGCGTTTAATCTCAGCCACTGATACCTTGGCAGCGTCGAAGATCGTGCAGCTCCGTTGTCCGAAATTCCCTTCGATCTGGTACTCCAGCCCTGGATTGTTGAACACTTCCACTGTCATCCCGCACCGTCCGATTATTGATGATCTTTTCACACTGAAGATCGGTTTCTTACCCTCTGTTCTTTCCCCTAAAAACCCTTCCCACCGGTGATGCAAACTCGGCCTCTGTTCAGGTAAAATAAGGGAGAAGACGAGTTAACTCACTAAAATTGAAAATACTTTTTCCTCTGCTAATAAAATATAAATAGATTACTATGAATGCCCCATTTAGTAAAAATCTAAATTAGATTTTGTATATTGCTTCCGTAAATGGGGAATCCAATTGAGATAAAAACCGAAACTATATCTACGCCCTTTAACTGAACTTGCCAAAAAAAGGGAAAAAGTAATTATAAATAAGGGGGGAAAAGTATCCAAGCGTTTCACCAAAACAAAAAAGTATCTAAGCCAGAACCTTCCATGAACGAGTTACCAAAGTTCTTAAAACGTATGGAAATCAAATATTTACTCATCTATCCAAATCCAAATCAGATTGTCCCATTTCATTAAACAGATTCAGACAAACCGAGTCAAATCGTTCAAATACCACCATGAACGAGTTGTTAAAAGTTTCTTAAATCATTTGGAAATCAAATATATACCCATTAATCCAGATCAGATCATAAAAGAACCCATCAAAGCAAATCCAATTATTACCCCATTTCACTGAACAGCACCCCGACATATCGTTTAAATAGAAAAGAAAGAACAAAAAAAACCTTTTTCCTGACAGTGAGCAGGCATCTTCCGTGAGCATCCATAAGAACAACTTCCGGTTTATCACGAGGGTCAGGACCGTACGAGTCCACTCGGAAAACCAACTGACCTTTACAATCGTAAACAGTGAAGCCATCGTTGGCGAAGAAAAGCGAAGTTTTAAGCACAGTTAGATGCTTCTCTTCTTCGTATACATAATCGCCATCCACCACCAAACCTTTTTTCATTTCGTTTCCCTAAAAGACAAACAACCCTTCGATTCTGTAGATTCGACTGCCTTTGATTTTTGCAGCAAAGAAAAACAGGGAAAAAATTGGAAGACTTTTTTGGAGAAATGTGAGGAATGGAACATAAAAAAGTAGACGTTGAGGAAAGTAAAGCGTTTGAGGGAGGATTTATAGTGTTTTCTGGGGAGAAGACGACTGGGTTATTAGAAGTCGACGCTGAAATTGAAACCTGTGAATTACATTAAATATTACTAATTAGATTGAAGAGAAAGCCAGTATTCCATTTCCCTTAAAAAATATCCGGGTATGGGGGCCCCAAGAGAATTGAGAGTATCGAATTACAAGTCAGAGCTTAAACTATGAAAAAGTGAATCGAATATGTACGACTCAGTTTTATCTATGGTGCAACTCGGTTGATTAGCCTTACAACTCGGACAATGTTTTGAACACGATTGAATATGTCCACCACCTGCTTAAATTGAATTATCATATTACTTATCCATTGCTTAGCAAAGGTTGCACTGCCTACCGACCTATTAATACATTTATGATTTTAGATGTACTTTTTACTATTTACTTTGAAAAAAATAATTCCTTAAAAATTTTCTTATATATTTAAAAAATAATTGAACTTTAACAAGTGGTTTCAATGAACAAGAAAATGATATTCATCATAAGCGATCCGAATTCGAGCATTTATGTATGTAAAACGTGTGTGCATTGTCAAAAATTTAAAAAAATATATATACGGATACTATCATGTAATCATACATGTTTGAAGCTCAATCACTTACTAAAACAATTGATTTTATAAGAGTGGGCCATATGGCATTTTTTAATTTCACTTCTAATATATAAAAGTGATCTCTTTTATTTTTATAATAAAAAATGAAAATGAGAGATAGAAAAAGATTTTTAGTAGAAGCATGCATATAAAAATATTTATTATTAATTTCCTTCAATGGATGCAATTGCTGACCATACTGTCCTATTCAAGCTTTAATGGAAAGGGAGGGAAGACCTCACAAATGAGAAAGGAACAATTGGGGAACATGATATTTGTTCCTTTATTGCCTTTATTTCAATTTTTTACAAATGACACTAACATGACATCTGTTGATACCAATTGGTAGTATAATACCAACCAACTCAAACTTTTGAAGAAAGTTGAAGTTGTACCCAACTCAAACTCAATATCTATTTTTAACAATTTTATTACCAGAAATCTTCGTTTAATTCACTCATAAAGATTGTTTAAAATTGTGCTGCCTGTTACTTTCAGTATACCTAATTGATGAAAAATCAGAACACATGGATCAATTCCTTTGTACTGCTGAATTCTACCCTAAAAAGAGAAAGTAGCAGAGGTGGAATACATTCGATAGATACTAAAGAATAAATCTCTGCCGACAAATGGAAGAGAGAGATGAATAACATGGTGTTGATGTTAAGCCGATTTCGGCCTAACAAATAATAGATTCCATATATAGTTTTAAAGTTTATTTTCTTTCACCATATCAGATTTTCACTTTCATAAATATATGCCTGCCGTGACTCAACTTACTTTCCACTTGTGTAGACTAATTAAATTAATTTATCTATTGTGAATCATAGATTTCTTTATTCCTACCAATGTACTTTGCAGTTTTCCGGTAAGAATAGATCAGAATTAAGACAAAATAAAATAATATCATTATTAATGTTTCGCTATTTTTATCAGATTGTACTCTGAACATGTAAACTTCTATTAACTTTCTTAAAAACAACTATTATAATTATAAAATATACAAACACTTTCTTCCCAGTTTTCCTCCGCAACTCAGTAGAAGGTAAAGAAGAAAAGCCAGAGCACAAGGGCTAGGAAAAAGCAATACAACATTACGCTTTAGATCCAAAGGAAAAAGAAAGAAAAATAATTAAAGCTCAATAATGCAAATCGATGATGTCATCAACAAGAGCACCATGGCCATGGCACCTCCACTTCGTGCTTTTTATCCATTCCGATTCCCATTCTCGTACGCACACATATATTATACCTTACGTGGAAAACAGAGATAATTAGAATTTAGTAGCAGAAGCAAAGTCAAAAATTTTTTTTTTAGAGTGATCAGTTTAAATTATATATTTTTATGATAGTAAAAATATAATTTTATCATTTTAATAATTTATATTTTATAATTTTAAAGGATTAATCAAATTTTTATCATTTTTAAAAGATCAAAGTACAATTTTATCATTAACAATTTAAAATTTTATAAATTATAAAAAAAATTTAAATAAAAATTTTTTCATTTTAAAGAGGTTGAACACTTACTAACTCCTAACTCCAACTTTTGGGGCTTTTTTTTATTAAAATAGTATTAAAAAAAATTTATTTACCAAAACAGTACCTCAATCCCATTATTTACAAAAATGGTATGTTTAGTTAAGTGGAGGGATTATCAAATAGCGGCATTAGTGGGTTTTCTGACACGAACTTTTTTATTTTTTAATTAAATTTATATATTAAAAAAATTAAAAATAATAAAATTATATTAGTGGAGGATTATCAAATGACGGCACTACAGGGAAAAATTATTCAAAATACACGAAAAAAAATATCTGACACGGAAAGAAGAGTATCAAGTGACGACATCCATGAAAGATTATCAAGTGGCGACACAATGAAGGGTTATCAAGTTGGCAACACTATTATTATTATTATTTTATTTTTTTAATAATATTTAAAAGAAATTAAAAAATATAAAAAAAAATTCAAAAACTCGCTGTTGTTGCCATCCTAAAGTCCTCTTTCAATATGATATGTATTTAATTTAATTTTATTAAATAAATAATTTTTAAATATTATTTATGTCAAATAAAATAAATATATATTTTTATATTATTTTATTAAATAACCTTAACAAACAAATTCCACTCAAAATACTCCCACACACAAACACGGCATAACGGGGCAGAAAACTCCATTGTGCCGCCACTTGATACTCTTCCTTCAGTGTCAGGTATGTTTTTTTTGTGTATTTTGTATAATTTTTTCTTGTAGTACCGTCATTTGATAATTTCTCCACTAATATATTTTTATTATTTATTTTTTTAATATATAAATTTAATTAAAAAATAAAAAAAAATTGTGTCTAAAAAACTCACTAGTATCACCATTTGATAACCTTCCATCTAACTAAACATATTATTTTGCTAAATAATAGGATTTGGGTACTATTTTGATAAATAATTTTTTTTTATACTATTTTAGTTAAAAAAACCCCGACTCTGCTTAGTAGGAATTAGACTTTGCGACTCACTTATTTGTCTTTTAAAATATGAGTATACTACCAACACTAATTATTATTTTTGACCATTAATATAAAATAAAGCAACTTATTATGAAACAACACATTGATTCTTTTTATTGCATGCAGTTAAAACATCAATTTATCTTAAACTGGAGTGTTTATAAAAAAAATTAAATTGAAAATCTATATAAACCCTATGTAATGACTTGATTATTAAGAATATTTATCGTTTCAAGTGTGATTTAAATTCGAATCGTGTTAATCGCATTGATTATTCAGATTTTATCCGACTGAATTATTGGAAAAAACCATAGAAATCATTTTATGTAATTAACACCAACTTTTAACTTATTGGATCTATATTAGAGAATGTGCCACTTAGCTAAATGTGTATTTTTTATTTCTTATATAATATGGTTCGAAAATTAGTAATGCGTAATGATGTGCAACAAAGCCAGTAACCCTGACACCCCCTCTCCAAATTCATGTGAAACTGTCGAAGAACATACGGGTCCATACCTTTCAACAAAGACAATTTCATGGACGATCTGTCATATCTTTTATAATTCAATTATTATAATAATTGCTAACAAATAATTGAAAAAGAAGAAGTAAAGAGTCATTTTAGAATTATAATCGACAACCGCCATTTTTCACTGTTTAGAACTTTTTAAGCAGTGACCTCTTTCACAGGGAAAGAAAAACAAAAAGCCAAAGCCGGTTGAGCGTTGGAACTGTAACGCGCCTCACAAATTGGAGTTGATTTTTTTTTTTAATTATGAACATATTTATGTATTTTTTATATATTTTTAACTTAGGATCAAATTAAAATTTTTTTAAAATTTTTTGAAGTTGCGACTGGATCGATAATTATCACGTTAGATATTTAACAACATTTAATAAAAATAAATCCTAAAAATAATTTCGGTTAATTGAATGATGAAATTGAAAAAAAATTGATAATTGGATGTAATTTACCATAAAATATTTTGATGGAAAAGAATGAATTTGTAGTAAATGCAACAGAGATGAGAAAAGAAAAATAAAATAGGAATATGAGATGGAGAATGGAATCATATAATTAGTGGAGGGTGTGGGGTGTTGTTGGCCCATTCCCCTCATAATTGACTTTGGTAATTGGGAAGCCCACCAAATCATTTCATACCTTGCGTTTCTACTACGTTACAATGTACAATGAAACGCTTTACTGCCCAATATTTCTAAATTTATAAAAAAATACAAATTTTTTAAATAATAAAGACTAGAGATTTTAATCATCAAACTAACTAATCTTAAAAAGCTAAGAGGACTTAATGACAAAATTTTTTAAAAAATTGAATATATTCTTTTGCTTTAAAAGATGTTAGTAATTTGATGATGCTATAATATAGGTTATGATTCCCAAAATTCTTTTCATTTGCTTTTATACATCAATCAACTGTGCGATCCAATTTTATGTTTAAAGAAAGTCGAAACTTATCGAAAAATATCAATTAATAACACAAAAATCTAAAAATTAGTCTAGTTAGTCAAATTATACGGGTTGACATTCTGATCAAACTTCATGATTTTTCTATATAAAGATTACAAAATAAAACTTTATCTTTCATTTTTTTATGGTCTAAATTTAATATTTTTAATAGTTTCTTAATTTTAAGTATGAGAATAATCCTCAATGAGCATAGGTTATAAAAGAAAAAAATAAGTGTGATTTGGACATGTTAACAATTTAAATCTATATTCATATAATATGGTATTAAATAAATTAAATTCATTCACACGTTTTCAATCTAAATTAATTAATAATTTAAATAGTTAAACTCTTAAAAAATAAAAATGATAAAAATCGATATATTAAACATTTATTTTATAATTTTAATTATTAAATAAATATAACTGAAAAGACAAATCATGCATAGTGTCACGTCTTTAGAACTCAAATCTTGGAGCGTGCGGCCTTAAACGCTTCTTGATCAAACAACGCCTAAGTAAGCCTGGAACTAGATCAAAGCTAAAGTGCTTAGATCCTAACGGAAGCAAAGGAACTCTGAAAGAAAAAGGCAAAACAAAAAGACAAGGAAGGAATTGAGTGAATACTCTGTATATTCAAGTATGAAGTGTGTAAAATGAGGTGGGAGTAAGTCTCTATTTATAGTTGAAGCTCTCTACATTCAACGGTCAAAATTAGAGTACATCGACGGTTGAGATACAATGGTAAAATTTTACAAAGATATGGAAAGAATAAAAAGGGAATATTCCTGATTATATGCCACTTGTCGTATCTTCTTTGAAAGGCTCTTCAATCCCAAGTATTGGGCTAAGTGGTGATAGGCTCAAAATGCTACAGAGTGCTTCTTGGGCAGCTTGATGTGTGCTCGTCTCGGGCTTCAGTGCGCGGTCCGTGACAATAGCGAGGCTGTATTCCTAGTATAATAAATATCTACAATTCATCCATACCTAATTTTAATGTTAAATTCAGATTAGTGTTTCAATTTTTTTTAATCTCCTAATAATTTTAATATTTACGATCGCCTCGAATTAATTATGATAATTGCAGGCATAAAAACTTAATCATAATAAATAATAAATACTTATTAACAATGAAAATAATCAAAGTTACAAATTAACTACGGTTGAACCTTTATATTTATTGCAACAGGTTTCAACATACACAGCGAAATGTTGCAGTTTCAAGCCTTAAGAACTTTGGGGGTAGGCTGTTGATAATGGAACTTGAATTCAGGTAAAGAGTGAGGAAATCTAGTTCACAGCTAAGGGTCACCATTGTTAAGCAAGCTCCTTTAAATGAGGACCTGAATATTAGAATAGAAGGGTTTCCAATAGAGACAGACACCTCAGTTGTTGAAAGCCATCTTTTGCTTGTGAAGTTGAGAAGGTAGCTTAACCTCAGTTGCCATTCCAACAACTTGAAGAAACTTGATTACATACCATGTCAAATCCAGTTGCCACCACTCCAGGCCATGTCGGGCTGAGTATTCGAATGCATGGTGATTATTGTGCCAACCTTCTCCGAATGCAAGCAATGCCACCCACCTGAAAACAAAACATTCTTTACCACTACCTTGATAAAAAGATATCAACAGAAAAGAACTATTAAATATATGTTAGCGAGTGAGGGAAGTCAGTAATAGTACCAATTGTTCTTGGATAGATCACCAGTATTCCATGCTTGCTTCCCCCACACATGGGAAGCTGAATTTACAAGCCAAGTGATGTGGTATACCCATATTGTCCTCACACCCTGCCAATTGTTTTATGTCAACGCATGCAGATGAGCTTATTTCTCTTCATTAAGTGCACGTTTCACATGTGAAAAATCAAATTTTATAGGAACTGCTCCAACCCAAATTTGTTTCATCTTCATTCTTACTAAGCAAAATGTAACACAACAGACATGACAGCCTCAACCTCAAGATTCTTACAGTGTTAGCTTTGTACTGTTCTTAAATGTACTCTTTATTTATTCTTTTGCTATGTTTTGGTTAAACTGTCGAAACTGCATCAATATAAGCATGGCAGAGCTTAAAGAATCAAGTGGATAAGACTTTTCCAGCTTGTGATCCAGGCCACAAGCTAGAATCTAGCATGCTTTGCTTTCTCAACTTTCTGTCATTTTGGGCTATGTTCTTTTCACAAGAAAGTAGTCCACTAGCTCTGTGGCAAGTGAAGGCCCACTAATCAAACAAAATAGGCTAATCCTCAAAATATAGGATGATAGAGAAATTGAAGAACATGCTCACCATTCCCCAGACTAGGAATGGGAGCCCACCAAGAGCATATAGCAAAGCTCCAAGCGCGATTGGATGAAGGATATAGGTACTTTGAAGGAACCTGTAGAAGGGTTGCTTCTCTAAATCCCCAACATTGGTTGAATCTCCACGCTGCAAATGTTCCATTAATACAAAACAATGAATATATATGAGATCTTACATGTTTAAGGAAGAGATAGAGAAATAGACGTACCTTTTCAATAACAGTGCTGGTATCGAAGAGCCAGTTCATGTGGCTAAACCAAAACCCTTCAATTGGGCTATGGGGATCTCTCTCAGAATCACAGAATTGGTGGTGGTACCTGTGTGTGCTAACCCAATCAATTGGATTCCCCTGAAATCCCCAAACCAACAATCAAATGAGATTGCCATTCGCATGGAAGTATTTCTCAAGGAATTGGAAAGAACAGACCTGAAGTGCTTGAACTCCACAATAAGCAAACAAGTACTCCAGCCATTTCGGAAGCTTGAAGCTTCTATGAGAAAGATTTCTATGGAAAGACAATGTAATCCCCAGTCCAGTTACCAAATAGAGTCCCGCAACAAGCCAAAAAGCAGGCCAATTGAAGTAAAAAGGTGCGCAAAGGCTGAGCAAATGCATGGCCAAGACAATACCTGCAGAGGCTATATCCAAAGCGTTCCAATTTCCCCTCCAAAACACTTCCCTCCTCTTTTGCACCACCACATCAGAGAACAAAATTCTACCCTGGGTTTTCAAATCATGGTCTGGTTCTTTTGCTACAACTGACACCCCATTAGCCAAAGCCGACACTTCCCCATTGCTGCAATTCCTACGTAATTGAGTTATAAAACTTGAATCCAAAGGACTCTGTTTTCTCTGTATTTTATTTAATCCCGCGTCTGGATGGCCAGAGTTTAGGACTTTGCAAGAGAAACGTCTAGTTTTGGCTGTTGGTGGTACTCTTTGAAGAGGTGAAAAAGGTAAGGAGTTAGGCTTTAACAATGCAGATGTGATTAAAGCCATTACGGTGTCGACCCAATTAGTGGGTTCAAAAGAAAAACTGGGTTTTATAGAAGCCATGGTCGGTTTGTAGCTAAAGCCAAAATTTGAAGATTTTGGGGTTATTGTCAAATTATATGAAGTCTTTTAAAAATTAAAATGTTGGAAGAAAGTGTGGATAATAGAAGAAGGAAGTGGCACATGAAACGGACAAGAGAGATGCGCTGATAAGGTGATCTTTGTTGCTTGTTTAGATTAGAAGAGATGTGGTGAAACGACAGCCATATACTTTTGTAATCACGTTTTGTTTATTTTAGCCCTCTACATGTTTTAACTAATCTAGTTGCCATGGTTTACATGTTTTTCTTCATTTTTGTTGGTCTCCTCTCTCTCCCTATCCAAGCAAAGTTATCCTCCTATCTTGCCAAGTTGAGTTCTTTGTCTAGCGAAGTTAAGAACAGCCGCAAAAGTGTGCGAGAAATGGCGACAACTTGGTCATTCTTTCCGTCTCAACTCGACCCTTTTTGGCCACACCGCCGGTGATAGGCACCGCTCAAAATCCCATCGGTTTCAGACCCTTTAATAATTATGTTACCATACTCGAAATATCAAAATACGGATATATGTTTGGTATTGGTATATTTAATTTTTGGAATTTTTAATTTGCGAGAGTTTTGTGTTTGCCATTTACCGATGCCAGAAGATAATGTTTACAGTCTGATAGAAAATATATACATATATGAAGCTTGCTGCGTAGCATCTAAATCCAGTAATCATTAAAAGAGTGAAGGGTTAAAAAACATCTTTCATGGAACGAGAGAAAGTGGAGGTTTTTGTTGTCTTAGTTTGTTCATATTTACCAGCAAGAAAATCAAATAAAATTCCAGCACCAAGGCCGACAGCCAAATCAATAGTGTAGTGACCCCTGGTAGCTAACAGCCTGAGTGATTGAAGCACATTGAGAATGTCAAATAACCAAGCCATTTCCCGTCTCTGCATTCGTCTCATGTCTAACGATGCAATCACTGCCCCGGATACGTGCCCTGAGAAGAAAAGGAAAAACGACACATTCCCTACTGGAAAATCTGCCCCTGACCCTAAAAATTCCTGCCATTCATCAACCAATTTACAATCAAATTAATATCTATAAAATCAAGTCTCGATTTCATGTCTTGTGCATGAAAAAGAATAGACACAAAAACAATAGACGGTGCTATCTTAGCCCAAGAAAAGATATAACAAAAACTGGAAAATGGAAAAACATAAAAATGGAGTATTAACCTGAGGTAAGGGGAGCTGCGTTGAGCAACCAAGAATCCCACGACATGTAAACATGAACAAAGCAGAAATTGTAGCCCTTGGCCGGCTCTCGATTACCCATGCCCATACTATATAAACAGTCTGCATTAGAACGAACACCTAACCACAACATAAATGGAACCAAAGTGGGATTGGGTTCAAACCATTTTCTTTTTGGCTTATTGCAAACAAATTCAAAGTACATCAAGCAATTAAATTCAAGAAAAAGGATCTTTAAAGAAAAATTAAAAGCTTTAAACTACCGTATTAAGAGCTGCTAAAACCGTGTTAAGTAGCGGCCGCGAAGCCAACGCGCGATGGAAAGAGCGGGTGAGGAGGAACCCCCAGTCCAAGGGCGGCGAGGAATGGGGCACCATCCGCATCGTGTACTCCACGTACATGAAAAACACCAGCCCCACCGCGAAAACACACGGTATCCGATGAGATCTCACCGCGTTAACAACGTCATTGAGTGTCCACTTCATGAAAGAGGGTTTCCCAGAATGAACGCCGCCATTAAAAACGTGATAATAAGCAACATTGCCATGAACGCCTGCTTTCTTATTACCCATAACTTTAACGCTGTTGCTTTTGCAGTTACCCTAATCGGGAAGTCTATAAGGAGAGGTGAGAAGGGTCGTTGTGGCGGTGGTACTGGAAACATTAGCGGAAGATAACCGTTTCATGGTTGTTAACAGTGCTAATAGAACGAGACATGAGATGAAGATACTGCGGGGCTTGGGGATGTATATATGTATAAAAGGAAAGGGAAGAAAAAATACAACGGCGAAGTTTCCAAAGAAATGTTGTTGAGAAAATTCTCCCGGAAAAGAGAGAAAGTTTGTTTGTTTTTTTTAACGTTTTTGTTAATCTAGAAAAGTTTCATTTTATTGGTAGATTTTTCCCCATTCAGTTTGTTTAAACGATTGTTGTTTGGCCAAAAAACCTTTTATACGGATCTATCAAACGCCAGCGCGATTGAAATGCTGGAAAGTCGAAAACTTCTGTTTTAGATATTGTTTTCTTGTATACAAATTCTCGGAGTCTAGTTGAGTTTGTTTATATAACCTCAGCCTTCCTTTTACAGGAGGAAAGACCATCTTTTGAACGAGGAGCAATTGCAATGAAATAGTCCGAATGTTAACCATCTCAACTTCTAGTTTGGTTGAAGTAACCTGAATTCGAATCATCCAAGTTCTTTTTCTCGGTTCACAAAAAATATAAATTTAAATATAATAATAGTTTATATTAATTGTTATTATCAATTTGAACATGTTAAATTCAGTTATTATTTTGATTAACTAACCGTAAATTAATATTTAAATTTTATGTTAAAATATTATTTAATTGCTGAATCAGATTAAAAAAATTAGACAAAACATGAATATTTTCGTGAGGTAAGTAAAATAATATACACAACAGGAAGTAGCTAACCAGCGCTAAAAATATATAAGATTAGGCTTGTAGGAAGTATAAACAGAAAGCACAGGCAGGCAACAAAGATTCTAAGATGTTACGTCTCTCGACAAGACGAGGAAGATCACATGACGTCAATCTTTGACAACAACGAAACCCCGAGGGTTCCAACTATATCGGTAAGAGAAACAAGCCCCGCAAGTAATCCTTGTTCATCAACCACCCACACTCGGTGCACATGCTTCGATACGATCTTCTCGATTACTTCTGCGAGGGCCGCCTGCGGCTGGCAACTCACCATTTCCTTTGGCGACACCCCCTCCTTGGAGGCAAATAAAGGGCTACTTGAGACTAGCTCAGTGAATTCCAGTGCCCTTAGAGGCAACCATGTCTGCAGTGCCGAAAGATGGCAACCCCTCAAATCTGTTGCTGAAAATGTTCCAATTGGCTTCCTTCCTTTGCCCTGGTATTAACACGAATTAGGAAAATGGGATTGACCTAATCAAATGATTTAAATGAACACCTTGAGAAGCGAGAGACTTACATCTACGAGCTGTCGGTGATCTTCTTCAAAATCATTAGAGGACTCAACTATAGGGACAGCATTGAGCAAAGCAGTTCTCAAGCATTTGATGGCATCTATCACTTTGGTACGATCGGTTATGGCGTAAACATTCTGGTTTAAGCAACCTGTTTCCTTTATGCTGCTTGATAAGATCTCCCCCAATTCAGAGGCGTGGTCCTTGAGGAATTTCAGCAAGTCCATTTGTGTAAGCATCTTATAGCTGGATGCAGACTCCACAAGTTCAACTCCTTGAATGTTCTCCATTTGACTGTCCATTGGGACCAAGGCCCTGTGGATTCCCTTGCTAAACAATTCCATACAGTCCAAAATGCTGCACCAATTGGGTCAACAAACTACCATAAGTTGACTCGACATGAAATGTATGGAAAAAGTATTAAGTTTCTTAAGTTATAAAAGAGATACGTACTTTGTGTTTGGGTTTAAAGTCCATAAGCTAAGTCCCTCAAAACTGCGCCCTATAATCGACGATACCGGCACCGTCATCTTCTTCTCAAGATTAGCAACGTCCGCCGTCTGATCATTACTACCATCGTCATCAGCAATATACGCCACAAGATCAAGCATGGTAACCATCCCTATGTAGTGCTTCCGCACAGCCCCCGTCTGTTTATCAGACTCCAAAATCATTGAGCCACCAGCCCCTATCCATTGCCCTGGAGGCGCAGCAACCGGTAGCGCCACCACCTTGTTGGCCACCAATGCGTTCATGGTGTCACCTAGCGTGGCCGTGTAAGGTACTTCCAATAGTCTCCGCTGGTCCACCAGCATATCTTTCACCGTCTTCTCCACTAACCGCAGAGTAGTTTTAGCGGCAGTGGTGTCTTGCTCGCCCTTTCGTTGCTGCATTTTTTGGTTTGTACTTTGTATAACTGTTTTGCTAATTCCGACGCCTAAACTACGCCACTTATAATTGAAGGAAAGGTTATCCGTCCGTAGAAAATCATTTTACATGATTATTCTTTGCAGCGCTAATTACATACACGTGTAAAAGTAAGTTTTGCATGGCTAAAGCTTGAGAAGCCACGTGGGATATGCTAGAAGAGACAAAGGGCTAAAGTAACACGTGGCAAGCCCATTCAGATTATGTCGCCGTTTGGCATTCCTTGCGTCCCGATGTGACAGATGGACTATTGATACACGTGGTGGAACCCAGGCCCAGTTTGAGAACTAGACTACCTACCTAGCTTAGCTATTAACCCATCTTCCAGCAATGAAACAGATCAATTAAAAACCCAGAATTTTTTTTGTAAGGTAGGCAAACTTCAGTACGTGTGTACCTAAAAGCTGCCTGTAACCCGGTGCTCCTCCCCTAAATTGTCTGCCTATTTCAATTGGAGGGTCATACACACTTCCCATCTTTCAAGCTTTGCATAGATTGCCAGCAGACAACATTTATGATTGACTATCAAAATACGAACAAAACTTTTCATTTAAAAAAGTCAAAGCCAATATTGTATGTAGGTGGAAGTGAAGAAAATATCTAAGCCTAAACCATTAGAGCACAATGTATGTAGCAGCTTAAGTTTTGGTTTTGGTGCTTCGTAAATGACCATGGGCGGCAGCAAGTATATGTGTCCGGTCTTGTCTTTGTGAAACTGAACTCGGGTCAGTCCAAGAGGGGCTTGGCACATGACCACTGGGAAGTAGGAATATGCAACCAAGATACTTTTTAGTGGTTTTATGTAGTGATGACATTCTGACTGAGATGTTTCTTGTTGACTTTGTTTCTCCCAACAAAATAATTAAGCTGAAGGGGTTAGAATACTATTATGATGCTTTAACCTGTAAAGATTCAATTTTTTTATACAACATGTTAAATAGGTATTTAATAAAAATTTTAATTATCATTTTATTTAAGTCAAGACTTAAAATACATAATTAAATTATATTTTTAGAGGTGAAAATAAATATATTTAGTAATACTATTGTAATGAAATATAATTTCTTTAAATAATTTTATATCAACAATATTGAAAAACGCAAGTTTGTTGTAATGATTTTTTTAAAAAAATTTATAAAGAATGTGTTGTTTTTTTCTTCCAATTTTTAAATTATTAAGATCAAGAATTAAAATAATATGAATGAGAAACTGAAGATAGAGTTAAAGTCAAATTAAATGAATGCATAAAAATCGAAAATTAAATTTATTATTATGATTTTTATTAAAATAAGTGATATAATTTTAATAGAAGAACTATTTCCCTTTTTCTAACTCATTTTTCATTAAAGGTATCAAAATCCAATGCTTTTAAATATTAAAACAAAGAAATAACTAAATAAAATATAAAATAGAAGGATGAACTATTGTAAATGTTTTTTATTTGTTCAAAATTTCATATATTATTTATTAATTTCATAAAAATTATAACTTATTTAAGTGGAATGTAAAAATACGACATATATTTATACTATATATATTAAGGGGTAAAAAAGATAGAAGCAAAGTAGTCCGTGAAAAGTCGAAATACTGAAAAAGAAATGGCGAAGGAGCAGGAGGAGAATGGGAATGCCAGTAGCAGCTTGTTGGTAGAGCTCCCACTAGGCGAAGCAGCGGAAGGATTCGAGCTAGAGAAGGCAACATGCAGTCATGGGTTATTCATGTTGGCCCCGAACCACTGGGATCCAATCTCCCGCTCCTTCTCTCGCCCTTTACGTCTCACTTCTCCTCCTCTTACAGTCACCGTCCGCATCTCTCAGCCGCCCACTTCTTCTTCCACTCTCTACCTCCGCGTTTACGGTGCATCCTCCCTCTCTTCATCGCACCGACACTCTCTTTTAAACCAGGTGTCTAGAATGCTGCGGTTGTCGGAGTCCGAGGAAAACAAGGTGAGAGAGTTTCGTAGTATTGTGGAAGCGTTACATGGAGAAGAAGAAGCAACTGAGTATTTGAGGAATTTCAGTGGGAGAGTGTTCAGATCCCCTACTCTGTTTGAAGACATGGTCAAGTGCATTCTTCTCTGTAACTGCCAGTATGTACTTTCTTATATTATTCCTTTATCAGCACTGAATTTTTTGCACTGACCTTAACCTATTTGATATAATGCCGCTGTATCCACCTGGGGCCAAATTTAAATAAGAGCACCCCTACATTCTATAGGTTTTCAAGAACTTTGAGCATGGGTAAGGCACTTTGTGAGCTTCAGTTTGAAATTCAACACCAAATGTCTACTTCAAAGGCTGCTGAAGATGATTTCATTCCTAAAACGCCCGCAGGGAAGGAGTCAAAGAGAAAGTTGAGGGTGTCCAAAGTTTCCATGCGTTTAGAAAGCAAATTCACAGAGTCCAAAGTAGATAATTCAGTGTCAGATCTTCAGCTTTCCCGAGAACCCCATGACTTTGTAGGCATGGGAAGCTTCCCCAGTCCCGAAGAATTAGCAAACCTTGATGAAAGTTTTCTTGCAAAACGCTGCAACCTTGGCTACCGAGCAAGTCGAATATTGAAACTTGCGCAAGGGATTGTCCAAGGCAATATTCAACTAACGCAACTGGAAGAAGATTGCAAGGAAACAAGCGTATCCAGTTATGATAAGCTATCTCAGCGGCTGCGTCAAATTGATGGATTTGGTCCTTTCACATGTGCCAATGTGCTCATGTGTATGGGATTTTACCATGTGATTCCAGCTGATTCTGAAACTATCAGGCATTTAAAGCAGGTAAATCACCCATTCATTCCCCTAGCCAATGTACCTTGTTCAAGTTTTATTCTTTTTCAGCGTTCTAGGGCGGTTTAATCTTATGTTACCTGAACTTTTTATCTTTTCTTTTAAAGTATCCATGTCCAAGAACCATATATAACATATATTCGACTATGGGTACGAAAGTATGATCTTCCCAATAAATAAAAACATATAAAATAAATCGAGTATACGCATTTGAGACGCATTCATATTCGACACTGACCTAGAGTCCGAGCAAGTGCAGGTTCATTCAAAAAGTTGTACTGTACAGAGTGTTGGAAGTGATGTTGAGCTTATCTATGCAAAATATGCACCATTTCAGTTCTTGGCGTATTGGTAAGTCATCTAACAATATCGCTCTGGCATACTTTCGGTAAATCTCTGCTGATGTTTTATTTCCTCATTTGACAACATGGGATCAGGGCAGAGATGTGGCACTTTTATGGGCAAAGGTTTGGAAATTTAAGTGAACTGCCTGTCTCTGATTATAAACTTATAACTGCTAGCAATATGAAGAATAAGAAGAAGATAGCAACTCGTAAAAGGAGTAAAACATCTGCCGAAGAGTAACCCTAACTCTGTTTTATTAACGAAAATGATGGTAAATTATTTTATGCTCACTGATTGAAGTGTATGATAATCATGCATGTCTATGCATGATTAATTTCACCCATGCCATTTTGGATTTTGGCATCCTACCTAACTGATGCCTTCTTGTACGAATACCTTTTAAACGATTTGCGTTTTGATGCCAATCTCAGTCCTTTTGTTCACTATAATTATACATAGTAACAATATCAGTAAGAATTGAATCATTTACTCGTGTTGTGTTATTTCTTTTTATCATAGTTGTTTTTAAAGTGCTATATACTTACAGATTTTTTAAAAACGCTCATTTTACAAAAAATAATAATAATAGTAATGGCTTCTGAGACCGATCACAGTAAGGGCAAAGGCTCTTTTGTGGGTGAAGATGACGTTTTACGATTAACTAAGCTTATTGTATTACATCTATTAATTTTATGGATAAAATAGCCACAAATGCCAACAATACATATATAACACACTATATTAATATACATCTGCCCATCCATTACTTATTTTGGTTTATTACAGAAGAAAAGAGAAACAGAACCTATGATATTTTATGCTATACATTATATTAACCTAAAAAATACAAGTTAACTGAACTGTATTTACCCATTTAGTCTCAGTGTTGGCCATCATCTGTTAAGAGCAACCCTGAATAGGCCCTGGATCCATCATTGGATCCATTTGTGGTGGAGCAACTCTTTTTCGAATGAGCATTTCCACAGTGGGGCATGTTCTTTTCCGCCCACCCCTTGGCCTTGACTGAAACTGCTCATCTGACTCAATGAAGTCCCCCTGAATAGGAAACAGTCGTTACGCTCATTACTCTTTGTCTATCATGAAAAATACCTATGACGAAATTAAGAAGCTTATAATAGCATTTAATCATTGACAACTAAGTAACTTACTGGAACATAAACGTGGACTGCTGATTTCTCATGGTTATCTCTGACATGCTTGTATGAAAATCTCATCCCACAACCAGAGAAGCTACATGCAAAAGGCTTGAGTTCTTCATGCACAGCCTTGACATGCTGACGGAGATTTGATTTCTGTAATAAAATATTTCAATATTTTGGTGATAAAAGGAAAAAAAGAAGGCTCATAATCAGAAAAGAATTTTAGTATTCCACACTTTAGACCAAAACAACCACATTCAACTTCTTATGATTAACTGTAAATAAATTGCATATTTAAGGTTCACAAGTATCTTACAGTTGAAAATGTCTGGAGGCAACCCTCAAAATCACACTTAATTCTTTCTGATGCAACTCCTGATTCATGTGATCGAAGGTGCCGCTTGATGTTCTTCTTCAGCTGCTTTGCCCCACATATTTGACAATTAATATATTGGTGGCATGATTGGACATGAGCCTTAAGGCATTGCTCATTAGTAAAATATTTCATGCAATTTGGTTCAGAACAGAAGGCTTCAACTGAATCTAGCTTAACTGTAATAATATTAACAGCACTCATTAGACATGTAAATATCATCTCCCAATCAGCTTACTTCTCTTTGTTTTCTTTAAAAGGAAAATTAAATTAAGGTCTAATCTTTATGATCTCACTCATTTTATGACGCACCAAATCACATGCTTTAATTTGAGAAATGGAGGAGGAAAGCAACTTACCATGAGAATCTTCATGCTTTCTCAACTTTGATGCGAATTTGAACACTTTTCCACATCCTACTTCCTGGCAGACATATTGCTTCTGGCTTGCAGCATCAGAGGAAGATGAATCTTCATCATGAAATTCTTTTACGTGCCTTTTCATGTTGCCTTGGAACACAAATTTGCTATTGCAGTTCTCAATTGGACAACTGAAAAGTTTTCCTTGGTGCTGAAGAAGGTGACGATTCAAATGGTCTTTTCTCCTATAGCTGGCATGGCAATCATCAACTAAACAAACAAATGGCCTCTGAAAAAAGAAGAAAAAGTATTAGAACCTACCAGTATAAGTAGCAACCAAAATGAACCATACATGCATATGAACAACTCTTCAAACCTTCAAGTACCACACAGCGTGACCGAGGCTCACTTGATGAAGCTTCTCAGGAGGTCTCCCAACCTGATACTGATTCATTCAAGTCAAACAAGGCAGCCTCTCGCATTTTGGAGTTCTCTTTGTGGGATCCAATGCTTCACACTATAACATCCATTGGTATTTTCATAAAAAGAAATGATTCCTGCAAAAGTATTGATCCTTAATATACATGAACTTCTGAAGAAAAACAAACTAGCCATAAATCAAAAGCAGTACTAAAGTACAAGACAAAACAATAGGTGTTATCAAGGGGAATGACAGATTGTCTGCAGCCGCAGCTTCCTTTGATTGTTGCCTTGGGGACTTCTTTTGGGTTATCTAACATTTGCTTCATGAAAACTGAGATATATATTTATCATAAACGCAAATAACAGAAACCAAAATCATGTTCTACACTATGGCTTTTGTCACCTATAACTATTAAATATTGGAAAAAGATTATATACATATAGATATATATAACTAAAAAAGGCAGAGAGGTTTGATCAATTAGCTTATGGAACAATATTAAAAACCTTGAATATAAATGGAACTAAATACTCGTAAAAGAAAGGTACCTCGAGAGAGTGGCTTTGCAAGTGTTGCTTCAAATGAGCAGGCTTCCTGAAAGTAGCACCACATTCATGGCATTCATTCGGCGTGGAAACTTCCTCTTCTTCCTTTCCTCCATTGTCTATTTTCTCCTGAACCAAACCCGAAGTTGAAAAGAATGTTGAGTATAAACCCGTTTAAAGAAAAGTAAGAAGAATCTATTGGCCTTTTTCATTAGAAAAATTGAATAAACTATGCAGAATCAAAGCAGGTACCGGGTGGTGGGCGAGAATGTGAGAGGTGATGAGAGACTTCTTAGATCTGCAAATTCCACAATGATCACAGAAATAACGCCTTATGTCTTTGAAGATTGGTCCTGATACTCTTTCTCCTTTTTCTTCATCCATCTGATTATACTTAATTTTCTCGGAAGAAAGTGGGTTTTCACTGCAAGTAATCATTCAGAATTACAGAGGGATCAGCATGTAGACATTTCAACCGACCTCAAATATAGACCAAAGCAAATCAGAGACACTTGGATGAAAGATAAGAAAACCTAGTGCTCTTGCTAGGTTTAGGGGCTTCCCAACCAAGCAATAGGCTCAACTCCAAACTTTAAGCTTGAAGATCTTGAGGTCAATCAAGTTTCATTTTTCGGGCTGAGATTGACTCTAGAAAGATACGAAGGTACTTTAACTTGTTCAATTAGACTTCTGATAAACTAAACAGCTAGTTCAATTATTAAAATTATATTCCAATTCAAAATAAATAAATAAATAAATCCAATTGTTTTTAGCTCATACAACAACACAGTCGAAAGCTGGCCATGATCTTCATCTAATTAAGTCCTTGATTCAAGATTCAGCAACATCTATATGAATAAAATCACAATAGCTTTTAACCTAATCCTACGGATGCATGATCATATAATTTTTCTGTAGAAATTCTGCAAATATTTGGTACCTTTAAGAATCCCAACCAAGTAATCCACAAGGCACCTCTTAAAGAGCCACAGCAGCGCAAATCTGAACTCAGATGTCGAAATCTAGGGCAAAATCACTCCCCAGCCTTCAGAGTTGGAGGTTGAGCTGCGCGTTCATGAGGGGGGCAAGTGGGAAATAAGTTGCTAAAGGTTCGTTTCAAAGTTGAAACCCTAATTTAAGGCTCTACGCCGTCGTTTTAGTCTTCGTAATGGACCCCACATGACGTAACTTGATGTTCTCAATCTCGAATGGGAAGGGCGAAATTCTCGTGAAAAACATTAATGCGCAAAAGAAAAAAAAAAAAAAAATACTACTACATGAAAATTTATTTCAACCCCTTCATTTCCCGTGAACGCATAATCAGCTTTCCTTCGTTGAAGAACCCGACCCCTCTCATTTACTCCCCCTGCTGCCTTCCCTTCATCCTTATATCAAATCAACTTTAACTCCACCATTCTTCACTCACTCTTTCCCAAAAATGGCTGCATATTTCACTTTTTTCCTCGTCATCTGTTTTGCTTTTTTCCAACTCTCTAGGCCTTTTACAGTCATCATGTCGGATTCCGGCGTCCCCTCTACTCTCATCGACGGTCCTCAAACCGGGTTTTCGATTAACAAAAATGGGGTTCGGACCAACCCTCAAGAGCAAGAGGCGGTTTACGATATAATGCGAGCCACGGGGAATGATTGGGCCACGGATATACCCGACGTTTGCCGTGGGCGGTGGCACGGCATCGAGTGCATGCCGGACAAAGATAACGTTTACCACGTTGTTTCCTTGTCTTTCGGGGCATTGTCCGATGACACTGCTTTCCCTACTTGTGACCAGACAAAGTCTTATGTTTCAGAGTCCATTACCAAGCTTCCTCATCTTAGGACACTGTTTTTTTACCGTTGTTTCACTTGTAATCCTCAGCCAATCCCAAGGTTTTTGGGTCAATTGGGTTCCACGTTACAGACTTTGGTCCTTAGGGAAAATGGGCATATTGGTCCCATTCCTGCTGAACTGGGAAATCTTACTCGTTTAAGGGTTCTGGATCTTCACAAAAACAACATTGACGGTTCGGTCCCTGTTTCATTAGGCCTGATCACTGGCCTAAGGTCGTTGGATTTGAGTGGGAACAAATTAAACGGTTCAATTCCTGCTTTTAGCTTCCCGGTTTTGAATGTTTTGGATATGAGCCAAAATCTTTTAATGGGTTCAATCCCATTTACCCTTGGGTCATGCCAGTCTTTAGTTAAAATCGATTTTAGTCATAATCGTTTGACCGGTTCGATACCCGATTCTTTTAGTGGGTTAAAAGAGCTCATCCTCATGGATTTGAGTTATAATCGCTTGTCCGGCCCATTTCCAACGTCACTCAGCAGCTTAACTTCCCTACAAGCTTTGATCCTCAAAGGCAATCAAATGGGATCATCTGCCATTCCTAGTGATTGCTTTGATGGAATGAAGGATTTAATGATCCTAGTTTTATCGAACATGAACTTGCATGGACCGATCCCTGAGTCATTAGGCCGGTTGAATAGCCTTCGGGTGGTTTATCTTGACGGAAACCACTTCAATGGGTCAATTCCAAGCAACTTCAGGGAGTTGAAGAATGTTAGTGAACTAAGGCTGAATGATAATCACTTAACAGGTCCGGTTCCATTTGGAAGAGAAATGGTGTGGAAGATGGGGCGCAAGCTTAGGCTTAACAACAATTCAGGACTATGTTATAATGCAAATAACGGGTTTGAAGATGCCTTTGATAGGGGCATCGGCTTATGTGATGCACCTAAACCCGGTTCCGCAAGGACAGTGCAGCATTTGTCCAACAACACGAATGGGGATATGACAACAACAATAAATGTATCAGCTGGAGCAGTTCGTGAGACTTCAGGTTCCGTTAGATTATCTCAGTTGGCATCACTACTTTTGTTCATTTTGCTGTCTTTACAAGGGAAATAAAGAAAAAAGGGTTGTAAATTACAGTTTTGTACATCTTAATTTATCTCATAAATGAATCAATTGCTGTCTGGTTAAAGCAAAAAACTGCCCCCCAACTCTCATATTTCAGAGCCTTTTTACCAAATCAAAGACAGGGTCTTATTCTCCAACAACGTAGTCATCATGTTTGAAGACATATAAATCTCAACAACCATAAATAATTAGACCCAGATTGCCAAGATGTAAAAAGTTTAATAGAATAAGAATCCATAAAGAAGTAGGTTTCGTGGGGGGGCACTCCAGCATCTCCTCGGCCATCCATTTAATTGTTGCTGTTTTATTTGCATTTAAGTACATTAGGAGTCCAGCAAGTATGAACTGACACCTCTTATTATCTATTATGGCTTAAGGTAGGGTGTTAATTTCTTGTTAATTGCATCAGCTAGCAAATTTAAGACACTTTTTGGCTTCAGAGCTGGCTGGACCAAATATTTTAATTTACGAGCAAAACTTAGGTAACATATAATATCAACATTTAATGATAATACTAGCACACAATAAATGCATAGTACATAAAATCAGAACAGCAATTTTCGCTCTCTGAAGTATGGGTAAGTTTCATTTTCCTTAAATTCACTAATCGGTTCATTTTTAAGTTCAAACGATTGGTCGATTTGTAACGAGTTTTTCTTTTATGAGATTCAAATATTTTTTAGTTTTTTTTTTTTTTAAATTCCCAACGTTTTCAAGAGTTTTTTTTTTTTAAATGTTGGATTTTGAATTATGAGTTCCAACAATGTATTTAACAAACTTCATCTTCTCTTTCATCTTTATGTTACTTAAAGAGCAAGAAGCTCAGTTTAATTTAAACTCTTGATAGACACGGCTGATAACATCAGACGTGTCTGTGTTGAACTAGAAAACAAGTTCAATTTGCATATTATCATTTGATTATTATTCCACTGACAAAATTCAGCCTTTGTCTTGTAGAGCTATTTTAATTTCTTGTATAAATCATTGGTAGGCCTACCAACTAAAGCAGATTAGCCCGTAATTCAGGAGTATTATATCTTTAGTTCAAATTCCAAAGCTTCACACCTATAAATCAACAAAAGTGTAGCTTCGTAGAATAACATCAGTTGAGTCTCAACT
Organism: Kokia cookei; assembly: GCA_039519145.1. Classification (NCBI taxonomy): domain Eukaryota; kingdom Viridiplantae; phylum Streptophyta; class Magnoliopsida; order Malvales; family Malvaceae; genus Kokia; species Kokia cookei. The sequence continues at coordinate 9,554,048 of CM076902.1, read as the reverse complement.
CATACGGGCCATCCTCATCTAAATGTTAATTTAGTTGTACAATATTGGTATTTGCTTTTCCTTGGAATTCACAAACTTCATACCAATATCAGGTCAAATTTTGAAGCTTCGTTTAGCAGGAAAAGGCTTTAATAATCTCAAATTTTGGTGCATCATCGCCATGAATGAGTGCTTCTTCCATCCAATAATCTAAATGAAAATGAAAGCGGCCATTTTCGAAAAAAGAAAAAAGAAAAAAGAGACAGGGTGATATAGACTATAGGAGGAGGGAGGCAGAGGGGTCCATTCCATTGCATAAACTGTTTTTTTGGGTTCATTTTTTGCATAAACTGTTAAAAAGATTATGAAAAGAACTGTAAAAAAAAATTGTTTAATAAAATGGAACCATGGGTCGGGATGTGGACGTGGGTGCTATTTTTGAATTGAAAACAGCTAGATTCAATGAGGAAGCAGCCAAATCAGCAAGCAACCAATGGCATAAAGTAAACAATAGAAATAAAAAAAGAACAGCCAAGTCCAGCAAACCTTGCCATATACACTTCCTTTTCTCCATTTCTTCCCAAAAAATGGATACTAATAATTAAAGAAAAACCCCGAGAGAAAGTAAGGTTTTTTGGAACAATTTACTGCCCAATAGCGTTACGTTTGGCATCCCATATGAATCTGCTGCTTAGAAACGGAAACTGAAGTTGAGCAATTAAAGTACAAAGTATAGATACAGATTTTATAAAAATAAAAAAGGAAGGTCTTTGAAACTGCAGGGAAGTGGTTTCCTTTGAGACAGAAGGCAAAAAAAAAAGGGAAGACAGAGTTGGATTTTTAGTTTGGTTTTGTGATGGCGTTCTGCTCTATGATTTGTTGTGGGAAAGGCGTCGATCGGTAAGATTTTAATTGTTAATACTGCTCTTCTTTGTTTTACAAAACTCCTTTTGGAAAGCTTTGCTGCGTTTTTTTTATTGAATTTTGGTTTTGATTTTTGAGGAATGGTAAGGGTTTTATTTAGTTTTTGAAACTATCATCTGGGTGTTGACTAGAATTTAGCTTTTTCATTTTTTTTTCTACTATCATCTCAAGATTTGAACTTTGTTTCCTCCTGGAACTGTTGAAAAAGGAAATACTTAATCGAGCTTGATATAGCTTGTTGACTTTCATTTAAGCTTGAAATTTCGCACTCTGGAGTCAAATTCACAAGGATATGCTGATATCCATCTTAGAAGCAAAGGCTCTTTTGGCTGTCAAATTGAATCTTCTTTTAATGCGCTTAATTTAAGTTGTTTCGTGTTTCTGTATTGGATTTTAATGTCTTAACATTGTATGATACAACAGGAAAGAGAAGGGAAAGCAGCAGCCGACATGGAGGATATTTTCATTGAAAGAATTACATTCAGCTACCAATAATTTTAATTATGACAACAAGCTTGGAGAAGGAGGATTTGGCAGTGTATATTGGGGTCAGCTATGGGATGGATCACAGGTATGAATTATTTCTCTTTTTTTTTTTTTTGTGTGGGGGGGGGGGGTCTTTTGACCAAGTGAAAATTGCTATATTCTGGCGTCCTATGTTTCCCTAACTTCTAAGCTTTGAAAGATTTGTTGGTTAATACGTAGTTATATCCATCTACGGCTCACTTTTCGGTTGTTGGTCTGATAAAAACTTCAGTAATATTGAATGTTCTAGCATGCATCTTACTATAGTTTGAATCCAGTTTACTATTTGTGAAAATTGTTCTACTTTGCAAGCATATTCCTGGACTGGCTACTGTTATTTTCATGGTTCATATCTATATGAATCTCATGTAACAAGGTAGAAAAAGTGCTACTCTGTTGAAGTAATGATGCAGAAGTTTCTTGTAATGGAATCAGTAGTAAGGTCAGAAGTGTTAAAACTTCAGACCTAAAACTGTTCAGCGATAGGTTAAAAGGCTAACATGATAAAGTCGTAACAAATCCCAAATCGAAATTATGTGAATCAACATCGCTTGGCATTCACTCATAATAGGTGCAATGGAACAACTGAGAAAATTAACGGTATTGATAGATTATAAAGATTGGGAAACACATACCAGAACATGGGTATGATCCTCTAAGGACTCGTCAAATACGTAGAATCCTAGGATAAAATTGAGTATACCCTGTCACACATATACCAGTGTCCAAGTCTGAGTAATATAGACTATAATGACTGTTCTAGGACCGACTAGGATCGGACTTCATTAGATTCTTGTTCTTCTTCCTATGGAAAGTTGATAGCCAACTTTGATGTTGTACCATCTTTTCTCTGGACCCAGCTAGTACCGTTTTCTCTAATTGTTGAAGGGTCACCATTAGTACATACTGTGTAATTTTAGGACTTCAGTGATCTTCAATAGTTTCCATTTGGATAATACTTTTGGAATTCCATGTTTATCTCTGTTACAATCAAAATGAACCTTCGTGATGTTTTTCTATTGCTTTGTTTTTCTTTCAACCTTGTTCTTGTTTTGAAAGTTATAGACTTACAGATCGCAGTTAAGAGGTTGAAGGTGTGGAGCAATAAAGCAGAAGTGCAGTTTTCGGTTGAGGTTGAGATATTGGCAAGAGTTAGACACAAGAATCTACTGAGTTTACGAGGATACTGCGCTGAAGGGCAAGAACGTCTGATTGTATACGACTACATGCCCAACCTAAGTTTGCTTTCACATCTTCACGGGCATCATTCATCAGAATGCCATCTTGATTGGACCAGAAGGATGAATATCGCAATTGGCTCTGCTGAAGGGATTGCGTAAGTGTTGAACCCGATTTTCTTCTCTATTCTATAACTTGTTCTAACAAAAAATGCCAACCTCTACTCTTTCGCTTGATTCCTTCAGTTACCTTCACCACCATTCAACCCCACACATAATTCACAGAGACATCAAAGCTAGTAATGTGTTGCTAGATTCAGATTTCCAGCCTCAGGTTGCTGATTTTGGGTTTGCAAAATTTATCCCTGATGGTGCAACACATGTCACTACTGGAGTTAAGGGTACCCTCGGCTACCTTGCCCCTGAGTATGCTATGTTAGGAAAAGCTTCGGAGAGTTGTGATGTGTACAGTTTTGGCATTCTTCTGCTAGAGCTTGCCAGTGGCAAGAAACCCCTTGAGAAACTGAGTGCAATGGTGAAACGTCCGATTGCAGAATGGGCTCTCCCTCTAGCTTCTGAGGGGAAGTTCAGTGAAGTGGCGGATCCAAGGCTAAATGGGAAGTATGTGGAAGAAGAGTTGAAAAGGGTTGTCCTGGTCGCACTTGTATGTGCTGACGCTCAGCCCGAGAAAAGACCTACCATCCTTGAAGTTGTCAAGCTACTCAAGGGAGAGTCCAAAGAGAAATTAAGTGAACTAGAAAATAGTGATCTGTTCAAGAACCCCCAGTCTGCTGTCTGTAATGACGAGATATCGGCTTCCGAGGAGAGGTCAGACGCAATTAAAGAAGAGAAGGATCCGCACGGAAGTCCTTAAGATGGCTAATGGCTAGGATGAATTTAAGTGTTAGATGTCAAAATTTGTATATTTGATATGCATATACATATTATTGTTTTCTTTTGCTTACTTATCTTCTTTTCATAAGAGGTGGCAGCACTTACCGATGCCAGCAACACCACGTTGTAACATGGTACCGTGCTTGAAGAGTGCTATGGTATATGTCTGGGGGCCAACGAAATGTTTCTTGAATTCTTGTTTTACTTAAGACATTTGGTTTTATAGTGAGCGTTTTACTACATCTCTGGTTTCAGATATCTGGAACTATCTGCTGCTTGTTATATGAGATGTGAAAATCAATGTCAATGCCGATGGCAATGCTTTTCTATATCCACCTCTGAAAGATGATTCCAAATGATCAAAGACAGGGGATTCAAACTTCAAAACTAACTAGTCAAAGCAAAAAGGCTAGAGTTAAATTGGATTGAAAACATGATAACACTTGAATCTATAATACGTATCTGAATTGACAATTAATAAGTCAAAAATGCTAACTCTTAAACCCTTTCTTTATAAACAGCAAAAGAATATTTGTTAGGGGGCAAAATCAGAAGGGTTTTGCTCGTATATTTACAACTCCCATTCAGCATTGTTACAATTGGTATAAAAAGTACATGCAACTATTCAAACAAAAAGGTCAGGCCTCTACTAATATTTCGGGCGCAAAGTGTTACATAGGCGTAAGCTACAGAAAACAACAGCGAACAAGGTTAACAAGAACCCAGACTTAGGTGAATGTATCCTCCCGATCTCCTTCTGCAGTCTCACCTTCCTCCAAGTTGCTGAACTCAAGGAAATGAGTCGGCCTGTGGTCCTCGTTGTAGTATTCTCTAGGTGTCCCTAGCTTCACCCCGTATTTCATGCTAACTGTATGCTTCACTCCCATGAAATTGTAATTCCATGGACCATTGTCAGGGATCTATAAGTACCACACATGTAAAGAGTCAGTCCCACAACACCCCATCCAATATTATATTACATTTGATTGAAATATAATGGATAGGAAATTCAAACACAAATCAATGAAAATATTCTCTTACCATATAAAACCCAAGGAACCTATCACTTAAGAGCATCTGCACCTTCTCGTAATGAGTTGGAAGGTAGCCATGAGGATTGCTTCCCGTATCTTTGTTTACCCGTCCCCACTCATATCCACTTGGTGTAAGCTTGTACGCGGTTAATGAGCAAGAACCTGGAGTGAAACTGCAAGTCAAGATAATGCACTTCTCTCCATCCCACTGTTTGTTGTTCTCCAAAATCCGAGCATGGGATGTGACATCCTGTGATCAGAAATGCATGATAATACACAGCAATTAGTTTATAATATTAGATCAGTCATGGATAAAACTACAACATTGAAATATTCCACTAAAATTTAACTTCAAGAAACAACTCTAAAAGTACCTGAGGTGATAATTGGGGAAGCTCATTTGGTTGTGTGTGCAACCATCCCAAAGGCTCCAGATCATTCAAGAAATCATGTTCAGGAAGAGCTGATGGAAGATGAACTTGCTGATGAGTACCCCACTGTGGTGGCATTGTAATACAGCGAATTTCCTTAACCTGAGGATTATCAGGAGGGCTTATTCCATACAAGTACCCAGCAATTTGAGTCCGCAAATCTGCTATGCAGATGAACTTCTTTAAAATGTTCTTTGGCATGATGTAAGTGTACCCCGTTTCCTGCATTATTGATTTTAATAAAGATCAGCATAAGCATCTAGATAAAATCGATAGATCTCCAGTAACTCAGTTATGTACCTTTATGTCTTCTGAGTTCACATATATATGATTGACACGGAGATAAAGATTAGTAGCTGATATTGCTCTAACACGCCAGTCAGTCTTGGACCCAAATGCTGCTTGCTCATAAGGACTTGTGGTCGTGACAATGAGCTCATCACCATGCACATTCGTAGTCCTAGTTGTCACAGCTGTCAGCTGACTTGCTTCCTTAGCCTGAAAGTATAAGTTGATAAATTTAGATAAAATAGAAGTTCAGCAAACATAAAGCCAAAGTTAAATTAGCAATCATAAATAAATAGTAATGAGGAGGGAAAAAACAGAAAGAGCTTAACCTGTTTCTCAATCTCTGCTATTTGTTGCCTCTGTTGAGAGGGTGGAGTAATCTCAGCTCCAAGAATAATGTCACGTATCTCAGACTGTGTTAGGGCTGATGTGTTCACATTGTTCTTTTTGGCATAGTCAGAAAGTATGAGATCTCTTAAAGCAACTTCAACCTGCAACACGAAATCAGCTTTAGTGTACTTACAAAGAAGGATGTGGTGACTGCACTATGTGTAACAATAACGCCTACCTTCATCCACTGATCATCAGTTAGAGAAGGCCAGATGTGGTGTGGCTCAGTAACAATTGTCTTGTCAGGTTTCAGTAACATCTTAGCCTTCTCATTGTTCACATGAAGTGCACGAAGGATCAGAATAAGTCGGGAGAATGCAGTGTATGATGAGATACTCTTCAACCAGTCATCATAGATGTTAAACAAAACCATTTGTGGTTCTGTAGCCTTAAGAATCAGATCACCAAATTTTTCTATTTTCAAGCAAGCTTGGAATGGTAGTTGCAGCTCACTTCCCTTGATAACTATGTTAGGGAAATCCAGTAAGTGAACCTCCAAAGGATCAAGCATTCCCTTCCGAGTAACAATGATCTGCTTTGGTTGTTCTTCAACAGGCAAAGACCGCACAAGAGCAGCAACTTCTTCAGCAGTTTTCCACTTAGCAAGCTGACCAAGACGCTTTTGACCTGCCCACACACTTGTGTGAATGACCTGCAAGAGGTGAAGGTGATCGAGTTGAGATCTTCACAACGGACAAACTAGCTTAGAAAAGAAATGCTATATGAGGAAACAAACCTTTAGGAACAACTGTCCAGTCCTGGGATTAAATATGAAGATGGCACCATTAATGGGCTTTGTTGTGAGATTCCCTTCAAATGTCTTATGGATTGTCACACGATAAACATTGGTGTCATCAACAAACCAGATAATCTGGTTGCTGAAGATCTCCCCATAATTTTGGGATGAAAGATATGGCTCAGTAGGCTCAGAAGAATACAACTGCAAACCTTTTCTTATCCGCTCCCTTAGGACATATAAAGCTGGATTTGACTGTATAAAGAAAGAAAAATTTAGATCAACCCTTGATATCCGTACATATATTATCAATATATTATCATTTAAAGACAAACGTAGCTTAAAAAATCTGAATTATAGATTATTATATTTTCTGTCCACCAATGTTATAAAACAGTAAACCATGTTACCTTCATGATCTTATTCATTGCCTGAGCAAGCAGTGGCTTTGATCCAGGGAACCAGTTACCAAACGCAGAATGCAAGTTGTAAGCCAGATCAAGTCCAATCATCACCCCTACATAAAGACAATAGATGATCAGATCTTTGACCAAAAGAAAACAAAGGGCATACAAGAGAGAAGGAAGAACAGGAACAAGTAGGTGAAGATTTACCAGTAGGAGATGGATAAATAGACATGTTGTCTGTTGTATAATCCATAAATTTGGCTCGAGTGTAACGCTCGATATCATGTGAATCATAATCTCCCCACCGAAGTTGTACATCTATCCAATATTTATTGCTTGCTTTTTGATCAAACATGTCCTTGGACTCTGCCACAAGACTAGGCTTTGACATAGGCCATCTATGAGCTGCAAAGAGAAGAATATCTGCGCAAGAGCTGTTCATCTTATAACTCTTCCTTGGATGAATTGTCTCCTTCTGAACAGTTTCAATTTCCAAAGCATCCAATTCCTGATCTAGCACTTGGCAAAGATCCATAACTACACTCTCATGAATTTTTTGCCACAAATGGGCACGGAAGATCTGAATCAAAGATATTTTCAAGGTTGGGATCTTCCCATGCATGAATATTCCAGTGAGATCTAGTTGCACTTGAAAACCCACGTAAACATTAGCCCGATTGATTGTAGGTGACCACCAGAGAGTAAATCTACGGTTAGGAATCTGGTTAAGACCAGATCTCTGAGCATTAGTAAGCTTCTTATACTTCATTGACTCCTCGAATCCAGAAGCCTTTTCCCAAAAAAGACCCTCCCAAGTAGGAAAGCTGTAATACAAGGAATAAAAGAACATAAAATAAGATATGACTATACAAATCATTAATAAGTATAGTAACTGGTCAATTTATCTATAAAATTTATAACTAAAATAAAACTAAGCAAGTACTTACTATGTTCCTTTAAACAAGGTATGCTCTAGAATTCCCTCAACACCTCCCAGAGCTTGGATGACATCAGTTCGATAGTTGTTCAAATTCCACAATTTGCCATCATGCCTTTGGTGGGTCCACCAGAATGGATTCTGCTTCAACACCTGGTACTGCTTGAAGTCTGTGCGTACTCGCCATCCTTTGTCATATGCTAATGTGTGCCTATCCTTCTGAAACAAAGTATTTATACGTGGTATTCCCCTATCCCACGAATCCTGTTAATAAATCAGGGACAATATCATCAGAACACAACTTCCTTGTGACTGATAAATCATATAATGCAAAAACTGTACAGAATGCTAAATGGTTAGAATAACAATCATACGAAAAGATACAAAAAGAGGAAACTGCCAAAGAGAAATGGAATTAGAAAACAACAATCGCAATCACTCGAGAATAGAAAAAAAGACAACTCACTTCCAAATCCTCAAGAGTTAGGCGCCTATTTTGTGCCTGAGCTTCCTGCCTCTTCAGAGCATACTCGGCCCAAACACGCTGTGAGTCTATGAACTCACTCTCCCATGGCTGTTAAAGTTGGAAAATTATCAATTGATAAAGCAATACTAGAAAGTAGAAACAGAAAAACATGTAAGAAAGTGCAATCGACTTTACCTGTATGTACCGGTAAAGATTAGGGATCAACTGGTCCTCTTCATGGCTCATTCCACTCCTAAAGTGAGTCACACCAACATCAGTCTGTTGACTGTATCTAAGGTCACTCTGTGGAATCAATATGTGTCCCATTGATAACATGCCAAGTCCTCCAATTTCTTTAGGAGTGTAAAAAATGACAGGAGGGAACCTGAAAGCATGGAAGTGTTTTAATAACTTATTATGACCAAAAAGAAGAGAGACATAAAGAATAGCGAAATCAGTTGGAAAAATCATACCGACTAGGCATTTTTGAATTCAATCCAATCTTGATACGAGTTTGAATTTTATTTTCACATTTAACGAGCAGATCTAGAAGCTCTTGTGTATGTACAGTTGCTTCACGGAAGTAAGTCATAAGACCTGATCAACAAAGAAAAAATAGTAAGAGGGAGAAGACCCAATAAATTCAACAAAACAAAAGATCAAACAAAATTCACAAGACCAATATAAATGGCAACATGAAATACCTATTAAAGCAGTATTCCATTTGTTGACTATCTTTGTAAATGTTGTTGACCCAGAAGACATGAGAATCTGCCTGACACGATTCTCAAAGACCTTCATGTACTCATCATCAACTCTTAAGAAAGCAACTGCAGTTCGCTCTTTTGTTTGTTCATTCTGCAAATTCCAAACCCCATCTCTTGTATTGCTAAATGCTTCTTGGGTCATTCTTATTTTAGGAAGTATTCGAACTTCAAAACCACACCTACACATCAGAGATAAAGATACTGCATCAGTCAAACAGTTTCTTCAAGTACATAGCAGGACAGAAACAATACCACTAACCAGGAAACCTTCTTAAAACTGTCAAAAAAAAAGTTCATTTCACAAAGCTATTTTACCTACACAACAAAGTCACATGTAAATTCATGATGAAATTTAACAAAACACATTCTGCCACTTAGACAAGACATCAAGCACAGAGCATCACTTTATGTCAATGCACACAACCAGTCAACCGATAGACTTATAACATCAAGCATTATAGCTCTAGATAATCAATACACATATCATGAATTCTTGGTAATGATAGTTTGACATTGCCGTCAAACTAATACATCTCTGAGGTAAAATACAATGGAATTTTCAGAAACATTTTCATTAGAAGAAACCAAAAGCAAAACCTTTTGTCAACCACTAAAAATAATTCAAGCACTAAATGCAGCATACATATAACAAAAACATTAAATAAAGAGGTAATATGAGAAACATACATGCTAAAAAGCAGGTTGGGATTATCCTTGCTATAGACAGAAACAAAGCTGTTCTCCCATTCCAATGTTGTGATGCTTCTAGGTAGACGATTCTTCATGTCCCAGAAGACACTTCTCCCAAGATTAACTGCAAAGAAAGAAAGAAAACTAGAGACTGAATCTCCAAAGCAGTTTTGTCCAAAAATATTCAAATCATTAAGATTCCACAAACCGTCATGTTTCATAAGCCTCATTCTTGCATCTCTTGGCCAGCATTTCTTGTTGTTATATCCAACCATGTTTTCATTGTTTGGATCAGGATGCTCAGTAAGATAACGCTGGATGAGGTCTCGTGCCTCTTCATGTGTGAATCTGAATAATATATGCACCCTATCAATATACCTAGAGTACAGACGAATTGGATGCCTGGTTTCAACTTTTGTGTCCCAGTATGTGATGAATTCATTTGGCATCTGAGGTGGACCAGCAATCTCACTAGCACGAGTCAATCCAAGAAGCAAGAGATCCAAAACAAGTCCATAATACTGGACAACAAAAGAAGCAAACTGAAGACCACGTATAAGACCATATGAATTCGTGTGGCTCATATCTTTGTAAGACAACACCACATTATTTTTTGCAGTAACATAATCTGCAATGTTGTGATCAAGAACCAAACGCAAAAGCCTGCAAAAAAAAAAAGAAATATTATTTATAAATTCCAACAAGGCCGATGATTAGATGACCAAAATATTTACACTGAACCAACCTGTTTAGCATGGTCAAATCAATTTTCTCAAAGAACTTCTCAAATTTTGTCTGAAGCATCACCACACACTGCCCCTCACTTGTGTCCCATATTCCTTGCAAATTGTTTATACCTTGACACCATTTGTAAACCAAAAGCGGGGGTGGCTCAGAATCTGCAGGCTTAATCCAATTAGGAAATAGGTGGCGCTTGTCTCCCTCATACCATAGGTATTGGTCAAGGTAAGCATCAGTAATCTTCTCAAGGGGCTCAATTTCATACACTGGAATCAAATAGCTATACAAATCCATGAACTCTATCCCAACCTGCAAAGAACAGACCATTTTTAAGTTCAAAACCATATATATAATACAAAGAAGTTCAAAAGAAAAATAAACTTCATACTGGGCCACCAACTTACTTCTTTGAAGGCACGTTGGGTAAGGAGATGCCGCTTTATCCTTGATAAGGCCTCATGAGGATTATCATAAGCCTGTTCAATTAGCCCCAGTTCTTCTCTTTGGAGTTGGTTTAACCTCACAGCTACACTGTAAGATTCCTTCAACCTTTCCAGTGCAAGGATGAGTAGCTTCGTATCATGCTTGTAAGACAAAGGGGGAAATGGAATGGGAGAAAATTTTCTTGATTCCAACCAATGTACAGTGGTGGTATAAATGGCAACAGCTTCTTCTGGAGTGACATATGGCCCATCTTTCAAATAATTGTGCTGTCGTTCCTGCTCAGCTTTTAGCCAGAGGCGTGTCAATCTGCCTAAGTTTTTCCTACAAACAGTTTTATCAACAGTTGCACCTCTTCTGATACGTTCACGATTGTAATGTGCAACATTTGTCCACCAGTCAGCTTTAGACTTAACATATCTGAGGATCATATTCTCAATGGGAACTGGCAAACCCGGAACCTAAAGAGTAAATCAGTGAGACAACTAGCTAAGGTGACAAAAATAGCAAGCAAGTCATTCAAAAAAAGGTTTTACCTTCCACGGAATGTTTGCCTTCCAACAGCGCCATGCCTCGCTGAGATGCTGCAATATTGTTCTAGCTTTATTTTGTTTAATGCCCTCTGCAATTTAATTATAAACATAATGTTAGAAGGAATTGCCAACAGGGAAAAAAAAGGAAGATCGTGAAAGGTAACAACTAATGCCAGTTGATAGCAACCTGGCATGGCATCAAGAACATCATGCATGACAGCAGCTCTAAGTTCCAAATCGAAGTGGCTCTCAACACGTTGCTTGGTAACAGTCTTAGCCACTCCCTTTGAATGACGACCTTCAAATTGACGTGCAAGCAGATTTCCTAACCACCTTTCTAGAAGAGGCACAATGCCACGAAGGAAAAAGAGCCATACCCTCCACATTGGTGCCCAAAATCCACATCCAGGTCCTTTCCCCACTGGACCAGTGTTGAAGCGATAATAAATTAAGTGCTTCAAGTCTTTGCACATCCTAATCTGTCTCATGAGCCGGTACTTGTAACGGTACATCCCAGTCAACTGACCAACATGGGAAAATGTATACTGCAAACCATCTGCCAATTGGAAGGCATCAACATTTCCAAGTCGAAACTGAACATTGGCATCAACCACAAGCTTTGTTAAACGCAGAATCTCACGACAAAGATGAAAAGCGTTGCCAAATCGTGACTTCTTGCGCTCTTTTGTGGTGAGAGTCTTCACAGGTTTCAAGTTGAAGTTGTAATCTAGGTGAAGGTAGTTCAAATTTTTCCTATGTATCAAAAGGTTCAACATGTTGTACCCCTGCTTGCAAACTTGTAGACCTGCTTCAACCCAATCAAGCTCTGTCGTTTGAAAAAACTTGGTCGCCTGGAGAGACCGAAACAAGTGCTTCTTCTTCTGAGCCTTTGGTGGTCTGTGATGCAGCTCATTTAGCACAAAACATTTCAATAGTTTCTGATAGCTTACTCGCACTTTAACAGGATAAGATGGAGGACAGTGCTCCTTGTACCAGTCTGACACAAGTGGTATATCTTCAGCACGTCGCATCCGACCAGATCTCATATTAAAAGGGCGTGGAGCAAATAAAAGAGAAATCCCAGCAGCAGTAGTATCGGTGTAAAGCTGTGTGTCACTCAGCAAAGGTTCCACCCCTTCAGGCAAGACAAAATCATCTTCGTCCTCATCATCATAAATTTTCTTTTCTCGTCGCTCCTTGTTTGTGGTAGTTATGGGGTGAATCAAAGGATCATAATAGAATGCCGGTAAATCAGGGTCTTCTGTTTTAATGAACATGACCATGGGAGTATGATACACACAAAGCTTTACTTTCCTAGGCCTATTGTTATAAAGATGAGGGAAAACAATTCGATACTCTGTCCTAAGAGGTGACCGGATAATGAGTTTGTTTATGTCATTAAATTCATTCCAGTCCTCATCCCCTTTCTCCATATCACGATATAATGGCTCAAACTTAGGACCCCCTGAAAATATGCACAGCTGGATGAGAAAGCGTTCAAGCAGCATAAAGAAAAAATAGAAAAAGAAACCAACTCAACACCATAAACTTATCAACATCAAAGAAATCTGAATTCAGACCTACAACCAGGCATAAAGGAAGCAATGGCATGCAGTCATCGCAACAGTTTTCCATTCCAGTATTTTCCACCCATTTAAAAAACAAAGAAAAAAGGAGACTGAAATTACTGATGTTAATACATATTATAGTACTAGTAAATGCAAGCAGCATACGAGTGAAAGGTTCTAGAAAACTACTTCAATCACTAAATTTATAATAACTGAATTGCAATCAACTGTGTGACTCCACACCCCAACAGCCAAACTTTGCAAATTTCAGATCATTCATGGACATAGGAAAAAGAAGATTATTATAGATGGCAGGAAACTTACCAGGTATGCACATGTTTAATGCTTTAGCTGTGAAGAATGACTCCATGTCAAACAAGTAGAAATAATTACGGTCAATCAAATCAGAAAGAAGTTGTCCAGAAAGCCGGTGCAAAGTTGCCATAATTGGAAGAGAAAGATGCCATTTCCTATAACTCGGACCATTGATAAGCTTTGTTTTTACAAGAGGCTTATGGTCATAAAACCAAGCATGTACAGCAGAATCTTCTTCTTCATCCAGCTCTAACTGAATTGGCTCTAAAGGATCAACATCTAACAGATTATCAGCATAGTCTAATGGAGGCTCCTCATCATCAAATGGTGGAAACCGCATTCTCTTGAAATGACGACGATCTCTTTTCTCCCTTCGCATCATGATCCACATTGTACCCCACTGTCAAAATAAAAGATAAGTCGATCAATAACAACAAAGATAACTACTTCCAATAATAATTCAACTCAGATAGAACTTAATTTGGTGTCGATTGTTGTAAGAGGGGAAGGTAATAAGCATACCTGTGCTAAATAGATTGGTTCAACAACCCATGGTATTTCATTCACAAACGTTATTGCTCCTGTAATATGGTACAAAACCTTCACATCACGAACCTGTTCCCAAGGCATTGGCATATTCTCAAGGAGCTTGTAAACTGCATGAGGAATGAATTTAAGGGCTCCAAGATACACACGTTTATCATGGCGATATTTTTTTGAAGACATGTCCCCATGGTCTCTGTCAGAAATAAAACAAAACTAACCATGAATATCTTGCCAATGAAGTGTATACTATCAAGACATCAAACTACAAAGCAATCATAGAAAAGGACATATATATATATATATTGAAAACGCAACCAAGACTAGCATGCTTCAACAAAGTTAACAAAAAATTATGTAAATATGGTTAAAGGTCATACTAGTGAGGACAAAATTATTCAAAATCAAGAAAAAAAATCCTAGATAAAATGTCTCTATATTTTGCAATTTATTTCCATGCAAAATTCTCGCGTACAAAAATTGCAAAAAGAAAAGCACTTAAGTGAAATTTTCTAACTTAGAAAATAAATACATATATAATCCTGCAGAATACTCTAAATATTAAAATATATAAGAAAAAAATTATCAATAAGAGAACTAATAACTAACTTTACAAGATCCCATGACCGACCTAACCAGTTTAGCAATTCTCGCGTACAAAAATTGCAAAAAGAAAAGCACTTAAGTGAAATTTTCTAACTTAGAAAATAAATACATATATAATCCTGCAGAATACTCTAAATATTAAAATATATAAGAAAAAAATTATCAATAAGAGAACTAATAACTAACTTTACAAGATCCCATGACCGACCTAACCAGTTTAGCAATTCTCGAAATCGGTAAGACCTAGTGTTAACAATCTTTAATACCTTAAAAAAAAAAACCAATAATGATGAGGAAAAAGAACAAAGCAGGATAGATCAAATCTCGCTAAACTATCTTTAAAACAATGTAACAATATATATTACCTGATAATCTTCCTGACGTGCTCAGGAGGCATATCCTCCTTCTGCGTCTCGACAAAACCAAATTTCCTCTTATCCCCATACCGTTTAGAGTTAAGCTGCATCCATTTCCGAGCCTTCTCCTCCAGCTTCGCCTCTGCTTCCTGCGTAGTCATATGCGGAGCTAGAACCGTGTACGAAGGCTGGGCAGCTGGAGGCGGTGGGATGGTGGATCCCCCGGTCCCCGGCGGCGCTATCTGAGCGTTGTTATTATTGTTGTTCCACATGACAACTTTGGCCGATAAATATATACTCTAACGACCCAAATGAAAGCTTGAAGGAAGAAACCGAAGAGGATTTCGAACTTCTTTCGATGAAAATGATTTTGAAATTAGGGTTTTGGAGGGCTGGCGTTTGGGTTTATCTTACTTTTTCTCCTCCCTCTGCAAAGAGAGTGAGATTTTTGGAGCAAAAATGGAGGGATCGTTCGGCTTTTATAATTTTAGTGATAAAACAAGTGGCGGTGACAGTGAGGCTCGTGATGGATTATGAGCCACTATGGCCCTCTATATGGAAACCGACTAAATACTTCGATGTGGGCCAATAAGGCTCTTATTTTATTGGGCTAAAAGCCCTTTTCAAGGTACATGATTGGTGACTTGTGCCTTTACAAGGCCCGATCTGTTAAGTTTTAGGCTCTTAAATCTATATATTAAGTTTGTGTCATTTATAATCGAGTTTCAATTTTATAAAATATTTTTAATAAATCCATTAAAATGCTTGCTTGTAACGATATTTGAAGTCTAAGCCTAATACATCATAATATACATTTTTTTTTACTTTATCATTTCATCCAACATAATTTTTAATTTTTATGTCAATATATTACAAAATTATTTTCCCTCAAATCATAAACTATGATAATCTAATTTAAATTTATTTATTTATTTGATAAATCACACTATTTTATATTTTTTAACAAATTTAAAATATATGATGTATCTAATCTTGGCAATTTGTACTAACTTGGTACTTTAAATTTTTTTTCCGACTTAACTGACCTTTAAACTTAAAAACATTGAAGATCAACACTATGGTAACATTTGACAACCTTACATTTTAAATTATCAAGCACTAAGTGTTTAAATTTTAAAATAATTAATGTTTATAAATAATTAATATTTTAATCCTACCAAAAATAAATAAATAAAAGTATTTACGGAGGTGTCGGGTGCTCAAAGAGCAAATTTAAATTTCTTTTAAAATGTTACAAATATAAATATAATCAAATAATTATAATCAAAATTAAGATGATAAAATACAATTAAATTGATAATCTATATATATTCAAATCATAAAAAACTTATATCACTATAAATATAGATAAAACTCACAAATCATAAAAACAAAAATATTAAAATTTTATTTGGAGGGAAATCTAATTTTCACCTTCCCCCTATTTTCTTATAGGTGAAATTTGAAAACTTTTAAGAATTTTACATTTGTATTTTCATCTATATATAATTCAAAACTTTTAACATATTTAAAGATTTTTTATTCGAAAGACACTTTGAAAGAGTTTGTCATTAAAAAACTAAGAAAAATAATCAAAATATTAAATTAAATTTAATACTTATTAAAGTTGAGGTTCGAATTTAAATTTAAAAAAATTATAAAATGTTAACATAAAACTTAATATCTATAAAAGTCGAGATTTAAAGTTAAGGCTCGTAAATAATTCTCTTCTCCTTGATATCTAAAAAATTTAGTGGTGAAGAATTTTATACTAAATTTTACACCCAATAAAATGAATTCTCGGAAAAAGAATTTGGAAGATAATTTAAAATAATAAAACATTTCACACATTTGAAGTTAAAAAAACAAATGTTAAAATCTAAAAACAAACGTTTTTTTCCTTGTTAAATCAATTTCAAATTTATATTATATAACTAGATTTTATTACTTTATCCTACGCAAATTTTATTTTTCGGGAGAATCAATCACCGAAGAGCAGGTGTATTGTACTTCAAACTCAATGTTGACGAACACGCGCTGATCTTAGTGACAGTAAATATAATGCAAATACTTATTGAAACGCGAGTAAACGTCAGACTCCCAACCAGAGAGTTGAGTGAAAATTCCAAAATTTACAAATAAAAACAAAATAAAAACATCCCTTTAACGGTCAATTCTCAAAAAACGAATTTTCAGCGAACCAAAAATATATATCAGAAACGAACTCTCCGCCTTCCACTAAAGCTTCCGCTTCCGCGTCTCTCTCACTTCAGCATCGCTCGTCGAGGTTCATATAAAAAGAAAATTAAGGAATAGAAAAGAGAAAATCCTAAGGGTAAAACTGGAGAGCTGGATTACGTATGGAAATTTATGAGGAGAATGCTATCAGTACTCGTAGCTATAACTTACGGGTTTTGAATTTGCGGGAGAGGGGGCGTTTAGGTTCGCTCAAATTAAACAGAGTCAGAAGCGGTGGCGGCGACGACGAGGACGATGCTCTCGTTGAACGGCAGTTGTTGTATAGGAAGCTTCCTGATCAGCATCTTCTCAACCTCTCTGTTCTGAAGCTCGACGGTTCTCTTTTTGGTGAAACTCCACCGGTTCTTTCTTTTTGTGGTGCTTTTGTTTTTTTTATTAGCAATTATTATAATTTTCTTAACTGAAACAAAAGTGAAAAGAAAAGTTGAGGTGAGATGAAAAGATATAATGAATCACTTTTGTTGATGAAATTTCTTTCCAGCCTTTTGCATCTTAAAAACGAAAGAAAATACAACTTTTCTCTATTTTAAAGTAAAAAGGATTAATCAATCCTGTGATTTTGTTCTATAATCTCGTTGTAAAATAATATATAAAAAGTTTTGGAGAATTGATTTACTGATTTTAAGTTTTAACGAACCAAAAGGATCGCTAGATTAGTATTAGTTCAAGAAAAATAAAAAATATCTGAAATAGATAATTACAGCTCTCTTGTTTATTATTCTTGAAAGAGCTTTTTCGATTACGCAGATGTTAACATAGGAAGGAATGCTACAGTTGCAGAGCTGAAGGTAGCGATAGAGGAGCTTTTTACAGAAATGGCAAGGGAGGAAACCCAAGGCTGTATTTCATGGTATTTACTCGTTTAAACTAGTTGATGGACTTTTACACTAGGAGTGATTGCTATGCTTTTGATTTTATTAAATATAATTTTGGGATCAAACTAGGGCACATGTTTGGGGGCACTTTTGCTTGGCTTATGAAGGTCAGAAGCTGGTTAACAACAAGGCTTGCATTAGAAATTTTGGGATCAAAGATGGTGATCAGGTTTTGTTTCCCATACTTGATAGGTTTTGTGAAACTTCTCAATTATATCATTTTTACCATTATATATTTTTTATAAATTAATGTAAATTTTGAAAAAATATGCATGAATAATCTTTTAGATATGTGCATTTATCTTTCTCCTTTTTTTCTCTTCGGTTTTCTTTCGTTGCCATTTCATTTTCATGCATTAACATGAAAATTTTACTATTTTTCTTCTCTCTCTCTCTCTTGTTTACTACCTGATGTTGTTAATCTGGTGCAAACAGCTTGAATTTATCAGGCACATGTCGATGAACCAATCACCAATAAAAAGACGTGTAAAACACCACGGTGTTCCCTGCAAATGGTACGCAATATAATAAACTTTTCTCTATTCTTTAATCCTCAATGGCAGTGAGCAATGCAATTTATACTTTGGGTGACTCATGTTCATTTAATCAAACGTTTCATGGTGGTGCCTACTAACAAGTAAAAACCAATTGCTCTGGGTTTAGCTTTTCACCAAGATCGAGTCACGATCAAGAGAGACAAGAGAACCCTGTGAATCATCAAGATTGTTACGACGATGAAGAGGATGCAATGTCCCTGCCTGAGTTCAAGTTTGCTCACTTCTTGAGACGATGGCTCTCACACACCAGATCGCAGGTTGCTTCGCGAAGGAGGTTGGAAGGCCGGAACCATTCTTCGAGGTTCAATCTGCACCGTTGACGAGCCTCTGATCATCCACCACTCGTAAAAACAAAAAAGCAAAGGTTTTTGCACTTCATTGTGCCATTGGTCTGAAATATTGTCTGTTGATGTTCTATATCAGTGAACTTGGATTTTAGTGTAGAGTAGATTGCTCAATTACCAGGACTAGTTTAAATGTAACTGTTTACATACCATGATATGGGCAGCCAATTTCCAATGCCAATCTCGTGTGTGTGTGTTTTTCATTGATGGGCTCGCAGTTGAACTTGTTAGTCAAAATCATTAACATGGATCAATGGTTAAAAACTCGTTCAAATAGATTTTACAATTAAAGAAGAAGAAATAGGCAAGGAATGCTATATCTCAAGGGTTTTATGAGAATTCCTATAATATGTAATGCATAAATTGTAAAGCATTAAAATAAATAATATTATTTGATGGTATTTTAATTTTTTATTTAAAAATTAATAAAAATATGCATATAATGTAAATTGAATCTACACTAATTTCATTAGTAAAACCTTTAATTTACTAATCAATTAAAGCATTTTATTATGCACATTTTATTACCTTCATTAATAATATGCACCAATAAAAAAACCAATAAAAATATATTCATATGGTAAAATTTAAATTCATGTCACTTGCATTAGTAAAATCTTTAATTTACCGCTCAATTAAAACTTTATTTTGATATATTATAATTTTAATTTTAGCATGTACACTTTATTACTTTTATATATATATATTAATAATGTATTCGATTGAATTTGTGTCACAAGTTAACACGATATCGATTCAAGATTGATGATAACACCATGATAAATAATTTAATATATTTTTTTATTTTAATAACGTACATATTTTATGTATTATTATTTAATTTTAAATCTTAAATTTCATTATTTATTATATATTTTTTATGAAATTACATGTTAGTTTTAAACATTATAAATTTATAGTTTTCACACAGGATTTTATAAGATTTTTGCGAATACTTTCAAATGCTATTTCATAAAAATATTCAGAAATGGCCTGATTTATAAAACTATTTAAAGAACAATAAGTTATTCTATTAAATTTTATACATATTCTACTAATCTACTAATAATTAAATTGCTTGGTTTCTCAGATCAGATCGATAAAGCCTACTTCTGGTCTTCCTTGGACCAAATATCTAACATCAAAACTGATAAAAAAAAAATTTACTTCCTTTTCTTTCAAGGATTTTTCAGTTTTCGTTCCTTCACCATTGAAGAAACCGTAAAGAGAGAAGTACGAAATGCAGGGAACAGTGTTTAAAGCTCTGCCGTAAGCTTCTTTTTACGTTTAACAGTATTCTTCTTTGTCTCTTTTCTTTTAACTGTATATCCCATTCGCCCATGCAAAGCTCGGGAGGTAATAAATCAACCAAGCCCCTCTCTGAAGAAGTTGAAAAAGAACCCAAATTTTATTTTTTCTGTTCTTCATTTGGAAGGAAAATCAATATGAAAGAAATCTCGTTTTCTTGTCGAGAAAAAAAGATAAATGGAAATGAAATGAACTGTTGAATCTGTTTTATTAAATCCTTATGGTTTTAGTATGTTGTTTCTTGATTGAAATATGTAAAAGAAGCTAAGTGTTAAATACAACTATTTTGGGTGGCGTCTACCAACATTTTCTCTTATCATTTTAACATCCAAATTCAAGATATCCAAAAGGAAAGTTGGTTGTTGCTCTTTTCCTTTTTTTCCCAGGAGATCCTGTGAAGACGATGATGAGGAAGAGCAAAAGGGAATAGGAAAGAAACACAAGAAAAAAGAATCTGGAAGAGTGTTTGATGAGATAATTGATAAATTCCAGTGTATGAACATTGCCAAGCGTGAAGCAAATCAGAGAGGTAAATGAGGATGAATTTTTCTCTCACTATCTGTTTGTTTGTTTGTTCCTAAGAAAATATAACTTTTATGTCAAGTAACCAAGGGTTAGCTTAGTTCAATACTAAGTCCGTTCACCTCCATGGCCTGTAAGTCGCCTTGGTGGCTGCTTTCCTGTGCTAATCTCGAATGCACGTCCCTACGGGGCATGGCATATCTTATCTTTTGCCTTTGGGGACTTAGCAACCCATCAGCGTCAGATTTCCTTGTACCATAATGAAGGTTGTCCGTCTTGCAGAAAACCAAGATAGCTTATGTTGATATTACTTGTTAGACTCTGATTTCAATATACCATATTATCTCTGATGTGAAAGACCAAATTGTTGCTTTCATTGATGCATTCTTTATTTTGTTATTTGGTAGATTGTAGCAATGAGCAGCATGAACTCCTTACACCCCAGAAGAGAAGTAAAGCCAGGTTCAGAAATCATGACGTTCAAGGTTATCATTAGTAAGCTACAAAGCTATAGCAAGTAAAATACGCAACGTGCTTTACATGGAATGGGTTAGGGCAATGCATTTTAAAGCTTTTTGATACACTTTGTATGCAAAAGCTCTCACAGTGATCTGGTTATTCCATGAAGAATTCCACAGGGAAAAGCATGGACTTTGGAGGCAAGAGCAGAAGAGCAGAGCAGCCAAGATAGAGAAACAGCTCAAAGCACGAAGGGAACTCGAGGCACTGATTGAGGAACAGTTGAACAGGTTCCATGCACATTACAACCAAGCTATGGTCCCAAGTCATCTGGAGGATGTGTCAAAACTCCTTAGGCCGCAATGGGCGGCTCCACAAGAGTTGGCCTCACTTTTCTGGCTTGGTGACTGGAGACCTTCTGCTATTCTGGAACTCTTGCATGGCCTGGCTCCTTTGTCTTTCTTATCAGACTCAACTGCTAGTGCTATGCAGCCAGCCATATCTCAGTTTATCCACGAGATGCGTATCGAGGAGGCAGTAATTGATGAGGAAATGGCAGAGATTCAAGCTACATGTGTTCTCTACCTTCCCTTTGCTCCAGTGAACAGCAGCCAATCAGGGGGTTCTGCCTCCCATGGTATTCAATCCGAGTTCCAGAAGATTGCTCAGGTCATCACTAAGGCTCAAAAGCTGAGGTTCATTCCTTCATACTTAATTACAAATATAAAAGCTATCAACCACACCACACACTTTCAAATTTTTATAGTTAAGTATACCATTATAGAGAAATAATTACAAGGTTTTTCATATAGTTTCAGAAATTATGTATAATTGACTGCTATTTGGAAACTTGTACAACAGGTACAAGGCATTAGAGCTGGTGGTCAAGAAGCTATTGAACCAAACTGAAGCAGCAGAATTCCTGGTGGCCTTCTCAGGAATTCAAGATGCTATCCACCAGTTTGCTGAGGAAAAGAGGTTGCGGAAAGGACCGGTCACCGTGTCTGTTAAGTCTCGTGATGTAGCCGAGACATCAAAGCAGCCAAAGATCCACATAGATGAAAGAATCAGTCATTTATTAAAGACTAGTGATAGCTCAGAATATGGCCAAGGAATTCAATATGCCCTCAGCGAGTTTGAAGAGCTGCAAGGGTTGCAAAAGGGGTCTGTTACTCAGTCTGCCAGGTTTCAAGATGTAGTTGAGACTTCAAAGCAACCAAAGATCCCCTTAGAAGACAGAACCAGTTCATGGGACAATTTATCAAAGATTAGTGCTAGCTTGGAACATGGCCAAGGAATTCAATATGCCCTCTGTGAGTTCGAAGAGCAGCAAGCGTTGCGAAAGGGGCCTGTTACTCAGTCTGTCAGGTCTCAGGATGTAGTTGAGGTTTCAAATCAGCCAAAGATCCCCTTAGAAGACAGAATGGGTTTATGGGACAATTTGTGCCATTTGTTAGAACAAGCTAGCAGTGGAGAAAGAATTATAGATGATATCAACGAGCCGGTTGGTCTGCCTATCGAGTCTTGGGATGTAGTTGAAACTTCAAAGCAGCCAATGATCCACTCAGAAGACAGGACCAGTTTGTGGGAGAAGTTCAGCAAGATGGTAGGAGATATGAAAAGTGGCCAAGGAATTCCACGACAACTTTAATTCATGTAATCAAATGTAATTTACATTTTCAGAAATCAAAACTATTCCTACGTTAAAACTTTGGCTGAATAAGAAGTTGAAATTGTCCTTGGATTCAGGAACTAGTGATCAGACCATATAAAACTGTTTTTGTGTTTCCCACGCACTTCAAAAAAAGTATTATATTAAAGCAAATATTCATTTTGCTTCTAGTATTTATGTCCAGCATGTTTTCAGATATGATGTATACATATGATTCAAAAATCCTTCAAATGCAAGAAAAAACTATAAATTTTAAATATGTTTATTGCTAACAGGTTTCAGAAAAAGAGTTTTAAGAGTTGAAGCAATATATCTGAGATAAAACCAAGTTGTTGCTAATGTAATGTTGTTAGAAGTCTGTATTAATCCATCAGCATTCAAATTTTGAAGTATGGAATGGTAATAATAACCATAATACAGTCAGGAATCAACCATGAAAGCAAGCCGACTTGAAAATGGAAATGAGAAAAGTAACTGTAAAGTGAACGTGTTCCTTTACTCACTTGATGTTCTGCAACTTGATGAACCGTGTTAATCAGGTGGTGTGAGAATCAGCAGTCAAGTAATGTGAGGTTAAATCATGGGCCAAACACATTGCATCCCTCAACTTTTGACCCTTTTTTTTTTATTTTTATCAGTGTGAAACATCACAAATCAAATATCTTGTTAACAAACAAAAGGAGTCCCCGATCATAAAATCACAAAAAAAAAAAAAAAAAAAAATCCTAAAGAAAATCTTAAAGATACACCATGATTGCCTTCACTTTGCTTCTGGTATATGAAAAATAGAAAGGTTTTTCTCTACAGCAAACAAATCTTTTATTTCAACACTCTTTTTAACATTTTAGGGGACATCATTAATCATTATGATGGATGGAGATCCACCTTAATCCCCAAAGTCAAAAAAGAAAATACTAATGTAATATGTATTTCTCTCCATGTTTCGATATTTGCTTTAAAATGTTTATAAACAAATTGAAAAATATATTTATATTAAATCAATAATAACTGGTTGAATGAATAAATTAGAGTTGACTATGAAATAACCAATAATTTAAGCAGGGAACATACAAAAGTGCTATCCTCTTTTAACAAGAGGCAATATAAACCACATGTTGATTTGGTGGATATGAAGTTACTGAAAGTGGGATGATGAACTAAATCATGCTGTACTCTGCCCATCTATTAACAGCCCCACCCACTCCATTACTTCTCTATTTTAAATCACACATAAGATAATAAAAAATTATTAATATTCTTACTACATGCATCCTATTTCATTTTATCAAACGAAAATTAGTAAATTTTTTTTCTTCTTCATTTTATTTCGTAAAATTGAAGAGAAAAACATACTGATATATATATATATATATATATATGCTCTTCTATTTCAAGTTTTCGTATTTTGTTTAGTAAAATGGAATGGTTTGATAAAAATGGACGAGAATCCAGGAACAGTTTTGGTTGGTGTTGCAATATTGCATTGCATGTAATGTAAACAAGATCTACCCAGTGCTGTACTGCTTAGATTTGGTGTCGCTCTCCCCCATTTTGTCTTGAGAACACAATCTCCCATTTTAACTTTAATTATATTCAACATCAAACTTGCATGAGGATGTCGTGAAACACACTGTTAATTTTATCAACATTTGTCATTGTCCCCCCCATTTCACCTTCTATTTTTGTCTTCAAGCAATATCTGCCATAAAAAAAATGTTTTTAAGGTTGAAAAACCAAGTATAAATTATAAAATTTGACTTTGAATTTATTGAGTGTCACTTAGGGTGATTGCATGTATTATTTTAATTAAACTAAGATTTAAAATATCATTTAACATTACATTTGCTGTGAAAATATTTTTTACCAACACCAATATAACACAAACCTATAATTTATTTATTTATATATTTGTAAAACGGATTAATGAATGATTATTACATTCTTACCAACCGCATGCACCCGACATGTTGTCAACTAAATAATATAAACAAAGTCTCTTCTGTAAGTCATTCGGACAAATTGATAACTGCATTGACATTTCAACAAATATAATTTTTGGGGTTTTTTTTTTTTCTTCTTTTAAAGGAAATTTGGGTAAACTACATTCATACTTTCTTTATATATATTTCATTTTAGCCTCAAACTTTTGAATAATTCAGTTTTAGCCCTTAATCGTTATGTTGCAGGTTACGTAGAATATCATATAGATGTATGACATGATGGAAGTTCTTTCAATTGTTGATGAAAAATATATATAAAAAATGAAAGCAGTTTAAAAGATTTAAAACTTCAAATGAAATAATTAAAATGTTAGGAAAATAAAAATAAAATAATAGAAATAATAGATTGAATCTATTTATCAACATATAAAAGAAAAATTAACCAATTTATTATTTATTATAATTCGACATAGCAATGAATACTAAATTACAACTCGAAGCTTTTTTTGTTCTTTTGAATAAAATAATATTTGAATACTACTTACACAATAAATGATAATATATAAAAAAAAATTTCGATAGAAAATACATATAATAAAATCATATAAAAAACAATTCAAATGATAATAAATAAATAAAATTATATAAATGCAAAAATGTCTCAAAATTTATATAATACAATTGATCAATTTTCTTTAGAACAAATGCATATTTCATATATATTTTATAGTCCATAAAATTATTTTCGGGGTTGATGGTTGTTTTTTTTTAGAAATGTCGACTCCAAAGTTTAGACTTGTGTTCTCTCATTAAAAGTATGATGTGTCTTACTGTTACACTCAGCATATTATACACAGCATTTATTGTTATTGTTGTTGAAACAATTGATCATATTTTATACAAATACAAAATAATTTAAACATATTATTAACATTAAAAAAAGACTAAATTATAACACACCCACAATAGTAAGAAAATATGTAAAAAAAAATATATGAAAATTTATGACTTTTGTTGAAAAAGATAAAATTGAGATATTAAAATAAAATAAATTAAGGGTGCTGTTATTTGTTGTTTTTATAACATTTGAAAACCTAGACTAAATTTTTGTGCAAGTTGTAAGATTAGAGTTATTAGATTCCATCCAATCATTGTGGATCCCATAAAAAAAAGTTCTTTTGAAAGATTACATTAGATCTAAAAAGTAACCTCCTTTAGAAGATGGGTTGTTGATTTCAATTATATCATATTTATGTACCTTTTTTCTGATAAAGGTGCCCCAAATAAATGCCTCCTATTAATATTATTATTCAATGGATTCATAAAAAATAATTTTATTATTTCTTAGATTTTATATAAAATTTTGGTATATTATAATTGTGTGTTGTATGTATTGATAAAATTAATTTTTTTTAATAATTTAAGTTGTAGGGTTTGAGCAAATGTTGAAAGAAATCCAAATTAAAAGTCAAAAAAAGTTGACCTCGAGTTTTCTATTGAATATTTTTTAGATGCAAATATCATGGCATAGAGAAAATTACACCACAAGGAGGGATACAAGCTATTGAGGGGGAGTTTCCATTCGGTGATTGAGTCCACAATTTGCCCTGCATTCCAACAATAAAGGAAAACTGGAGAGACTCAAATGACGAAGAAAGACAAACAAATAATATAATGTTGAACGGCAAATGTGGCAACAATGTCGGTCCACCCATCAACAGCCAACTCGCAGTGGTTATGGAAAACTCCTCCTATCCTAAATTTGTCGAGGAGGCACCGTAATTGCCAATAACAACAGAAGGAGCGGGCGCAAAGGATTTGTCGAGTGATACACAAGGTTGTCAAGGGACATGTAGTCGCGAATCGCATCATGCCGCACACCAGCTATGTTTAGAACAGCTTTAACAAAAACAAGTGCCAACAGTGATAAACAATAGCAAAAGGATCAGTAAAATTAAAAAGAGAGATATAGTTTCTATTGGTTTGTTAATTTATTTTTTATTTTTAATGCGTTGATACTTATTTAATATAAAATAAATAATAAAATAATTAACGAAAAACATATTTGAGTTAGTAATTTTATTTCTAATACAAAATTAAAAGTTTAAATATTTTTAATTACTAACAAATTTATAATCTATCTATAATATATATATATATAAAAGAACGAGTTTAAAACAAACTTTTCAACTAACTAAAATATCATTTATTTTTATCATATTATTAAATTCACATGTGAAAGTAATTAGAATTTAAATTACAATTGTTAGTTAAAAATGTTGTACTATTTTTAAAATAAAATTATTACTTAAATAGAATTCTAAGCATAAACTATATAAAAAAAGTTGTAATAATTCTAATTTAAACTTATTAATTTTAAAATTTTTAATATTGGTGTAATTTAGAGTTATTACATTGATAGAATTTTAAAGGCCTTAATTATAACTTAATTAATATTAGATTTAATTATTATTTTGAATAATATAACTTTGCATTAATTACGTAACGATCAAAAAGTCAATTGTGTCGAAAATTGCTGTTTTGAAATATTGTTTTCGTAAATTGAGTCTATAAATATTAAATAGGAATATTTATGGTGTTAGTACATTAATGAATTGAAATTTGGTTAAACAATTTAGTCAAAATTGTAATTAATTAACACATAGAGACTAAATTATAGAATTCAATCACTATAAATTTTTAATTAGGAATTTACTTAACGACTTAAATTACAATTAACTAAAGGTTTAATATAACAATTAGACCATGACAAAGTGGGTGTTAATGGACGGTAATCATAATGGGGGATTAATTAAATAAATTAAAGTTAATTAAGATTAAAACCTAATTGAGTTAATTAACAATTAGACCTGGAATTTGTCATATATTGTATTGTATGCTTAATTGAATTGAAAATTGAACATTTGATAGTATGATTTTGTTATGTTTAATCGTGGTTGTTCTGACAACAAATGTGACATCTTGTAATTTGGGTTCAACGATTGAATCGAGTAAAAGAGTGTAACAAGTTACATAAAGTAACATTATATTGTATATTAAATACGTTAAAAATATTTTAATTATTATTTAAAAATTTTTATTATAATATTTGAATTGAATAGTTAATATATTTAAATTATATTTAATAATTTAAATAAAAAATTATTTTATGCTAATTATTATAATTAAAAATATGATTTTAAAAATTAATTAACTATTAAACGCATAAAATCATATATAATGCATGTAATATAAAAATCTAATATATATAAAAATTTGTCTTTTTTTATTTCAATCAAAATTTAAATTTGTAGAGCTGTAAATAGCTTTCAAATTGGATAGATTGATAATTTTAAGTTAATTAAGTTGAGTCCATATTTGATGTCTAGGGTGAGTCCAAGTTTGATTAATCTACCTAAATACCTTATTTTGTTATTTAAAAATAATAAATATACTAAAATCAATAATTTCATTATAACGTTTATATTCTTAAAAATAAATTTAAATAAAATACATCATTTTTTAATTTAAATTCATGCGAAATTGATTTGAGATAAAAGCTTTTTGCTAAAGTTTTAAAATAAATAATGGTATTTTAGAGTTTCAAAATAGATAAATAATATCACTAAGTAGTTAAATGCAATGATAAGGCACATTGTATTCTCAAAGAAAAAATCTAGATTAAAACATTAAAGACGACATTGTTAAGAGAAACAGTCATACATATCGAATATGGATCATAAAACAGACATAAAAAATAAAATAAAAAATAATCAAGATACACATGGGTAATATAGACCATTATTAATACAAAAAGAATTTAGTACCTTCGATACAATTATTTAAAATAAATAAATAATTTTGCTGATAGAATAAAATAAAAGAAGTGAAGAATATGTAATTTATTCCATTGTTTTTATTTTTTAATTTTTGAATAAAACCGGGAGTAGAGAGATGTTAAGATGTTTAGAGAGGGAGAGGGGGGGGGGGGCCTAGCGCACACCGAAAACCAAAATAAAATCAGATGACGTTGGTGATGATCATGGTTGACAGTACACAAGCGTGCACATGAACAGTGCTATTGTTAGTTCCCCTTTTATTTTATGTGTCCCTCCCTATCTTCCCAATTATTCGGCTTTTTAAGATATCATGTCTTCCTCTTTGCTGAAAAAAAAAAGTGCTCATTTCATATATACATAGTTTAACATTACAAATTTAATATAAATATAGTATGTAGTATGTTAGTGCATCATATTATGTGAAAATTGATGTTGACAGATTTCATGCCACGACTTTTAAGCCGACTATGCTGCATATAGTTTAAGTGTGTTGCTTGCTATTTGAAAAATGATCCCACTTTGATGATAAGATTGTGATACTTGCTACGGCTTTCCATAGAAAGCCACAATTTAGTTTATTTTTAATAGAAATTTATTTTATATTTTTAGTGATTACTTTTGTACTTTTTAGTAGGAAAGGGTTAATTCCCTTTTTAATTCATTAAGTGATACAATAGAGAAAAGGATTTTTTTTTTTTTAATTCATTAGGTGAAAGAGGTTGCAAGATTTCAAATTAATTAGGAAAATTATGAAGATAATTTTTTATAATTAAAATGAGTTATATTATTTAAAGGTATTTTAATTTTTTATTTTAATAAAAATAAATATGTTATGGAATTTGAACCCTATGCCAATTAGAAGTAATAAATTTTTAAATTATCACTTAACAAAAACTTAATTTTAATATATTTTTTTATATGTTTTTATTTTAATATGCATAATTTACCACATTTATCAGTAATATATCTTAATAATTTTATTTATTATATATTATATTTAAACACACGTCTATATTTTAAATATGTGTTTTTTATACGCATATAGGTGTTATAAATTTCTTAGTATGTGTAATGAGGGTTGAAGGTTGAGCTTAAATCTTCTATTGTAATTATATGATATGATACAATTTCTTTTTGGGCAAAGCCCCGAGAATTTAGATTAAATTTAAACAACATTAATAACTTCTTGTATTCATGTTCTTATTTTTTCTATGTTTTATTTATAGGTGCTCCACTTGTGTATCAATCGATATATCCACATCTCTTGAGGCATATTGCTATCAATAAATTTTTTTATGATGTAGTTGCAAAAACATGTGTGAACATTTAAGAAATTGAAACAAATCAATACAAAACACAACAAATTAAAAACCCAAATAATTTAAATTAAAATCGACTCATCAAACTAAAACTCACACATGATGAGATTAAAAACTTACACATGACAATTATTCATGATAAAATTCAAACTATATTACTTAAAAACATACAACTTCAACTTTTACCAACGTTACCAATACACCATTTATTTCTAATTTAAAATCATATTTAAATTTATCCATTTTATTATTTGAAAAGCAATTTAGGCTATCACAAAAGCATTTTGATCATTTTATCCTTTACATGATATTATAGAATCACTTATGAAAATATGTAAAATTAAAACTTAATGGCTACCATTTTTCTCATTCTATAGACTTTATATTAGAAAAACATTATCCAAATTTCATCAAAAATTCTGTTAAAGGAAAAATTGGATATCCTACCCCCCCCCCCAAAAAAAAAAAATCATAATCAAGCATGCAATTGTGTTGATTTGTCATTGGGGAGGTATTGAGAAAAATGGAAAAAGAGTAGCATCAAAATATTTTTTAAAAATAAACTATCACTAAATTATGGTTAAGTTTTCATTTTGACCACTTAATTAAGGAAGTTACAATTTGATCATTAAATTATTTGAAAGTCTTCATTCAAGTAACCAAATTATTTGAAAATTAGAGAATATTTTATCACTAACACTTGTTCGGAAGATACAATAAGTATGTGGTTTTTTTCAGCTTGTGGAACTCCAGCATGTTTTCCAAGGGAAGGTAACAAGGTGGCCAATTGGTTGGCGCGATCTTGTCCCTATTCAAAGTCGGAATTATATAACATTGAATTTCCTGATTTATAGGTTGAGATCGTTACTGGAAGATAAATTAGGTACTCCATATGTACGAATAAGATGAATTAATGCACTTGGTGCTTTCATTTATTCATCAAAAAAATTATTTAAAATTTTTATTTAAATCACTGGAGTGTTAAGCTTTTGTTTTTTAAGTTTTGCTAGCGAGCGTCAAGTGACGATTCGATGACTGGTACGTTGAATCAATATCCATCAATGAGTAGAAAAGCATTACTTAGATTCAAGTCAATCTAACAATTAATATTGAAGATAAAAAAAAAACTATTTGAATTTTGGTTCACAAATTCGTGACGTTCAAATTTACTATTGAGAAAAAAAATAAATTGTAGAAAAGAAGGGGATAAAGAGCTTTTCATTAGTGCAGACAATGCAAACAGAGAAAGTCATAAAACATTGATTTTATCAGTTTGGTAAATTAAATAAAAACTTTTGAATAATTGAATGACCAATATGTAACTTTTTTTAGTTAAATGACAAAAACGAAAATGTAACCAATATTAGTGACTAATGGTACAATTTATCCTATTATTTTTTGCAATTAACTTTTTTTTTTCCAATTTGTGAAAGAAACATTGTGAAAAAATATATTTCAAAGTTGATTATTATTAACCATAATATAAAATAACTTTCAATTAGATTTTTGTTTAATATTTAACAATTTTCTCATCAACGCAAATTTTTTTCAATAAAGTTTATTATCAAAATTTCGTAAATCGGTTAAATAAAAAAAATCAATTGAATTGAATAATAATATCCAACTGAGTAATAAAATTTAAAAAAAATTGAACCAATAAAAAATTAATAGAACCAAATAAAAATTAATTAAAAACCATTCGTAGTGGATTTAAATTAATTTAAATATTTAATAATATTATTTATAAAATTGAATGATTATGAATTAATACTCGTTGTTACATCTAATTATTCTTGAACTATAGTTTTAATACGACTTATTATCAACTAATAAATAATATTTTTATTCCTTTAGTCTATATGTTACATCTAATTTTCTTGTTCATTTATATATATACCATTCAATTTAAGAGTAGTAGTTTTAGTGCATTTATTTATAATAATGGAACCATGGCTTCAAAATATCAATTCAACGGTCGAATTGCCTTGATCGGATCTGTACCGCTCAATTTAAAAGGGACCCCCGGTAATGAATAAATCTCTGACGCCACGTCATCAAATTCAGGTATTTACTGCGGGACCTCCTACAACAGAAAATTATTTAAAATTTTAAGGTACTGCTATATGTTGTGCTGTTCTCATCATCTTAGCTGTTAGATTGTATTTATTAAATTATCAATTTAGTTTTAATTAAATAAAATATTAAAAAATATAAATCTAAAAATTTTGATTCAATCAATTTAATTATTTTTATCACAATCCAACTAATTTAAAGCGGCTTGTAGTTTAATCGATTCAATTTTTTTATTCGGAGCATTATATTGATTAGTTCTATTCCAACAACTATAATTGAAATTGATTAAATTTCTCTTATATTAGTAAAATTGAAATTTATATTATTTGTATTAGTAATATTGAAATATCAGGACTTTAAACACTCAAATTTAAGTTTTATTATATTTAAATTATGTGTGCGTTTTATCCAAATTTTATTGTGCATAAATCTTATAAAAATATTATGTTAAAAATTGTGTCAATTTGCACTTTACAATAATTAAATTTATTTGTAGTAATTCAGATATTGTATACTTTTTACAATTATCAATCAATAAGATTGTATTCATTTTTATTCTTAATAAATAAAGCTCTTTTATATAAATCCATGAATTAAAGGTATAAATCTGAGTTTTTATATATTGCTGGAAATTAAGAAAAAATATTAATTTAATTTGGATAATTAAATGTTACTGTTTGAGTCTGTTTGGTGAAAATGGTTAAAAAATCGTTGTTAAAACTTAATTTTAAAAGAATCCAACAGGTGATTTCTGTAGAAACAAAGGTGTTGTTCATTTTAGGTGTTTCGAGTTCGAATATCTGTGTATGCAATGTGTACCTTATCAAAGGGTTAAAAAAATATGAACAGATATTACTATGTAATCATTTCAATATATTAAAAAGTCTTAATTTTAAAAAATCAAATAAAAATATTGAATCAAGACATTTCGATGATAATATGAATTATATTAAGATAGGATTAATTTATTTACATTATCTGAAAAGAAAATTATTAAAATCAGATTTTCCATGATTAAACCGATCGACAATTGATGGATTGCTCACCCTAGTTGTCATCATCATATGAGAAATTTGATTTTTTATTTTATTTTATTTTCTTTGAAAGGACTAAAAACACGGTTGGTTGTCCTCGTGAATTAATGAATATATGTAGCTTGATTGGATTTTATTTTCGCCTTTTTATAATTATTTTGCATTCCCATTGATTTATCTAACTAGCCCTTTTACTTCACGCAATGTATTTGTTATATATAATCTTAATATATTTATTTTAATTTTACTCATCCAACTTGTATAAAATTGAACACCTACTATTTTGCCTATGCATTACGAAAGAAAAAAAGATTTGATAATTTTAAATATAATACGAAAACATATAAGAAAATAATTAAATATAACGTAAAATAATATTATACGTAAACATGACAAAAAAAAAATATGAATATACAAATATACTAAAATTTACATAAACAAATCATTATATGTCAAATCACATAAATATATAACATTTTAAATATAATTATAAGAATAAAAAAAATTACATGAAATAACCACGTCATATCATCTTATATTTTTTACAAATTATTTTATGTCATTTCAATATTTTTTAATGTCATTAACAAATCATTTTAATACTTTTTTTTAAATTTAAATTTAAATCTTAAATATTAAATTTTCGACTTTTAAAATTTAAAAATTTCGTTAACCCTAATATGAAATGTTAAATGATCTCGTTATGATAATGAAGTTACCTAAACTCAAATCCATCAAATTGAAGTGAAATCATATTGTTATTTTGCATCTTTAAAATGCTATTTTTTAAAAAATATTAAATTTAAAGCAACAAATATTTAACGGACTGGAAATATAACAAATTTGAGGGTGACAGCAGCACTATCCTCTAAAAAGAAAATGATAAAAAAAAGTAAAATAAAATTGGAAAAAAGGAGGCTATAAATAATGAGCACTGAGCAGTTGGATCTTCTTCAGTGGTGCTTTTGCCAACACAGATATACGCATTATTATTTACCCTTTTCTTTCTATCTTTCTCTTTTGCTTTCTTTTAAGTTTTAAGCCCAGCAGAAGTCAACAACAACACTGGTTTTCTTTTCTTTTTTTCTAAAAGTAATCAGCCCATTTAACACAGTAAAAGCAAGCTTTTATTACAGGAACAAAAACATGTTTGCAGGAGATCAGAATGGTTTACAAGGTGACCCAAGGTTGAAGGCCATTTCTGAAGCCATTAGAGTTGTGCCTCACTTCCCAAAACCAGGTTGTTGTTTTTTCTCTTCCTCAGCCTTTTCAGAAAAAAGAAGAAGCTTTTCTCTTTTTTTATTTTAGCAAAAAAATTGTAAAGCAGGTGTTGTTTTGGGGGCAGTAAAAATGTTGAACTCTTTCTTGGTTATATA
This sequence comes from Kokia cookei, assembly GCA_039519145.1. Taxonomy (NCBI): domain Eukaryota; kingdom Viridiplantae; phylum Streptophyta; class Magnoliopsida; order Malvales; family Malvaceae; genus Kokia; species Kokia cookei. The sequence goes on along the minus strand of CM076902.1, from coordinate 9,519,722 downwards.
TTTTATGTTCAGGAATTATGTTTCAAGACATAACAACACTGCTACTTGATCACAAGGCTTTCAAAGATACTGTCGACATCTTCGTTGATCGTTACAGAGATATGGGTATATCTGTTGTTGCTGGTATCCTCTCTCTTTTCCCTTCTCATGAGATCTATCAGTGATTTTGTGTCATGCATAATTTATATTATGAAGTTTTTTCAAACATTCTTACATTCCTATAACTTTTCTATATATTAACTATTTTATTCCATATTTTAATTATTTTCTTAATTATGCAAGCAGACTTTCTTTTTCCTTTGTTTATATAGAGTATAATTTTGAGTGCTTTTTGTCTTCTCTTCATAGGGGTGGATTAATTGCAGAGAAAAGTTTAAGTCGAGTTGGGTTCTTTTTTATTCATTATTATCATGCAAAAGTTGAAATGCACTGTCAGTTTTGAATAGGTTATTATTATGACATTTTTTTCCCTTTACTTTTCCTATTTAATTTAATAGTATATATAAGTGGGTAGGGTTGATTTCCTTATCCTGAAAGCTTATTGTTTTTTTTTTTCTTGGTTTATGATTATTATTTTTTATATTAGAGTTGTGTGACTAATGTGGTTTCATCCAAATCCTATGACTGATGCTTATGTCATGGTAGCCATAGTAAATTCTGGTTTACAACTAGACTTGGTTGAAGTATACAAGTATTGAAGGTAGTACTATTATTGCTTATAACTTGGTTCACATGGTGAATTGACTTTGTAGGTGTTGAAGCAAGAGGATTTATGTTTGGCCCCTCCATTGCACTGGCTATTGGTGCCAAGTTTGTTCCCTTACGTAAACCTAGAAAGTTGCCCGGTATAGGACTATTGCCCCTCCCTTTGGGTCAATATTTGATGTACCCATGGTGCTTTGTTTTTTATACTATCTCTCAATCAAATAATACATCATCTAAAATGAAGTTAAAGTGAAATTTATTTTTAAAAAATTTATAAGAACAGTTTCTATACGCTGTTAATTTATACACACTAGCAGTGAATATGGCTTCTAGCTTTTCACTTTGATTGATTACTAGTTCTTTGGATTTTGACTTCAAATTGAAATGCTTTGAATTTTGGATGAAATGAAGGAGAAGTAGAGAAGAGCGAATAGTTATGTTGATGCATATTCGACATGTGTATGGGATGGAAAACATCTTGAGACTCTAAAATTATTCAAGAGAACTTTAAAACCTTGGCAAGGGGAAGTGGGAAATGCTTAGTAAATTTGGTCTTAGGAACATATGTAATGCCTGCATAAATTTCCAAACTGCAACTCTTGTCATCCCTTATTGTCAGCCAAGCTATAGATTGTTAACCGAGTAAATAGCAATCAATTTAAGCTCTTCTAAAAATATTTGACACTAGGAGAGGTGATCTCCGAATCATACGTACTTGAATACGGCAAGGATTGTCTAGAGATGCACGTCGGAGCTGTTCAACCTGGGGAACGTGCCTTAGTTATCGACGATTTGGTGGCTACAGGGGGTACCCTTTCTGCTGCAATACGCCTACTAGGTAATAACTATAGTTCATCCATACCATCTACTTGAAACCTCCATGGCCGAAATTTATGCTTTCTGACTGATGTTTTACTAGAACGAGCCAGGGCTCATGTGGTTGAATGTGCATGCGTTGTTGGCCTGCGCGAGGTTAAGGTAATGTACATGTTGCCTGAACTCTTCATTCTTCCTAAACTACTCATATCTAGCACGTGTTCGATATACATTCAGATTTGTTCGTTAAAACTTAAAACTTAGTATGTGTATGTTTTTGCAGGGACAACATGGACTAAATGGAAAGCCATTGTATATACTTGTGGAGCCACGGCAGCAGATCAATTGTTCTGCACCTTCTGGTATCAAGTTACTTGTACACCTGCAATAAGTTCCACTAGTTTGAGTCCAGCACGTATTAAAATTTTTAAAAAAATTAACTATATTCGTATTTGAGACTCGGGTGCATAAAGATTGTTTGAATGATTGATTCAGGATCCCAATAATTGAGCTTCATATATTAATGCTTTACTGTCTTTTCTACAAGAAATAATGCATTGTACATTCTCAAGATATTGCTGTCTCTATCTACCAAGTTATCTTAAGCAAGTCAGGTAACTTGACCATGCCTTTTTTTTTTTTTTTTTTCCTTTGTCTATGTCTACACAGTCTTATGCTTATGGCTTTTCTTAAGTACCATTCTGTCACACTTTGTTGGTTTCTTTTCACTTAAAATGGCTTGATTCGTTTGTTAAAATGTCTCCAACCAGATGTTTCTAGTTCTGGATTAGATGGATGTTCACTCAAGTGGGTACTTGGAAATGTTGTTCTAGGCTTTTTTATTTAATTTAACCGTCCTCGTAAATCGGATTGGGTAAAATTTTATACCGTATCTGAGATCCAATCCAGAACCTTGGCATGAGTATGTTGTGGTTTTAGAATTATGTACAAAAGTGTGTGTTTCCCCGCAATCATATATTTTTGCTTCAAGTGAGTGCAAATGAAACATGCAGACACGACGATCTGATTCTGGGAGGAAGCTTTGGTTCCCCACTCAATCCCACTTCAAAAAGTGATTAGTGTTTTTTATTGGGGGGGTTTGACCTTTTGGTTGTAATTTGTAGTACTCTTTGCCATGAAAGATGTTCATCTGTACTTCTTGCTGAGGATCTTTTACTTTTCATATAAGTTTTTAATTTATCTATTTATATTTTCGCGGCATTTCAGTACCTGGTTCGTTGTTTATTCAATTTTATCATAAATATTTTCTATTAACGCTGTTGTGTTTCGTATTGTTTTTCTTTTATTTCAATTATATAAATAGAAGGAAATTTTAAATTAGTAAATGTGTTGCATTAGTTATCTTTATACTTATTTCGGTTACTTTTACCATAATTTTTTTACACTCTTAAATTAAAAAATATATATATGTGTCCATGCATTTTTAGTTTATAACTTACAATAGATTCTTATGGATCAATATTGTTATTTTTTAATAAAAGAATTATGCTTTTAAAATTTTTATAATTTTTTTTTATAAATTTGTTTATATTTATGGTATACATCAAATTTTAACAAATGATTATTTTACTCACTTATCTAATGTATAGGGATTAATTTATTTCTTTCTCTGGTAAAGTAATAACATACAAAAGGCTAACGACTTGATCATTCTATGGGCAATGCTGTCCCTCGCTTGAATCGTAGGAGAAAGTGCTAGCACTTGTCTTGGTATCTCATAAAACTACCGTCCTTGATTTATACAAAGGCTAATTTGATCAAGCAATCAGCAATTTTATTATGATCTTTAAGAAAATGTTGAATAGCCACAGACATTAAAGTTCAATTAAAAGTATAGTATAAAAGAATTTCGTGGTACTTTTGCCAAAAATATTCTATTAAAAAAATCACCCATCGAATTCATCATTAATCAATAGTGGCGAATGAAAACATTGAGTAGACAATGATGTTAAAAAAAAAACGAATCTGAGAGTTTTGATTCCATCAAATTAAATGAGGTTGAGAATTTTTTAAAATCAAGTTCAGAAACAGAATGAAATAGATTTAACTCTTCAATTAATCAACTTGAGTTGAGTTGAAGATAAAAACAATATCCATCCCATTATGAAATAATTATTAAAATACTTTCAACTATATAATTAAAAAAATTTATATCAATATTTTCTCTAGCATAATTATACCTACAAAGCAATAAATTAGAAGGTTTCTGTTTTAAGGAAGTCCTTCAATATTTTTTTTCAAACAATACATGAACAATTTTGTGAAGTGCAAACCAGGAGAATCGATCACCAATGTTCAAAGTCTGGGTCCAAATAAATTTCGACGTTTGGGTCTAAGAGGCTGACATCTCCAATGCGTGGATCCCCTCACAGATTAGCCCGGCAATTAATCAACCCATGGCACTCCCACAATAAAAATATCATAAACATCCTTATCTCAAAAATACCATAATCAGCCCGGCAGTCATATTACCCGCCACTCAAAAATAAATTAATTAATTTTTATGCATTAAATTAAAAATAAATTAATTTTTTCATTAAATTTTATCTATTTTTATAATTACAAATTAATGTACGTCTGCTATAGCAGAATTAAGGAATTCAAATTTTTTAGTACACTAATTTTTTTCTTCTTTCCTTGATTTTGACTATGAATAATATCATTAGTGTCACCGTCAATAAATGAGAGCCATCGATAACATGTGTTGTCGTTGAAGATTTGACCCACACCACACCCGGGTTCCCAGAATCCTCCCAAGCAGCCGCCGTTCCCATTTTTAAAAAACCATTGTAAAAGAATAAAATAACAATGAACATAACCATCGTATATAAGATGGAAAAAGATCCCACAAATCAGAAAACCCTAAGCTCAAAGGCAAATCCTTTGAAAAGAATCCACAACTAAACAGTATAGTCACTTCTAAACCCAAAGTTTCCCCCCTAAATGAGAGAGAGAAGGAGTGTGCGGCAGTGTGCGGGAGCAGGAGATCGTTCTTGGAGGATATCCCGTCGTTGCCATCGGCTTGTGTCTCCTAGAAGCTCCGGCGCTGCTCGCCTTCATCTCCTTAGTTTGTTGAAATTAGCTACACCTTTCTTCATAATGGCTAAAATTGCCCAAAAGCCTCCTTATTGGATCTTAAGAGACGTTTATTCTTCTCATACAATCAAGTAAGACCTTAAATTATCTCCTCCGAATCCAAACGCAAATATTCACTCATGGCTTTGACCAAAACCAATATATTACTCCAAGATTTACGACGGCATGTGTCCAACTGAAGCAAATGGGCATTGCACAGAAATGGTTTGATAGAAACCCCGAACCAAACACAGCTCTATGGAATTCAATGATTAAAGGGTACGCAGAAAATGGGTTCTATAAGAAAGTTATACTCTCGTTTAGTCAAATGAAAAGCATGTCTTTTTCCGCACCCAATTGTTATACTTTTCCTATTGTTCTTAAAATCTTGTTTGAAGAGTAATGCTTTAAGAGAAGGCGAGAAGGTGCACTGTGTTGTGGTAAAGAGTGGTTTTAAAGGAAACCCTTTCGTGGAAACTTCGTTAATGGAGATGTATTCAGGTTGTAGATTGATAGGAGCAGCTTATAGAGTATTTAATGAAATGCTTGACAGGAATATTGTTGCTTGGACTTCAATGATTAATGGGTTTATCTTTTGTCATGATTTAGTTGAGGCAAGGTGTCTTTTTGATTTGGCTCCTCAGCGTGATATCGTGTTGTGGAATACTATGATTTCGGGTTATATTGGGGTGGGGGCTATGGTGGAAGCAAGGAAGCTTTTGGATCAGATGACTAAAAAGGATGTAATGTCGTGGAATACAATTTTGCAGGGCTATGCAGTTAATGGGGATGTTGAGGCTTGTAAGAGGTTGTTTGGAAGAGATTCCTGAGAAGAATGTCTTCTCCTGGAATGGATTGATAGGAGGGTATGCAAGGAATGGGTTTTTCTTGGAGGTTTTGGATGCTTTCAAGATGATGTTAATTGATGGTAATGTTCTTCCTAATGATGTTACACTTGTAACTGTGTTATCTGCATGTGCTAGATTAGGAGCTTTGGATTTGGGTAAGTGGGTACATGTTTATGCAGAGAACAATGGATATAAAGGAAATGTTTATGTTGGGGTTGCGTTAATTGATTTGTATGCAAAATGTGGGATGATAAAGGACGCGATTGATGTGTTTAAAAGCATGAGTAAGAAGGATTTGATAAGTTGGAACACAATAATTGGGGGCTTAGCAATGCATGGGCGTGGAGCTGATGCTTTAGATCTCTTTTGTCAAATGAAGATTAATGGAGTCATTCCAGATGGAATTACCTTCATAGGTGTTCTGTGTGCATGTACGCATATGGGTTTAGTTGAAGATGGCCTTTCTTATTTCCAGTCTATGGTAGATGATTACTCAATTGAACCTCAAATTGAGCATTATGGTTGTATGGTTGACCTTCTAGCCCGAGCTGGTCTTTTATTACAGGCTCTGGATTTTGTGAAGAAGATGCCTATGGAAGCAGATGCTGTTATTTGGGCTGCTTTGCTTGGAGCATCTCGTGTTTACAAAAATGTTGAAGCTGCCAACTTAACTTTGAACAGCTTGATAAACTTGAGCCAAAAAATCCTGCTAATTTTGTCACTTGGCAAACATATATGGGGATCTTGGTAGGTGGAAAGACGTGGCAAGATTAAAAGTTGCAATGCGAGATACTGGTTATAAAAAAGTACCTGGATGTAGCTCGATTGAGTTTAATGACTGTGTAGTTGAGTTTTATTCCTTAGATGAGAGGCACCCTGAAACAAAGGAAAATATAGAGCCTTGAGGGGATTGACTAAACTATGTACATCATGTGGATATATACCACTTGTTCAAGAACTTGGATATGGGGACTGAGGTGAAAAGAGATATTGCTGAATCTAGGAGACCCGTGACATATTTTAACAGCTGAGTTGTAATCCAATCCCTTTCAACCAATGTGTCTCAA
>CM076902.1:9137445-9513090 GCA_039519145.1 Kokia cookei | reverse complement strand
CTGGGTTTTATAGAAGCCATGGTCGGTTTTTAGCTAAAGCCAAAATTTGAAGATTTTGGGGTTATTGTCAAATTATATGAAGTCTTTTAAAAATTAAAATGTTGGAAGAAAGTGTGGATAATAGAAGAAGGAAGTGGCACATGAAACGGACAAGAGAGATGCGCTGATAAGGTGATCTTTGTTGCTTGTTTAGATTAGAAGAGATGTGGTGAAACGACAGCCATATACTTTTGTAATCACGTTTTGTTTATTTTAGCCCTCTACATGTTTTAACTAATCTAGTTGCCATGGTTTACATGTTTTTCTTCTTCATTTTTGTTGGTCTCCTCTCTCTCCCTATCCAAGCAAAGTTATCCTCCTATCTTGCCAAGTTGAGTTCTTTGTCTAGCGAAGTTAAGAACAGCCGCAAAAGTGTGCGAGAAATGGCGACAACTTGGTCATTCTTTCCGTCTCAACTCGACCCTTTTTGGCCACACCGCCGGTGATAGGCACCGCTCAAAATCCCATCGGTTTCAGACCCTTTAATAATTATGTTACCATACTCGAAATATCAAAATACGGATATATGTTTGGTATTGGTATATTTAATTTTTGGAATTTTTAATTTGCGAGAGTTTTGTGTTTGCCATTTACCGATGCCAGAAGATAATGTTTACAGTCTGATAGAAAATATATACATATATGAAGCTTGCTGCGTAGCATCTAAATCCAGTAATCATTAAAAGAGTGAAGGGTTAAAAAACATCTTTCATGGAACGAGAGAAAGTGGAGGTTTTTGTTGTCTTAGTTTGTTCATATTTACCAGCAAGAAAATCAAATAAAATTCCAGCACCAAGGCCGACAGCCAAATCAATAGTGTAGTGACCCCTGGTAGCTAACAGCCTGAGTGATTGAAGCACATTGAGAATGTCAAATAACCAAGCCATTTCCCGTCTCTGCATTCGTCTCATGTCTAACGATGCAATCACTGCCCCGGATACGTGCCCTGAGAAGAAAAGGAAAAACGACACATTCCCTACTGGAAAATCTGCCCCTGACCCTAAAAATTCCTGCCATTCATCAACCAATTTACAATCAAATTAATATCTATAAAATCAAGTCTCGATTTCATGTCTTGTGCATGAAAAAGAATAGACACAAAAACAAACGGTGCTATCTTAGCCCAAGAAAAGATATAACAAAAACTGGAAAATGGAAAAACATAAAAATGGAGTATTAACCTGAATAAGGGGAGCTGCGTTGAGCAACCAAGAATCCCACGACATGTAAACATGAACAAAGCAGAAATTGTAGCCCTTGGCCGGCTCTCGATTACCCATGCCCATACTATATAAACAGTCTGCATTAGAACGAACACCTAACCACAACATAAATCGAACCAAAGTGGGATTGGGTTCAAAACCATTTTCTTTTTGGCTTATTGCAAACAAATTCAAAGTACATCAAGCAATTAAATTCAAGAAAAAGGATCTTTAAAGAAAAATTAAAAGCTTTAAACTACCGTATTAAGAGCTGCTAAAACCGTGTTAAGTAGCGGCCGCGAAGCCAACGCGCGATGGAAAGAGCGGGTGAGGAGGAACCCCCAGTCCAAGGGCGGCGAGGAATGGGGCACGATCCGCATCGTGTACTCCACGTACATGAAAAACACCAGCCCCACCGCGAAAACACACGGTATCCGATGAGATCTCACCGCGTTAACAACGTCATTGAGTGTCCACTTCATGAAAGAGGGTTTCCCAGAATGAACGCCGCCATTAAAAACGTGATAATAAGCAACATTGCCATGAACGCCTGCTTTCTTATTACCCATAACTTTAACGCTGTTGCTTTTGCAGTTACCCTAATCGGGAAGTCTATAAGGAGAGGTGAGAGGGTCGTTGTGGCGGTGGTACTGGAAACATTAGCGGAAGATAACCGTTTCATGGTTGTTAACAGTGCTAATAGAACGAGACATGAGATGAAGATACTGCGGGGCTTGGGGATGTATATATGTATAAAAGGAAAGGGAAGAAAAAATACAACGGCGAAGTTTCCAAAGAAATGTTGTTGAGAAAATTCTCCCGGAAAAGAGAGAAAGTTTGTTTGTTTTTTTTAACGTTTTTGTTAATCTAGAAAAGTTTCATTTTATTGGTAGATTTTTCCCCATTCAGTTTGTTTAAACGATTGTTGTTTGGCCAAAAAACCTTTTATACGGATCTATCAAACGCCAGCGCGATTGAAATGCTGGAAAGTCGAAAACTTCTGTTTTAGATATTGTTTTCTTGTATACAAATTCTCGGAGTCCAGTTGAGTTTGTTTATATAACCTCAGCCTTCCTTTTACAGGAGGAAAGACCATCTTTTGAACGAGGAGCAATTGCAATGAAATAGTCCGAATGTTAACCATCTCAACTTCTAGTTTGGTTGAAGTAACCTGAATTCGAATCATCCAAGTTCTTTTTCTCGGTTCACAAAAAATATAAATTTAAATATAATAATAGTTTATATTAATTGTTATTATCAATTTGAACATGTTAAATTCAGTTATTATTTTGATTAACTAACCGTAAATTAATATTTAAATTTTATGTTAAAATATTATTTAATTGCTGAATCAGATTAAAAAAATTAGACAAAACATGAATATTTTCGTGAGGTAAGTAAAATAATATACACAACAGGAAGTAGCTAACCAGCGCTAAAAATATATAAGATTAGGCTTGTAGGAAGTATAAACAGAAAGCACAGGCAGGCAACAAAGATTCTAAGATGTTACGTCTCTCGACAAGACGAGGAAGATCACATGACGTCAATCTTTGACAACAACGAAACCCCGAGGGTTCCAACTATATCGGTAAGAGAAACAAGCCCCGCAAGTAATCCTTGTTCATCAACCACCCACACTCGGTGCACATGCTTCGATACGATCTTCTCGATTACTTCTGCGAGGGCCGCCTGCGGCTGGCAACTCACCATTTCCTTTGGCGACACCCCCTCCTTGGAGGCAAATAAAGGGCTACTTGAGACTAGCTCAGTGAATTCCAGTGCCCTTAGAGGCAACCATGTCTGCAGTGCCGAAAGATGGCAACCCCTCAAATCTGTTGCTGAAAATGTTCCAATTGGCTTCCTTCCTTTGCCCTGGTATTAACACGAATTAGGAAAATGGGATTGACCTAATCAAATGATTTAAATGAACACCTTGAGAAGCGAGAGACTTACATCTACGAGCTGTCGGTGATCTTCTTCAAAATCATTAGAGGACTCAACTATAGGGACAGCATTGAGCAAAGCAGTTCTCAAGCATTTGATGGCATCTATCACTTTGGTACGATCGGTTATGGCGTAAACATTCTGGTTTAAGCAACCTGTTTCCTTTATGCTGCTTGATAGATCTCCCCAATTCAGAGGCGTGGTCCTTGAGGAATTTCAGCAAGTCCATTTGTGTAAGCATCTTATAGCTGGATGCAGACTCCACAAGTTCAACTCCTTGAATGTTCTCCATTTGACTGTCCATTGGGACCAAGGCCCTGTGGATTCCCTTGCTAAACAATTCCATACAGTCCAAAATGCTGCACCAATTGGGTCAACAAATTACCATAAGTTGACTCGACATGAAATGTATGGAAAAAGTATTAAGTTTCTTAAGTTATAAAAGAGATACGTACTTTGTGTTTGGGTTTAAAGTCCATAAGCTAAGTCCCTCAAAACTGCGCCCTATAATCGACGATACCGGCACCGTCATTTTCTTCTCAAGATTAGCAACGTCCGCCGTCTGATCATTACTACCATCGTCATCAGCAATATACGCCACAAGATCAAGCATGGTAACCATCCCTATGTAGTGCTTCCGCACAGCCCCCGTCTGTTTATCAGACTCCAAAATCATTGAGCCACCAGCCCCTATCCATTGCCCTGGAGGCGCAGCAACCGGTAGCGCCACCACCTTGTTGGCCACCAATGCGTTCATGGTGTCACCTAGCGTGGCCGTGTAAGGTACTTCCAATAGTCTCCGCTGGTCCACCAGCATATCTTTCACCGTCTTCTCCACTAACCGCAGAGTAGTTTTAGCGGCAGTGGTGTCTTGCTCGCCCTTTCGTTGCTGCATTTTTTGGTTTGTACTTTGTATAACTGTTTTGCTAATTCCGACGCCTAAACTACGCCACTTATAATTGAAGGAAAGGTTATCCGTCCGTAGAAAATCATTTTACATGATTATTTTTTGCAGCGCTAATTACATACACGTGTAAAAGTAAGTTTTGCATGGCTAAAGCTTGAGAAGCCACGTGGGATATGCTAGAAGAGACAAAGGGCTAAAGTAACACGTGGCAAGCCCATTCAGATTATGTCGCCGTTTGGCATTCCTTGCGTCCCGATGTGACAGATGGACTATTGATACACGTGGTGGAACCCAGGCCCAGTTTGAGAACTAGACTACCTACCTAGCTTAGCTATTAACCCATCTTCCAGCAATGAAACAGATCAATTAAAAACCCAGAATTTTTTTTGTAAGGTAGGCAAACTTCAGTACGTGTGTACCTAAAAGCTGCCTGTAACCCGGTGCTCCTCCCCTAAATTGTCTGCCTATTTCAATTGGAGGGTCATACACACTTCCCATCTTTCAAGCTTTGCATAGATTGCCAGCAGACAACATTTATGATTGACTATCAAAATACGAACAAAACTTTTCATTTAAAAAAGTCAAAGCCAATATTGTATGTAGGTGGAAGTGAAGAAAATATCTAAGCCTAAACCATTAGAGCACAATGTATGTAGCAGCTTAAGTTTTGGTTTTGGTGCTTCGTAAATGACCATGGGCGGCAGCAAGTATATGTGTCCGGTCTTGTCTTTGTGAAACTGAACTCGGGTCAGTCCAAGAGGGGCTTGGCACATGACCACTGGGAAGTAGGAATATGCAACCAAGATACTTTTTAGTGGTTTTATGTAGTGATGACATTCTGACTGAGATGTTTCTTGTTGACTTTGTTTCTCCCAACAAAATAATTAAGCTGAAGGGGTTAGAATACTATTATGATGCTTTAACCTGTAAAGATTCAATTTTTTTATACAACATGTTAAATAGGTATTTAATAAAAATTTTAATTATCATTTTATTTAAGTCAAGACTTAAAATACATAATTAAATTATATTTTTAGAGGTGAAAATAAATATATTTAGTAATACTATTGTAATGAAATATAATTTCTTTAAATAATTTTATATCAACAATATTGAAAAACGCAAGTTTGTTGTAATGATTTTTTTAAAAAAATTTATAAAGAATGTGTTGTTTTTTTCTTCCAATTTTTAAATTATTAAGATCAAGAATTAAAATAATATGAATGAGAAACTGAAGATAGAGTTAAAGTCAAATTAAATGAATGCATAAAAATCGAAAATTAAATTTATTATTATGATTTTTATTAAAATAAGTGATATAATTTTAATAGAAGAACTATTTCCCTTTTTTCTAACTCATTTTTCATTAAAGGTATCAAAATCCAATGCTTTTAAATATTAAAACAAAGAAATAACTAAATAAAATATAAAATAGAAGGATGAACTATTGTAAATGTTTTTTATTTGTTCAAAATTTCATATATTATTTATTAATTTCATAAAAATTATAACTTATTTAAGTGGAATGTAAAAATACGACATATATTTATACTATATATATTAAGGGGTAAAAAAGATAGAAGCAAAGTAGTCCGTGAAAAGTCGAAATACTGAAAAAGAAATGGCGAAGGAGCAGGAGGAGAATGGGAATGCCAGTAGCAGCTTGTTGGTAGAGCTCCCACTAGGCGAAGCAGCGGAAGGATTCGAGCTAGAGAAGGCAACATGCAGTCATGGGTTATTCATGTTGGCCCCGAACCACTGGGATCCAATCTCCCGCTCCTTCTCTCGCCCTTTACGTCTCACTTCTCCTCCTCTTACAGTCACCGTCCGCATCTCTCAGCCGCCCACTTCTTCTTCCACTCTCTACCTCCGCGTTTACGGTGCATCCTCCCTCTCTTCATCGCACCGACACTCTCTTTTAAACCAGGTGTCTAGAATGCTGCGGTTGTCGGAGTCCGAGGAAAACAAGGTGAGAGAGTTTCGTAGTATTGTGGAAGCGTTACATGGAGAAGAAGAAGCAACTGAGTATTTGAGGAATTTCAGTGGGAGAGTGTTCAGATCCCCTACTCTGTTTGAAGACATGGTCAAGTGCATTCTTCTCTGTAACTGCCAGTATGTACTTTCTTATATTATTCCTTTATCAGCACTGAATTTTTTGCACTGACCTTAACCTATTTGATATAATGCCGCTGTATCCACCTGGGGCCAAATTTAAATAAGAGCACCCCTACATTCTATAGGTTTTCAAGAACTTTGAGCATGGGTAAGGCACTTTGTGAGCTTCAGTTTGAAATTCAACACCAAATGTCTACTTCAAAGGCTGCTGAAGATGATTTCATTCCTAAAACGCCCGCAGGGAAGGAGTCAAAGAGAAAGTTGAGGGTGTCCAAAGTTTCCATGCGTTTAGAAAGCAAATTCACAGAGTCCAAAGTAGATAATTCAGTGTCAGATCTTCAGCTTTCCCGAGAACCCCATGACTTTGTAGGCATGGGAAACTACCAGTCCCGAAGAATTAGCAAACCTTGATGAAAGTTTTCTTGCAAAACGCTGCAACCTTGGCTACCGAGCAAGTCGAATATTGAAACTTGCGCAAGGGATTGTCCAAGGCAATATTCAACTAACGCAACTGGAAGAAGATTGCAAGGAAACAAGCGTATCCAGTTATGATAAGCTATCTCAGCGGCTGCGTCAAATTGATGGATTTGGTCCTTTCACATGTGCCAATGTGCTCATGTGTATGGGATTTTACCATGTGATTCCAGCTGATTCTGAAACTATCAGGCATTTAAAGCAGGTAAATCACCCATTCATTCCCCTAGCCAATGTACCTTGTTCAAGTTTTATTCTTTTTCAGCGTTCTAGGGCGGTTTAATCTTATGTTACCTGAACTTTTTATCTTTTCTTTTAAAGTATCCATGTCCAAGAACCATATATAACATATATTCGACTATGGGTACGAAAGTATGATCTTCCCAATAAATAAAAACATATAAAATAAATCGAGTATACGCATTTGAGACGCATTCATATTCGACACTGACCTAGAGTCCGAGCAAGTGCAGGTTCATTCAAAAAGTTGTACTGTACAGAGTGTTGGAAGTGATGTTGAGCTTATCTATGCAAAATATGCACCATTTCAGTTCTTGGCGTATTGGTAAGTCATCTAACAATATCGCTCTGGCATACTTTCGGTAAATCTCTGCTGATGTTTTATTTCCTCATTTGACAACATGGGATCAGGGCAGAGATGTGGCACTTTTATGGGCAAAGGTTTGGAAATTTAAGTGAACTGCCTGTCTCTGATTATAAACTTATAACTGCTAGCAATATGAAGAATAAGAAGAAGATAGCAACTCGTAAAAGGAGTAAAACATCTGCCGAAGAGTAACCCTAACTCTGTTTTATTAACGAAAATGATGGTAAATTATTTTATGCTCACTGATTGAAGTGTATGATAATCATGCATGTCTATGCATGATTAATTTCACCCATGCCATTTTGGATTTTGGCATCCTACCTAACTGATGCCTTCTTGTACGAATACCTTTTAAACGATTTGCGTTTTGATGCCAATCTCAGTCCTTTTGTTCACTATAATTATACATAGTAACAATATCAGTAAGAATTGAATCATTTACTCGTGTTGTGTTATTTCTTTTTATCATAGTTGTTTTTAAAGTGCTATATACTTACAGATTTTTTAAAAACGCTCATTTTACAAAAAATAATAATAATAGTAATGGCTTCTGAGACCGATCACAGTAAGGGCAAAGGCTCTTTTGTGGGTGAAGATGACGTTTTACGATTAACTAAGCTTATTGTATTACATCTATTAATTTTATGGATAAAATAGCCACAAATGCCAACAATACATATATAACACACTATATTAATATACATCTGCCCATCCATTACTTATTTTGGTTTATTACAGAAGAAAAGAGAAACAGAACCTATGATATTTTATGCTATACATTATATTAACCTAAAAAATACAAGTTAACTGAACTGTATTTACCCATTTAGTCTCAGTGTTGGCCATCATCTGTTAAGAGCAACCCTGAATAGGCCCTGGATCCATCATTGGATCCATTTGTGGTGGAGCAACTCTTTTTCGAATGAGCATTTCCACAGTGGGGCATGTTCTTTTCCGCCCACCCCTTGGCCTTGACTGAAACTGCTCATCTGACTCAATGAAGTCCCCCTGAATAGGAAACAGTCGTTACGCTCATTACTCTTTGTCTATCATGAAAAATACCTATGACGAAATTAAGAAGCTTATAATAGCATTTAATCATTGACAACTAAGTAACTTACTGGAACATAAACGTGGACTGCTGATTTCTCATGGTTATCTCTGACATGCTTGTATGAAAATCTCATCCCACAACCAGAGAAGCTACATGCAAAAGGCTTGAGTTCTTCATGCACAGCCTTGACATGCTGACGGAGATTTGATTTCTGTAATAAAATATTTCAATATTTTGGTGATAAAAGGAAAAAAAGAAGGCTCATAATCAGAAAAGAATTTTAGTATTCCACACTTTAGACCAAAACAACCACATTCAACTTCTTATGATTAACTGTAAATAAATTGCATATTTAAGGTTCACAAGTATCTTACAGTTGAAAATGTCTGGAGGCAACCCTCAAAATCACACTTAATTCTTTCTGATGCAACTCCTGATTCATGTGATCGAAGGTGCCGCTTGATGTTCTTCTTCAGCTGCTTTGCCCCACATATTTGACAATTAATATATTGGTGGCATGATTGGACATGAGCCTTAAGGCATTGCTCATTAGTAAAATATTTCATGCAATTTGGTTCAGAACAGAAGGCTTCAACTGAATCTAGCTTAACTGTAATAATATTAACAGCACTCATTAGACATGTAAATATCATCTCCCAATCAGCTTACTTCTCTTTGTTTTCTTTAAAAGGAAAATTAAATTAAGGTCTAATCTTTATGATCTCACTCATTTTATGACGCACCAAATCACATGCTTTAATTTGAGAAATGGAGGAGGAAAGCAACTTACCATGAGAATCTTCATGCTTTCTCAACTTTGATGCGAATTTGAACACTTTTCCACATCCTACTTCCTGGCAGACATATTGCTTCTGGCTTGCAGCATCAGAGGAAGATGAATCTTCATCATGAAATTCTTTTACGTGCCTTTTCATGTTGCCTTGGAACACAAATTTGCTATTGCAGTTCTCAATTGGACAACTGAAAAGTTTTCCTTGGTGCTGAAGAAGGTGACGATTCAAATGGTCTTTTCTCCTATAGCTGGCATGGCAATCATCAACTAAACAAACAAATGGCCTCTGAAAAAAGAAGAAAAAGTATTAGAACCTACCAGTATAAGTAGCAACCAAAATGAACCATACATGCATATGAACAACTCTTCAAACCTTCAAGTACCACACAGCGTGACCGAGGCTCACTTGATGAAGCTTCTCAGGAGGTCTCCCAACCTGATACTGATTCATTCAAGTCAAACAAGGCAGCCTCTCGCATTTTGGAGTTCTCTTTGTGGGATCCAATGCTTCACACTATAACATCCATTGGTATTTTCATAAAAAGAAATGATTCCTGCAAAAGTATTGATCCTTAATATACATGAACTTCTGAAGAAAAACAAACTAGCCATAAATCAAAAGCAGTACTAAAGTACAAGACAAAACAATAGGTGTTATCAAGGGGAATGACAGATTGTCTGCAGCCGCAGCTTCCTTTGATTGTTGCCTTGGGGACTTCTTTTGGGTTATCTAACATTTGCTTCATGAAAACTGAGATATATATTTATCATAAACGCAAATAACAGAAACCAAAATCATGTTCTACACTATGGCTTTTGTCACCTATAACTATTAAATATTGGAAAAAGATTATATACATATAGATATATATAACTAAAAAAGGCAGAGAGGTTTGATCAATTAGCTTATGGAACAATATTAAAAACCTTGAATATAAATGGAACTAAATACTCGTAAAAGAAAGGTACCTCGAGAGAGTGGCTTTGCAAGTGTTGCTTCAAATGAGCAGGCTTCCTGAAAGTAGCACCACATTCATGGCATTCATTCGGCGTGGAAACTTCCTCTTCTTCCTTTCCTCCATTGTCTATTTTCTCCTGAACCAAACCCGAAGTTGAAAAGAATGTTGAGTATAAACCCGTTTAAAGAAAAGTAAGAAGAATCTATTGGCCTTTTTCATTAGAAAAATTGAATAAACTATGCAGAATCAAAGCAGGTACCGGGTGGTGGGCGAGAATGTGAGAGGTGATGAGAGACTTCTTAGATCTGCAAATTCCACAATGATCACAGAAATAACGCCTTATGTCTTTGAAGATTGGTCCTGATACTCTTTCTCCTTTTTCTTCATCCATCTGATTATACTTAATTTTCTCGGAAGAAAGTGGGTTTTCACTGCAAGTAATCATTCAGAATTACAGAGGGATCAGCATGTAGACATTTCAACCGACCTCAAATATAGACCAAAGCAAATCAGAGACACTTGGATGAAAGATAAGAAAACCTAGTGCTCTTGCTAGGTT
Organism: Kokia cookei; assembly: GCA_039519145.1. Classification (NCBI taxonomy): domain Eukaryota; kingdom Viridiplantae; phylum Streptophyta; class Magnoliopsida; order Malvales; family Malvaceae; genus Kokia; species Kokia cookei. Next base: position 9,502,434 of record CM076902.1, on the reverse strand, counting down.
TAGGGGCTTCCCAACCAAGCAATAGGCTCAACTCCAAACTTTAAGCTTGAAGATCTTGAGGTCAATCAAGTTTCATTTTTCGGGCTGAGATTGACTCTAGAAAGATACGAAGGTACTTTAACTTGTTCAATTAGACTTCTGATAAACTAAACAGCTAGTTCAATTATTAAAATTATATTCCAATTCAAAATAAATAAATAAATAAATCCAATTGTTTTTAGCTCATACAACAACACAGTCGAAAGCTGGCCATGATCTTCATCTAATTAAGTCCTTGATTCAAGATTCAGCAACATCTATATGAATAAAATCACAATAGCTTTTAACCTAATCCTACGGATGCATGATCATATAATTTTTCTGTAGAAATTCTGCAAATATTTGGTACCTTTAAGAATCCCAACCAAGTAATCCACAAGGCACCTCTTAAAGAGCCACAGCAGCGCAAATCTGAACTCAGATGTCGAAATCTAGGGCAAAATCACTCCCCAGCCTTCAGAGTTGGAGGTTGAGCTGCGCGTTCATGAGGGGGGCAAGTGGGAAATAAGTTGCTAAAGGTTCGTTTCAAAGTTGAAACCCTAATTTAAGGCTCTACGCCGTCGTTTTAGTCTTCGTAATGGACCCCACATGACGTAACTTGATGTTCTCAATCTCGAATGGGAAGGGCGAAATTCTCGTGAAAAACATTAATGCGCAAAAGAAAAAAAAAAAAAAATACTACTACATGAAAATTTATTTCAACCCCTTCATTTCCCGTGAACGCATAATCAGCTTTCCTTCGTTGAAGAACCCGACCCCTCTCATTTACTCCCCCTGCTGCCTTCCCTTCATCCTTATATCAAATCAACTTTAACTCCACCATTCTTCACTCACTCTTTCCCAAAAATGGCTGCATATTTCACTTTTTTCCTCGTCATCTGTTTTGCTTTTTTCCAACTCTCTAGGCCTTTTACAGTCATCATGTCGGATTCCGGCGTCCCCTCTACTCTCATCGACGGTCCTCAAACCGGGTTTTCGATTAACAAAAATGGGGTTCGGACCAACCCTCAAGAGCAAGAGGCGGTTTACGATATAATGCGAGCCACGGGGAATGATTGGGCCACGGATATACCCGACGTTTGCCGTGGGCGGTGGCACGGCATCGAGTGCATGCCGGACAAAGATAACGTTTACCACGTTGTTTCCTTGTCTTTCGGGGCATTGTCCGATGACACTGCTTTCCCTACTTGTGACCAGACAAAGTCTTATGTTTCAGAGTCCATTACCAAGCTTCCTCATCTTAGGACACTGTTTTTTTACCGTTGTTTCACTTGTAATCCTCAGCCAATCCCAAGGTTTTTGGGTCAATTGGGTTCCACGTTACAGACTTTGGTCCTTAGGGAAAATGGGCATATTGGTCCCATTCCTGCTGAACTGGGAAATCTTACTCGTTTAAGGGTTCTGGATCTTCACAAAAACAACATTGACGGTTCGGTCCCTGTTTCATTAGGCCTGATCACTGGCCTAAGGTCGTTGGATTTGAGTGGGAACAAATTAAACGGTTCAATTCCTGCTTTTAGCTTCCCGGTTTTGAATGTTTTGGATATGAGCCAAAATCTTTTAATGGGTTCAATCCCATTTACCCTTGGGTCATGCCAGTCTTTAGTTAAAATCGATTTTAGTCATAATCGTTTGACCGGTTCGATACCCGATTCTTTTAGTGGGTTAAAAGAGCTCATCCTCATGGATTTGAGTTATAATCGCTTGTCCGGCCCATTTCCAACGTCACTCAGCAGCTTAACTTCCCTACAAGCTTTGATCCTCAAAGGCAATCAAATGGGATCATCTGCCATTCCTAGTGATTGCTTTGATGGAATGAAGGATTTAATGATCCTAGTTTTATCGAACATGAACTTGCATGGACCGATCCCTGAGTCATTAGGCCGGTTGAATAGCCTTCGGGTGGTTTATCTTGACGGAAACCACTTCAATGGGTCAATTCCAAGCAACTTCAGGGAGTTGAAGAATGTTAGTGAACTAAGGCTGAATGATAATCACTTAACAGGTCCGGTTCCATTTGGAAGAGAAATGGTGTGGAAGATGGGGCGCAAGCTTAGGCTTAACAACAATTCAGGACTATGTTATAATGCAAATAACGGGTTTGAAGATGCCTTTGATAGGGGCATCGGCTTATGTGATGCACCTAAACCCGGTTCCGCAAGGACAGTGCAGCATTTGTCCAACAACACGAATGGGGATATGACAACAACAATAAATGTATCAGCTGGAGCAGTTCGTGAGACTTCAGGTTCCGTTAGATTATCTCAGTTGGCATCACTACTTTTGTTCATTTTGCTGTCTTTACAAGGGAAATAAAGAAAAAAGGGTTGTAAATTACAGTTTTGTACATCTTAATTTATCTCATAAATGAATCAATTGCTGTCTGGTTAAAGCAAAAAACTGCCCCCCAACTCTCATATTTCAGAGCCTTTTTACCAAATCAAAGACAGGGTCTTATTCTCCAACAACGTAGTCATCATGTTTGAAGACATATAAATCTCAACAACCATAAATAATTAGACCCAGATTGCCAAGATGTAAAAAGTTTAATAGAATAAGAATCCATAAAGAAGTAGGTTTCGTGGGGGGGCACTCCAGCATCTCCTCGGCCATCCATTTAATTGTTGCTGTTTTATTTGCATTTAAGTACATTAGGAGTCCAGCAAGTATGAACTGACACCTCTTATTATCTATTATGGCTTAAGGTAGGGTGTTAATTTCTTGTTAATTGCATCAGCTAGCAAATTTAAGACACTTTTTGGCTTCAGAGCTGGCTGGACCAAATATTTTAATTTACGAGCAAAACTTAGGTAACATATAATATCAACATTTAATGATAATACTAGCACACAATAAATGCATAGTACATAAAATCAGAACAGCAATTTTCGCTCTCTGAAGTATGGGTAAGTTTCATTTTCCTTAAATTCACTAATCGGTTCATTTTTAAGTTCAAACGATTGGTCGATTTGTAACGAGTTTTTCTTTTATGAGATTCAAATATTTTTTAGTTTTTTTTTTTTTTAAATTCCCAACGTTTTCAAGAGTTTTTTTTTTTTAAATGTTGGATTTTGAATTATGAGTTCCAACAATGTATTTAACAAACTTCATCTTCTCTTTCATCTTTATGTTACTTAAAGAGCAAGAAGCTCAGTTTAATTTAAACTCTTGATAGACACGGCTGATAACATCAGACGTGTCTGTGTTGAACTAGAAAACAAGTTCAATTTGCATATTATCATTTGATTATTATTCCACTGACAAAATTCAGCCTTTGTCTTGTAGAGCTATTTTAATTTCTTGTATAAATCATTGGTAGGCCTACCAACTAAAGCAGATTAGCCCGTAATTCAGGAGTATTATATCTTTAGTTCAAATTCCAAAGCTTCACACCTATAAATCAACAAAAGTGTAGCTTCGTAGAATAACATCAGTTGAGTCTCAACTCATACGGGCCATCCTCATCTAAATGTTAATTTAGTTGTACAATATTGGTATTTGCTTTTCCTTGGAATTCACAAACTTCATACCAATATCAGGTCAAATTTTGAAGCTTCGTTTAGCAGGAAAAGGCTTTAATAATCTCAAATTTTGGTGCATCATCGCCATGAATGAGTGCTTCTTCCATCCAATAATCTAAATGAAAATGAAAGCGGCCATTTTCGAAAAAAGAAAAAAGAAAAAAGAGACAGGGTGATATAGACTATAGGAGGAGGGAGGCAGAGGGGTCCATTCCATTGCATAAACTGTTTTTTTGGGTTCATTTTTTGCATAAACTGTTAAAAAGATTATGAAAAGAACTGTAAAAAAAAATTGTTTAATAAAATGGAACCATGGGTCGGGATGTGGACGTGGGTGCTATTTTTGAATTGAAAACAGCTAGATTCAATGAGGAAGCAGCCAAATCAGCAAGCAACCAATGGCATAAAGTAAACAATAGAAATAAAAAAAGAACAGCCAAGTCCAGCAAACCTTGCCATATACACTTCCTTTTCTCCATTTCTTCCCAAAAAATGGATACTAATAATTAAAGAAAAACCCCGAGAGAAAGTAAGGTTTTTTGGAACAATTTACTGCCCAATAGCGTTACGTTTGGCATCCCATATGAATCTGCTGCTTAGAAACGGAAACTGAAGTTGAGCAATTAAAGTACAAAGTATAGATACAGATTTTATAAAAATAAAAAAGGAAGGTCTTTGAAACTGCAGGGAAGTGGTTTCCTTTGAGACAGAAGGCAAAAAAAAAAGGGAAGACAGAGTTGGATTTTTAGTTTGGTTTTGTGATGGCGTTCTGCTCTATGATTTGTTGTGGGAAAGGCGTCGATCGGTAAGATTTTAATTGTTAATACTGCTCTTCTTTGTTTTACAAAACTCCTTTTGGAAAGCTTTGCTGCGTTTTTTTTATTGAATTTTGGTTTTGATTTTTGAGGAATGGTAAGGGTTTTATTTAGTTTTTGAAACTATCATCTGGGTGTTGACTAGAATTTAGCTTTTTCATTTTTTTTTCTACTATCATCTCAAGATTTGAACTTTGTTTCCTCCTGGAACTGTTGAAAAAGGAAATACTTAATCGAGCTTGATATAGCTTGTTGACTTTCATTTAAGCTTGAAATTTCGCACTCTGGAGTCAAATTCACAAGGATATGCTGATATCCATCTTAGAAGCAAAGGCTCTTTTGGCTGTCAAATTGAATCTTCTTTTAATGCGCTTAATTTAAGTTGTTTCGTGTTTCTGTATTGGATTTTAATGTCTTAACATTGTATGATACAACAGGAAAGAGAAGGGAAAGCAGCAGCCGACATGGAGGATATTTTCATTGAAAGAATTACATTCAGCTACCAATAATTTTAATTATGACAACAAGCTTGGAGAAGGAGGATTTGGCAGTGTATATTGGGGTCAGCTATGGGATGGATCACAGGTATGAATTATTTCTCTTTTTTTTTTTTTTGTGTGGGGGGGGGGGTCTTTTGACCAAGTGAAAATTGCTATATTCTGGCGTCCTATGTTTCCCTAACTTCTAAGCTTTGAAAGATTTGTTGGTTAATACGTAGTTATATCCATCTACGGCTCACTTTTCGGTTGTTGGTCTGATAAAAACTTCAGTAATATTGAATGTTCTAGCATGCATCTTACTATAGTTTGAATCCAGTTTACTATTTGTGAAAATTGTTCTACTTTGCAAGCATATTCCTGGACTGGCTACTGTTATTTTCATGGTTCATATCTATATGAATCTCATGTAACAAGGTAGAAAAAGTGCTACTCTGTTGAAGTAATGATGCAGAAGTTTCTTGTAATGGAATCAGTAGTAAGGTCAGAAGTGTTAAAACTTCAGACCTAAAACTGTTCAGCGATAGGTTAAAAGGCTAACATGATAAAGTCGTAACAAATCCCAAATCGAAATTATGTGAATCAACATCGCTTGGCATTCACTCATAATAGGTGCAATGGAACAACTGAGAAAATTAACGGTATTGATAGATTATAAAGATTGGGAAACACATACCAGAACATGGGTATGATCCTCTAAGGACTCGTCAAATACGTAGAATCCTAGGATAAAATTGAGTATACCCTGTCACACATATACCAGTGTCCAAGTCTGAGTAATATAGACTATAATGACTGTTCTAGGACCGACTAGGATCGGACTTCATTAGATTCTTGTTCTTCTTCCTATGGAAAGTTGATAGCCAACTTTGATGTTGTACCATCTTTTCTCTGGACCCAGCTAGTACCGTTTTCTCTAATTGTTGAAGGGTCACCATTAGTACATACTGTGTAATTTTAGGACTTCAGTGATCTTCAATAGTTTCCATTTGGATAATACTTTTGGAATTCCATGTTTATCTCTGTTACAATCAAAATGAACCTTCGTGATGTTTTTCTATTGCTTTGTTTTTCTTTCAACCTTGTTCTTGTTTTGAAAGTTATAGACTTACAGATCGCAGTTAAGAGGTTGAAGGTGTGGAGCAATAAAGCAGAAGTGCAGTTTTCGGTTGAGGTTGAGATATTGGCAAGAGTTAGACACAAGAATCTACTGAGTTTACGAGGATACTGCGCTGAAGGGCAAGAACGTCTGATTGTATACGACTACATGCCCAACCTAAGTTTGCTTTCACATCTTCACGGGCATCATTCATCAGAATGCCATCTTGATTGGACCAGAAGGATGAATATCGCAATTGGCTCTGCTGAAGGGATTGCGTAAGTGTTGAACCCGATTTTCTTCTCTATTCTATAACTTGTTCTAACAAAAAATGCCAACCTCTACTCTTTCGCTTGATTCCTTCAGTTACCTTCACCACCATTCAACCCCACACATAATTCACAGAGACATCAAAGCTAGTAATGTGTTGCTAGATTCAGATTTCCAGCCTCAGGTTGCTGATTTTGGGTTTGCAAAATTTATCCCTGATGGTGCAACACATGTCACTACTGGAGTTAAGGGTACCCTCGGCTACCTTGCCCCTGAGTATGCTATGTTAGGAAAAGCTTCGGAGAGTTGTGATGTGTACAGTTTTGGCATTCTTCTGCTAGAGCTTGCCAGTGGCAAGAAACCCCTTGAGAAACTGAGTGCAATGGTGAAACGTCCGATTGCAGAATGGGCTCTCCCTCTAGCTTCTGAGGGGAAGTTCAGTGAAGTGGCGGATCCAAGGCTAAATGGGAAGTATGTGGAAGAAGAGTTGAAAAGGGTTGTCCTGGTCGCACTTGTATGTGCTGACGCTCAGCCCGAGAAAAGACCTACCATCCTTGAAGTTGTCAAGCTACTCAAGGGAGAGTCCAAAGAGAAATTAAGTGAACTAGAAAATAGTGATCTGTTCAAGAACCCCCAGTCTGCTGTCTGTAATGACGAGATATCGGCTTCCGAGGAGAGGTCAGACGCAATTAAAGAAGAGAAGGATCCGCACGGAAGTCCTTAAGATGGCTAATGGCTAGGATGAATTTAAGTGTTAGATGTCAAAATTTGTATATTTGATATGCATATACATATTATTGTTTTCTTTTGCTTACTTATCTTCTTTTCATAAGAGGTGGCAGCACTTACCGATGCCAGCAACACCACGTTGTAACATGGTACCGTGCTTGAAGAGTGCTATGGTATATGTCTGGGGGCCAACGAAATGTTTCTTGAATTCTTGTTTTACTTAAGACATTTGGTTTTATAGTGAGCGTTTTACTACATCTCTGGTTTCAGATATCTGGAACTATCTGCTGCTTGTTATATGAGATGTGAAAATCAATGTCAATGCCGATGGCAATGCTTTTCTATATCCACCTCTGAAAGATGATTCCAAATGATCAAAGACAGGGGATTCAAACTTCAAAACTAACTAGTCAAAGCAAAAAGGCTAGAGTTAAATTGGATTGAAAACATGATAACACTTGAATCTATAATACGTATCTGAATTGACAATTAATAAGTCAAAAATGCTAACTCTTAAACCCTTTCTTTATAAACAGCAAAAGAATATTTGTTAGGGGGCAAAATCAGAAGGGTTTTGCTCGTATATTTACAACTCCCATTCAGCATTGTTACAATTGGTATAAAAAGTACATGCAACTATTCAAACAAAAAGGTCAGGCCTCTACTAATATTTCGGGCGCAAAGTGTTACATAGGCGTAAGCTACAGAAAACAACAGCGAACAAGGTTAACAAGAACCCAGACTTAGGTGAATGTATCCTCCCGATCTCCTTCTGCAGTCTCACCTTCCTCCAAGTTGCTGAACTCAAGGAAATGAGTCGGCCTGTGGTCCTCGTTGTAGTATTCTCTAGGTGTCCCTAGCTTCACCCCGTATTTCATGCTAACTGTATGCTTCACTCCCATGAAATTGTAATTCCATGGACCATTGTCAGGGATCTATAAGTACCACACATGTAAAGAGTCAGTCCCACAACACCCCATCCAATATTATATTACATTTGATTGAAATATAATGGATAGGAAATTCAAACACAAATCAATGAAAATATTCTCTTACCATATAAAACCCAAGGAACCTATCACTTAAGAGCATCTGCACCTTCTCGTAATGAGTTGGAAGGTAGCCATGAGGATTGCTTCCCGTATCTTTGTTTACCCGTCCCCACTCATATCCACTTGGTGTAAGCTTGTACGCGGTTAATGAGCAAGAACCTGGAGTGAAACTGCAAGTCAAGATAATGCACTTCTCTCCATCCCACTGTTTGTTGTTCTCCAAAATCCGAGCATGGGATGTGACATCCTGTGATCAGAAATGCATGATAATACACAGCAATTAGTTTATAATATTAGATCAGTCATGGATAAAACTACAACATTGAAATATTCCACTAAAATTTAACTTCAAGAAACAACTCTAAAAGTACCTGAGGTGATAATTGGGGAAGCTCATTTGGTTGTGTGTGCAACCATCCCAAAGGCTCCAGATCATTCAAGAAATCATGTTCAGGAAGAGCTGATGGAAGATGAACTTGCTGATGAGTACCCCACTGTGGTGGCATTGTAATACAGCGAATTTCCTTAACCTGAGGATTATCAGGAGGGCTTATTCCATACAAGTACCCAGCAATTTGAGTCCGCAAATCTGCTATGCAGATGAACTTCTTTAAAATGTTCTTTGGCATGATGTAAGTGTACCCCGTTTCCTGCATTATTGATTTTAATAAAGATCAGCATAAGCATCTAGATAAAATCGATAGATCTCCAGTAACTCAGTTATGTACCTTTATGTCTTCTGAGTTCACATATATATGATTGACACGGAGATAAAGATTAGTAGCTGATATTGCTCTAACACGCCAGTCAGTCTTGGACCCAAATGCTGCTTGCTCATAAGGACTTGTGGTCGTGACAATGAGCTCATCACCATGCACATTCGTAGTCCTAGTTGTCACAGCTGTCAGCTGACTTGCTTCCTTAGCCTGAAAGTATAAGTTGATAAATTTAGATAAAATAGAAGTTCAGCAAACATAAAGCCAAAGTTAAATTAGCAATCATAAATAAATAGTAATGAGGAGGGAAAAAACAGAAAGAGCTTAACCTGTTTCTCAATCTCTGCTATTTGTTGCCTCTGTTGAGAGGGTGGAGTAATCTCAGCTCCAAGAATAATGTCACGTATCTCAGACTGTGTTAGGGCTGATGTGTTCACATTGTTCTTTTTGGCATAGTCAGAAAGTATGAGATCTCTTAAAGCAACTTCAACCTGCAACACGAAATCAGCTTTAGTGTACTTACAAAGAAGGATGTGGTGACTGCACTATGTGTAACAATAACGCCTACCTTCATCCACTGATCATCAGTTAGAGAAGGCCAGATGTGGTGTGGCTCAGTAACAATTGTCTTGTCAGGTTTCAGTAACATCTTAGCCTTCTCATTGTTCACATGAAGTGCACGAAGGATCAGAATAAGTCGGGAGAATGCAGTGTATGATGAGATACTCTTCAACCAGTCATCATAGATGTTAAACAAAACCATTTGTGGTTCTGTAGCCTTAAGAATCAGATCACCAAATTTTTCTATTTTCAAGCAAGCTTGGAATGGTAGTTGCAGCTCACTTCCCTTGATAACTATGTTAGGGAAATCCAGTAAGTGAACCTCCAAAGGATCAAGCATTCCCTTCCGAGTAACAATGATCTGCTTTGGTTGTTCTTCAACAGGCAAAGACCGCACAAGAGCAGCAACTTCTTCAGCAGTTTTCCACTTAGCAAGCTGACCAAGACGCTTTTGACCTGCCCACACACTTGTGTGAATGACCTGCAAGAGGTGAAGGTGATCGAGTTGAGATCTTCACAACGGACAAACTAGCTTAGAAAAGAAATGCTATATGAGGAAACAAACCTTTAGGAACAACTGTCCAGTCCTGGGATTAAATATGAAGATGGCACCATTAATGGGCTTTGTTGTGAGATTCCCTTCAAATGTCTTATGGATTGTCACACGATAAACATTGGTGTCATCAACAAACCAGATAATCTGGTTGCTGAAGATCTCCCCATAATTTTGGGATGAAAGATATGGCTCAGTAGGCTCAGAAGAATACAACTGCAAACCTTTTCTTATCCGCTCCCTTAGGACATATAAAGCTGGATTTGACTGTATAAAGAAAGAAAAATTTAGATCAACCCTTGATATCCGTACATATATTATCAATATATTATCATTTAAAGACAAACGTAGCTTAAAAAATCTGAATTATAGATTATTATATTTTCTGTCCACCAATGTTATAAAACAGTAAACCATGTTACCTTCATGATCTTATTCATTGCCTGAGCAAGCAGTGGCTTTGATCCAGGGAACCAGTTACCAAACGCAGAATGCAAGTTGTAAGCCAGATCAAGTCCAATCATCACCCCTACATAAAGACAATAGATGATCAGATCTTTGACCAAAAGAAAACAAAGGGCATACAAGAGAGAAGGAAGAACAGGAACAAGTAGGTGAAGATTTACCAGTAGGAGATGGATAAATAGACATGTTGTCTGTTGTATAATCCATAAATTTGGCTCGAGTGTAACGCTCGATATCATGTGAATCATAATCTCCCCACCGAAGTTGTACATCTATCCAATATTTATTGCTTGCTTTTTGATCAAACATGTCCTTGGACTCTGCCACAAGACTAGGCTTTGACATAGGCCATCTATGAGCTGCAAAGAGAAGAATATCTGCGCAAGAGCTGTTCATCTTATAACTCTTCCTTGGATGAATTGTCTCCTTCTGAACAGTTTCAATTTCCAAAGCATCCAATTCCTGATCTAGCACTTGGCAAAGATCCATAACTACACTCTCATGAATTTTTTGCCACAAATGGGCACGGAAGATCTGAATCAAAGATATTTTCAAGGTTGGGATCTTCCCATGCATGAATATTCCAGTGAGATCTAGTTGCACTTGAAAACCCACGTAAACATTAGCCCGATTGATTGTAGGTGACCACCAGAGAGTAAATCTACGGTTAGGAATCTGGTTAAGACCAGATCTCTGAGCATTAGTAAGCTTCTTATACTTCATTGACTCCTCGAATCCAGAAGCCTTTTCCCAAAAAAGACCCTCCCAAGTAGGAAAGCTGTAATACAAGGAATAAAAGAACATAAAATAAGATATGACTATACAAATCATTAATAAGTATAGTAACTGGTCAATTTATCTATAAAATTTATAACTAAAATAAAACTAAGCAAGTACTTACTATGTTCCTTTAAACAAGGTATGCTCTAGAATTCCCTCAACACCTCCCAGAGCTTGGATGACATCAGTTCGATAGTTGTTCAAATTCCACAATTTGCCATCATGCCTTTGGTGGGTCCACCAGAATGGATTCTGCTTCAACACCTGGTACTGCTTGAAGTCTGTGCGTACTCGCCATCCTTTGTCATATGCTAATGTGTGCCTATCCTTCTGAAACAAAGTATTTATACGTGGTATTCCCCTATCCCACGAATCCTGTTAATAAATCAGGGACAATATCATCAGAACACAACTTCCTTGTGACTGATAAATCATATAATGCAAAAACTGTACAGAATGCTAAATGGTTAGAATAACAATCATACGAAAAGATACAAAAAGAGGAAACTGCCAAAGAGAAATGGAATTAGAAAACAACAATCGCAATCACTCGAGAATAGAAAAAAAGACAACTCACTTCCAAATCCTCAAGAGTTAGGCGCCTATTTTGTGCCTGAGCTTCCTGCCTCTTCAGAGCATACTCGGCCCAAACACGCTGTGAGTCTATGAACTCACTCTCCCATGGCTGTTAAAGTTGGAAAATTATCAATTGATAAAGCAATACTAGAAAGTAGAAACAGAAAAACATGTAAGAAAGTGCAATCGACTTTACCTGTATGTACCGGTAAAGATTAGGGATCAACTGGTCCTCTTCATGGCTCATTCCACTCCTAAAGTGAGTCACACCAACATCAGTCTGTTGACTGTATCTAAGGTCACTCTGTGGAATCAATATGTGTCCCATTGATAACATGCCAAGTCCTCCAATTTCTTTAGGAGTGTAAAAAATGACAGGAGGGAACCTGAAAGCATGGAAGTGTTTTAATAACTTATTATGACCAAAAAGAAGAGAGACATAAAGAATAGCGAAATCAGTTGGAAAAATCATACCGACTAGGCATTTTTGAATTCAATCCAATCTTGATACGAGTTTGAATTTTATTTTCACATTTAACGAGCAGATCTAGAAGCTCTTGTGTATGTACAGTTGCTTCACGGAAGTAAGTCATAAGACCTGATCAACAAAGAAAAAATAGTAAGAGGGAGAAGACCCAATAAATTCAACAAAACAAAAGATCAAACAAAATTCACAAGACCAATATAAATGGCAACATGAAATACCTATTAAAGCAGTATTCCATTTGTTGACTATCTTTGTAAATGTTGTTGACCCAGAAGACATGAGAATCTGCCTGACACGATTCTCAAAGACCTTCATGTACTCATCATCAACTCTTAAGAAAGCAACTGCAGTTCGCTCTTTTGTTTGTTCATTCTGCAAATTCCAAACCCCATCTCTTGTATTGCTAAATGCTTCTTGGGTCATTCTTATTTTAGGAAGTATTCGAACTTCAAAACCACACCTACACATCAGAGATAAAGATACTGCATCAGTCAAACAGTTTCTTCAAGTACATAGCAGGACAGAAACAATACCACTAACCAGGAAACCTTCTTAAAACTGTCAAAAAAAAAGTTCATTTCACAAAGCTATTTTACCTACACAACAAAGTCACATGTAAATTCATGATGAAATTTAACAAAACACATTCTGCCACTTAGACAAGACATCAAGCACAGAGCATCACTTTATGTCAATGCACACAACCAGTCAACCGATAGACTTATAACATCAAGCATTATAGCTCTAGATAATCAATACACATATCATGAATTCTTGGTAATGATAGTTTGACATTGCCGTCAAACTAATACATCTCTGAGGTAAAATACAATGGAATTTTCAGAAACATTTTCATTAGAAGAAACCAAAAGCAAAACCTTTTGTCAACCACTAAAAATAATTCAAGCACTAAATGCAGCATACATATAACAAAAACATTAAATAAAGAGGTAATATGAGAAACATACATGCTAAAAAGCAGGTTGGGATTATCCTTGCTATAGACAGAAACAAAGCTGTTCTCCCATTCCAATGTTGTGATGCTTCTAGGTAGACGATTCTTCATGTCCCAGAAGACACTTCTCCCAAGATTAACTGCAAAGAAAGAAAGAAAACTAGAGACTGAATCTCCAAAGCAGTTTTGTCCAAAAATATTCAAATCATTAAGATTCCACAAACCGTCATGTTTCATAAGCCTCATTCTTGCATCTCTTGGCCAGCATTTCTTGTTGTTATATCCAACCATGTTTTCATTGTTTGGATCAGGATGCTCAGTAAGATAACGCTGGATGAGGTCTCGTGCCTCTTCATGTGTGAATCTGAATAATATATGCACCCTATCAATATACCTAGAGTACAGACGAATTGGATGCCTGGTTTCAACTTTTGTGTCCCAGTATGTGATGAATTCATTTGGCATCTGAGGTGGACCAGCAATCTCACTAGCACGAGTCAATCCAAGAAGCAAGAGATCCAAAACAAGTCCATAATACTGGACAACAAAAGAAGCAAACTGAAGACCACGTATAAGACCATATGAATTCGTGTGGCTCATATCTTTGTAAGACAACACCACATTATTTTTTGCAGTAACATAATCTGCAATGTTGTGATCAAGAACCAAACGCAAAAGCCTGCAAAAAAAAAAAGAAATATTATTTATAAATTCCAACAAGGCCGATGATTAGATGACCAAAATATTTACACTGAACCAACCTGTTTAGCATGGTCAAATCAATTTTCTCAAAGAACTTCTCAAATTTTGTCTGAAGCATCACCACACACTGCCCCTCACTTGTGTCCCATATTCCTTGCAAATTGTTTATACCTTGACACCATTTGTAAACCAAAAGCGGGGGTGGCTCAGAATCTGCAGGCTTAATCCAATTAGGAAATAGGTGGCGCTTGTCTCCCTCATACCATAGGTATTGGTCAAGGTAAGCATCAGTAATCTTCTCAAGGGGCTCAATTTCATACACTGGAATCAAATAGCTATACAAATCCATGAACTCTATCCCAACCTGCAAAGAACAGACCATTTTTAAGTTCAAAACCATATATATAATACAAAGAAGTTCAAAAGAAAAATAAACTTCATACTGGGCCACCAACTTACTTCTTTGAAGGCACGTTGGGTAAGGAGATGCCGCTTTATCCTTGATAAGGCCTCATGAGGATTATCATAAGCCTGTTCAATTAGCCCCAGTTCTTCTCTTTGGAGTTGGTTTAACCTCACAGCTACACTGTAAGATTCCTTCAACCTTTCCAGTGCAAGGATGAGTAGCTTCGTATCATGCTTGTAAGACAAAGGGGGAAATGGAATGGGAGAAAATTTTCTTGATTCCAACCAATGTACAGTGGTGGTATAAATGGCAACAGCTTCTTCTGGAGTGACATATGGCCCATCTTTCAAATAATTGTGCTGTCGTTCCTGCTCAGCTTTTAGCCAGAGGCGTGTCAATCTGCCTAAGTTTTTCCTACAAACAGTTTTATCAACAGTTGCACCTCTTCTGATACGTTCACGATTGTAATGTGCAACATTTGTCCACCAGTCAGCTTTAGACTTAACATATCTGAGGATCATATTCTCAATGGGAACTGGCAAACCCGGAACCTAAAGAGTAAATCAGTGAGACAACTAGCTAAGGTGACAAAAATAGCAAGCAAGTCATTCAAAAAAAGGTTTTACCTTCCACGGAATGTTTGCCTTCCAACAGCGCCATGCCTCGCTGAGATGCTGCAATATTGTTCTAGCTTTATTTTGTTTAATGCCCTCTGCAATTTAATTATAAACATAATGTTAGAAGGAATTGCCAACAGGGAAAAAAAAGGAAGATCGTGAAAGGTAACAACTAATGCCAGTTGATAGCAACCTGGCATGGCATCAAGAACATCATGCATGACAGCAGCTCTAAGTTCCAAATCGAAGTGGCTCTCAACACGTTGCTTGGTAACAGTCTTAGCCACTCCCTTTGAATGACGACCTTCAAATTGACGTGCAAGCAGATTTCCTAACCACCTTTCTAGAAGAGGCACAATGCCACGAAGGAAAAAGAGCCATACCCTCCACATTGGTGCCCAAAATCCACATCCAGGTCCTTTCCCCACTGGACCAGTGTTGAAGCGATAATAAATTAAGTGCTTCAAGTCTTTGCACATCCTAATCTGTCTCATGAGCCGGTACTTGTAACGGTACATCCCAGTCAACTGACCAACATGGGAAAATGTATACTGCAAACCATCTGCCAATTGGAAGGCATCAACATTTCCAAGTCGAAACTGAACATTGGCATCAACCACAAGCTTTGTTAAACGCAGAATCTCACGACAAAGATGAAAAGCGTTGCCAAATCGTGACTTCTTGCGCTCTTTTGTGGTGAGAGTCTTCACAGGTTTCAAGTTGAAGTTGTAATCTAGGTGAAGGTAGTTCAAATTTTTCCTATGTATCAAAAGGTTCAACATGTTGTACCCCTGCTTGCAAACTTGTAGACCTGCTTCAACCCAATCAAGCTCTGTCGTTTGAAAAAACTTGGTCGCCTGGAGAGACCGAAACAAGTGCTTCTTCTTCTGAGCCTTTGGTGGTCTGTGATGCAGCTCATTTAGCACAAAACATTTCAATAGTTTCTGATAGCTTACTCGCACTTTAACAGGATAAGATGGAGGACAGTGCTCCTTGTACCAGTCTGACACAAGTGGTATATCTTCAGCACGTCGCATCCGACCAGATCTCATATTAAAAGGGCGTGGAGCAAATAAAAGAGAAATCCCAGCAGCAGTAGTATCGGTGTAAAGCTGTGTGTCACTCAGCAAAGGTTCCACCCCTTCAGGCAAGACAAAATCATCTTCGTCCTCATCATCATAAATTTTCTTTTCTCGTCGCTCCTTGTTTGTGGTAGTTATGGGGTGAATCAAAGGATCATAATAGAATGCCGGTAAATCAGGGTCTTCTGTTTTAATGAACATGACCATGGGAGTATGATACACACAAAGCTTTACTTTCCTAGGCCTATTGTTATAAAGATGAGGGAAAACAATTCGATACTCTGTCCTAAGAGGTGACCGGATAATGAGTTTGTTTATGTCATTAAATTCATTCCAGTCCTCATCCCCTTTCTCCATATCACGATATAATGGCTCAAACTTAGGACCCCCTGAAAATATGCACAGCTGGATGAGAAAGCGTTCAAGCAGCATAAAGAAAAAATAGAAAAAGAAACCAACTCAACACCATAAACTTATCAACATCAAAGAAATCTGAATTCAGACCTACAACCAGGCATAAAGGAAGCAATGGCATGCAGTCATCGCAACAGTTTTCCATTCCAGTATTTTCCACCCATTTAAAAAACAAAGAAAAAAGGAGACTGAAATTACTGATGTTAATACATATTATAGTACTAGTAAATGCAAGCAGCATACGAGTGAAAGGTTCTAGAAAACTACTTCAATCACTAAATTTATAATAACTGAATTGCAATCAACTGTGTGACTCCACACCCCAACAGCCAAACTTTGCAAATTTCAGATCATTCATGGACATAGGAAAAAGAAGATTATTATAGATGGCAGGAAACTTACCAGGTATGCACATGTTTAATGCTTTAGCTGTGAAGAATGACTCCATGTCAAACAAGTAGAAATAATTACGGTCAATCAAATCAGAAAGAAGTTGTCCAGAAAGCCGGTGCAAAGTTGCCATAATTGGAAGAGAAAGATGCCATTTCCTATAACTCGGACCATTGATAAGCTTTGTTTTTACAAGAGGCTTATGGTCATAAAACCAAGCATGTACAGCAGAATCTTCTTCTTCATCCAGCTCTAACTGAATTGGCTCTAAAGGATCAACATCTAACAGATTATCAGCATAGTCTAATGGAGGCTCCTCATCATCAAATGGTGGAAACCGCATTCTCTTGAAATGACGACGATCTCTTTTCTCCCTTCGCATCATGATCCACATTGTACCCCACTGTCAAAATAAAAGATAAGTCGATCAATAACAACAAAGATAACTACTTCCAATAATAATTCAACTCAGATAGAACTTAATTTGGTGTCGATTGTTGTAAGAGGGGAAGGTAATAAGCATACCTGTGCTAAATAGATTGGTTCAACAACCCATGGTATTTCATTCACAAACGTTATTGCTCCTGTAATATGGTACAAAACCTTCACATCACGAACCTGTTCCCAAGGCATTGGCATATTCTCAAGGAGCTTGTAAACTGCATGAGGAATGAATTTAAGGGCTCCAAGATACACACGTTTATCATGGCGATATTTTTTTGAAGACATGTCCCCATGGTCTCTGTCAGAAATAAAACAAAACTAACCATGAATATCTTGCCAATGAAGTGTATACTATCAAGACATCAAACTACAAAGCAATCATAGAAAAGGACATATATATATATATATTGAAAACGCAACCAAGACTAGCATGCTTCAACAAAGTTAACAAAAAATTATGTAAATATGGTTAAAGGTCATACTAGTGAGGACAAAATTATTCAAAATCAAGAAAAAAAATCCTAGATAAAATGTCTCTATATTTTGCAATTTATTTCCATGCAAAATTCTCGCGTACAAAAATTGCAAAAAGAAAAGCACTTAAGTGAAATTTTCTAACTTAGAAAATAAATACATATATAATCCTGCAGAATACTCTAAATATTAAAATATATAAGAAAAAAATTATCAATAAGAGAACTAATAACTAACTTTACAAGATCCCATGACCGACCTAACCAGTTTAGCAATTCTCGCGTACAAAAATTGCAAAAAGAAAAGCACTTAAGTGAAATTTTCTAACTTAGAAAATAAATACATATATAATCCTGCAGAATACTCTAAATATTAAAATATATAAGAAAAAAATTATCAATAAGAGAACTAATAACTAACTTTACAAGATCCCATGACCGACCTAACCAGTTTAGCAATTCTCGAAATCGGTAAGACCTAGTGTTAACAATCTTTAATACCTTAAAAAAAAAAACCAATAATGATGAGGAAAAAGAACAAAGCAGGATAGATCAAATCTCGCTAAACTATCTTTAAAACAATGTAACAATATATATTACCTGATAATCTTCCTGACGTGCTCAGGAGGCATATCCTCCTTCTGCGTCTCGACAAAACCAAATTTCCTCTTATCCCCATACCGTTTAGAGTTAAGCTGCATCCATTTCCGAGCCTTCTCCTCCAGCTTCGCCTCTGCTTCCTGCGTAGTCATATGCGGAGCTAGAACCGTGTACGAAGGCTGGGCAGCTGGAGGCGGTGGGATGGTGGATCCCCCGGTCCCCGGCGGCGCTATCTGAGCGTTGTTATTATTGTTGTTCCACATGACAACTTTGGCCGATAAATATATACTCTAACGACCCAAATGAAAGCTTGAAGGAAGAAACCGAAGAGGATTTCGAACTTCTTTCGATGAAAATGATTTTGAAATTAGGGTTTTGGAGGGCTGGCGTTTGGGTTTATCTTACTTTTTCTCCTCCCTCTGCAAAGAGAGTGAGATTTTTGGAGCAAAAATGGAGGGATCGTTCGGCTTTTATAATTTTAGTGATAAAACAAGTGGCGGTGACAGTGAGGCTCGTGATGGATTATGAGCCACTATGGCCCTCTATATGGAAACCGACTAAATACTTCGATGTGGGCCAATAAGGCTCTTATTTTATTGGGCTAAAAGCCCTTTTCAAGGTACATGATTGGTGACTTGTGCCTTTACAAGGCCCGATCTGTTAAGTTTTAGGCTCTTAAATCTATATATTAAGTTTGTGTCATTTATAATCGAGTTTCAATTTTATAAAATATTTTTAATAAATCCATTAAAATGCTTGCTTGTAACGATATTTGAAGTCTAAGCCTAATACATCATAATATACATTTTTTTTTACTTTATCATTTCATCCAACATAATTTTTAATTTTTATGTCAATATATTACAAAATTATTTTCCCTCAAATCATAAACTATGATAATCTAATTTAAATTTATTTATTTATTTGATAAATCACACTATTTTATATTTTTTAACAAATTTAAAATATATGATGTATCTAATCTTGGCAATTTGTACTAACTTGGTACTTTAAATTTTTTTTCCGACTTAACTGACCTTTAAACTTAAAAACATTGAAGATCAACACTATGGTAACATTTGACAACCTTACATTTTAAATTATCAAGCACTAAGTGTTTAAATTTTAAAATAATTAATGTTTATAAATAATTAATATTTTAATCCTACCAAAAATAAATAAATAAAAGTATTTACGGAGGTGTCGGGTGCTCAAAGAGCAAATTTAAATTTCTTTTAAAATGTTACAAATATAAATATAATCAAATAATTATAATCAAAATTAAGATGATAAAATACAATTAAATTGATAATCTATATATATTCAAATCATAAAAAACTTATATCACTATAAATATAGATAAAACTCACAAATCATAAAAACAAAAATATTAAAATTTTATTTGGAGGGAAATCTAATTTTCACCTTCCCCCTATTTTCTTATAGGTGAAATTTGAAAACTTTTAAGAATTTTACATTTGTATTTTCATCTATATATAATTCAAAGCTTTAACATATTTAAAGATTTTTTATTCGAAAGACACTTTGAAAGAGTTTGTCATTAAAAAACTAAGAAAAATAATCAAAATATTAAATTAAATTTAATACTTATTAAAGTTGAGGTTCGAATTTAAATTTAAAAAAATTATAAAATGTTAACATAAAACTTAATATCTATAAAAGTCGAGATTTAAAGTTAAGGCTCGTAAATAATTCTCTTCTCCTTGATATCTAAAAAATTTAGTGGTGAAGAATTTTATACTAAATTTTACACCCAATAAAATGAATTCTCGGAAAAAGAATTTGGAAGATAATTTAAAATAATAAAACATTTCACACATTTGAAGTTAAAAAAACAAATGTTAAAATCTAAAAACAAACGTTTTTTTCCTTGTTAAATCAATTTCAAATTTATATTATATAACTAGATTTTATTACTTTATCCTACGCAAATTTTATTTTTCGGGAGAATCAATCACCGAAGAGCAGGTGTATTGTACTTCAAACTCAATGTTGACGAACACGCGCTGATCTTAGTGACAGTAAATATAATGCAAATACTTATTGAAACGCGAGTAAACGTCAGACTCCCAACCAGAGAGTTGAGTGAAAATTCCAAAATTTACAAATAAAAACAAAATAAAAACATCCCTTTAACGGTCAATTCTCAAAAAACGAATTTTCAGCGAACCAAAAATATATATCAGAAACGAACTCTCCGCCTTCCACTAAAGCTTCCGCTTCCGCGTCTCTCTCACTTCAGCATCGCTCGTCGAGGTTCATATAAAAAGAAAATTAAGGAATAGAAAAGAGAAAATCCTAAGGGTAAAACTGGAGAGCTGGATTACGTATGGAAATTTATGAGGAGAATGCTATCAGTACTCGTAGCTATAACTTACGGGTTTTGAATTTGCGGGAGAGGGGGCGTTTAGGTTCGCTCAAATTAAACAGAGTCAGAAGCGGTGGCGGCGACGACGAGGACGATGCTCTCGTTGAACGGCAGTTGTTGTATAGGAAGCTTCCTGATCAGCATCTTCTCAACCTCTCTGTTCTGAAGCTCGACGGTTCTCTTTTTGGTGAAACTCCACCGGTTCTTTCTTTTTGTGGTGCTTTTGTTTTTTTTATTAGCAATTATTATAATTTTCTTAACTGAAACAAAAGTGAAAAGAAAAGTTGAGGTGAGATGAAAAGATATAATGAATCACTTTTGTTGATGAAATTTCTTTCCAGCCTTTTGCATCTTAAAAACGAAAGAAAATACAACTTTTCTCTATTTTAAAGTAAAAAGGATTAATCAATCCTGTGATTTTGTTCTATAATCTCGTTGTAAAATAATATATAAAAAGTTTTGGAGAATTGATTTACTGATTTTAAGTTTTAACGAACCAAAAGGATCGCTAGATTAGTATTAGTTCAAGAAAAATAAAAAATATCTGAAATAGATAATTACAGCTCTCTTGTTTATTATTCTTGAAAGAGCTTTTTCGATTACGCAGATGTTAACATAGGAAGGAATGCTACAGTTGCAGAGCTGAAGGTAGCGATAGAGGAGCTTTTTACAGAAATGGCAAGGGAGGAAACCCAAGGCTGTATTTCATGGTATTTACTCGTTTAAACTAGTTGATGGACTTTTACACTAGGAGTGATTGCTATGCTTTTGATTTTATTAAATATAATTTTGGGATCAAACTAGGGCACATGTTTGGGGGCACTTTTGCTTGGCTTATGAAGGTCAGAAGCTGGTTAACAACAAGGCTTGCATTAGAAATTTTGGGATCAAAGATGGTGATCAGGTTTTGTTTCCCATACTTGATAGGTTTTGTGAAACTTCTCAATTATATCATTTTTACCATTATATATTTTTTATAAATTAATGTAAATTTTGAAAAAATATGCATGAATAATCTTTTAGATATGTGCATTTATCTTTCTCCTTTTTTTCTCTTCGGTTTTCTTTCGTTGCCATTTCATTTTCATGCATTAACATGAAAATTTTACTATTTTTCTTCTCTCTCTCTCTCTTGTTTACTACCTGATGTTGTTAATCTGGTGCAAACAGCTTGAATTTATCAGGCACATGTCGATGAACCAATCACCAATAAAAAGACGTGTAAAACACCACGGTGTTCCCTGCAAATGGTACGCAATATAATAAACTTTTCTCTATTCTTTAATCCTCAATGGCAGTGAGCAATGCAATTTATACTTTGGGTGACTCATGTTCATTTAATCAAACGTTTCATGGTGGTGCCTACTAACAAGTAAAAACCAATTGCTCTGGGTTTAGCTTTTCACCAAGATCGAGTCACGATCAAGAGAGACAAGAGAACCCTGTGAATCATCAAGATTGTTACGACGATGAAGAGGATGCAATGTCCCTGCCTGAGTTCAAGTTTGCTCACTTCTTGAGACGATGGCTCTCACACACCAGATCGCAGGTTGCTTCGCGAAGGAGGTTGGAAGGCCGGAACCATTCTTCGAGGTTCAATCTGCACCGTTGACGAGCCTCTGATCATCCACCACTCGTAAAAACAAAAAAGCAAAGGTTTTTGCACTTCATTGTGCCATTGGTCTGAAATATTGTCTGTTGATGTTCTATATCAGTGAACTTGGATTTTAGTGTAGAGTAGATTGCTCAATTACCAGGACTAGTTTAAATGTAACTGTTTACATACCATGATATGGGCAGCCAATTTCCAATGCCAATCTCGTGTGTGTGTGTTTTTCATTGATGGGCTCGCAGTTGAACTTGTTAGTCAAAATCATTAACATGGATCAATGGTTAAAAACTCGTTCAAATAGATTTTACAATTAAAGAAGAAGAAATAGGCAAGGAATGCTATATCTCAAGGGTTTTATGAGAATTCCTATAATATGTAATGCATAAATTGTAAAGCATTAAAATAAATAATATTATTTGATGGTATTTTAATTTTTTATTTAAAAATTAATAAAAATATGCATATAATGTAAATTGAATCTACACTAATTTCATTAGTAAAACCTTTAATTTACTAATCAATTAAAGCATTTTATTATGCACATTTTATTACCTTCATTAATAATATGCACCAATAAAAAAACCAATAAAAATATATTCATATGGTAAAATTTAAATTCATGTCACTTGCATTAGTAAAATCTTTAATTTACCGCTCAATTAAAACTTTATTTTGATATATTATAATTTTAATTTTAGCATGTACACTTTATTACTTTTATATATATATATTAATAATGTATTCGATTGAATTTGTGTCACAAGTTAACACGATATCGATTCAAGATTGATGATAACACCATGATAAATAATTTAATATATTTTTTTATTTTAATAACGTACATATTTTATGTATTATTATTTAATTTTAAATCTTAAATTTCATTATTTATTATATATTTTTTATGAAATTACATGTTAGTTTTAAACATTATAAATTTATAGTTTTCACACAGGATTTTATAAGATTTTTGCGAATACTTTCAAATGCTATTTCATAAAAATATTCAGAAATGGCCTGATTTATAAAACTATTTAAAGAACAATAAGTTATTCTATTAAATTTTATACATATTCTACTAATCTACTAATAATTAAATTGCTTGGTTTCTCAGATCAGATCGATAAAGCCTACTTCTGGTCTTCCTTGGACCAAATATCTAACATCAAAACTGATAAAAAAAAAATTTACTTCCTTTTCTTTCAAGGATTTTTCAGTTTTCGTTCCTTCACCATTGAAGAAACCGTAAAGAGAGAAGTACGAAATGCAGGGAACAGTGTTTAAAGCTCTGCCGTAAGCTTCTTTTTACGTTTAACAGTATTCTTCTTTGTCTCTTTTCTTTTAACTGTATATCCCATTCGCCCATGCAAAGCTCGGGAGGTAATAAATCAACCAAGCCCCTCTCTGAAGAAGTTGAAAAAGAACCCAAATTTTATTTTTTCTGTTCTTCATTTGGAAGGAAAATCAATATGAAAGAAATCTCGTTTTCTTGTCGAGAAAAAAAGATAAATGGAAATGAAATGAACTGTTGAATCTGTTTTATTAAATCCTTATGGTTTTAGTATGTTGTTTCTTGATTGAAATATGTAAAAGAAGCTAAGTGTTAAATACAACTATTTTGGGTGGCGTCTACCAACATTTTCTCTTATCATTTTAACATCCAAATTCAAGATATCCAAAAGGAAAGTTGGTTGTTGCTCTTTTCCTTTTTTTCCCAGGAGATCCTGTGAAGACGATGATGAGGAAGAGCAAAAGGGAATAGGAAAGAAACACAAGAAAAAAGAATCTGGAAGAGTGTTTGATGAGATAATTGATAAATTCCAGTGTATGAACATTGCCAAGCGTGAAGCAAATCAGAGAGGTAAATGAGGATGAATTTTTCTCTCACTATCTGTTTGTTTGTTTGTTCCTAAGAAAATATAACTTTTATGTCAAGTAACCAAGGGTTAGCTTAGTTCAATACTAAGTCCGTTCACCTCCATGGCCTGTAAGTCGCCTTGGTGGCTGCTTTCCTGTGCTAATCTCGAATGCACGTCCCTACGGGGCATGGCATATCTTATCTTTTGCCTTTGGGGACTTAGCAACCCATCAGCGTCAGATTTCCTTGTACCATAATGAAGGTTGTCCGTCTTGCAGAAAACCAAGATAGCTTATGTTGATATTACTTGTTAGACTCTGATTTCAATATACCATATTATCTCTGATGTGAAAGACCAAATTGTTGCTTTCATTGATGCATTCTTTATTTTGTTATTTGGTAGATTGTAGCAATGAGCAGCATGAACTCCTTACACCCCAGAAGAGAAGTAAAGCCAGGTTCAGAAATCATGACGTTCAAGGTTATCATTAGTAAGCTACAAAGCTATAGCAAGTAAAATACGCAACGTGCTTTACATGGAATGGGTTAGGGCAATGCATTTTAAAGCTTTTTGATACACTTTGTATGCAAAAGCTCTCACAGTGATCTGGTTATTCCATGAAGAATTCCACAGGGAAAAGCATGGACTTTGGAGGCAAGAGCAGAAGAGCAGAGCAGCCAAGATAGAGAAACAGCTCAAAGCACGAAGGGAACTCGAGGCACTGATTGAGGAACAGTTGAACAGGTTCCATGCACATTACAACCAAGCTATGGTCCCAAGTCATCTGGAGGATGTGTCAAAACTCCTTAGGCCGCAATGGGCGGCTCCACAAGAGTTGGCCTCACTTTTCTGGCTTGGTGACTGGAGACCTTCTGCTATTCTGGAACTCTTGCATGGCCTGGCTCCTTTGTCTTTCTTATCAGACTCAACTGCTAGTGCTATGCAGCCAGCCATATCTCAGTTTATCCACGAGATGCGTATCGAGGAGGCAGTAATTGATGAGGAAATGGCAGAGATTCAAGCTACATGTGTTCTCTACCTTCCCTTTGCTCCAGTGAACAGCAGCCAATCAGGGGGTTCTGCCTCCCATGGTATTCAATCCGAGTTCCAGAAGATTGCTCAGGTCATCACTAAGGCTCAAAAGCTGAGGTTCATTCCTTCATACTTAATTACAAATATAAAAGCTATCAACCACACCACACACTTTCAAATTTTTATAGTTAAGTATACCATTATAGAGAAATAATTACAAGG
Organism: Kokia cookei; assembly: GCA_039519145.1. Classification (NCBI taxonomy): domain Eukaryota; kingdom Viridiplantae; phylum Streptophyta; class Magnoliopsida; order Malvales; family Malvaceae; genus Kokia; species Kokia cookei. The sequence continues at coordinate 9,477,077 of CM076902.1, read as the reverse complement.
TTTTTCATATAGTTTCAGAAATTATGTATAATTGACTGCTATTTGGAAACTTGTACAACAGGTACAAGGCATTAGAGCTGGTGGTCAAGAAGCTATTGAACCAAACTGAAGCAGCAGAATTCCTGGTGGCCTTCTCAGGAATTCAAGATGCTATCCACCAGTTTGCTGAGGAAAAGAGGTTGCGGAAAGGACCGGTCACCGTGTCTGTTAAGTCTCGTGATGTAGCCGAGACATCAAAGCAGCCAAAGATCCACATAGATGAAAGAATCAGTCATTTATTAAAGACTAGTGATAGCTCAGAATATGGCCAAGGAATTCAATATGCCCTCAGCGAGTTTGAAGAGCTGCAAGGGTTGCAAAAGGGGTCTGTTACTCAGTCTGCCAGGTTTCAAGATGTAGTTGAGACTTCAAAGCAACCAAAGATCCCCTTAGAAGACAGAACCAGTTCATGGGACAATTTATCAAAGATTAGTGCTAGCTTGGAACATGGCCAAGGAATTCAATATGCCCTCTGTGAGTTCGAAGAGCAGCAAGCGTTGCGAAAGGGGCCTGTTACTCAGTCTGTCAGGTCTCAGGATGTAGTTGAGGTTTCAAATCAGCCAAAGATCCCCTTAGAAGACAGAATGGGTTTATGGGACAATTTGTGCCATTTGTTAGAACAAGCTAGCAGTGGAGAAAGAATTATAGATGATATCAACGAGCCGGTTGGTCTGCCTATCGAGTCTTGGGATGTAGTTGAAACTTCAAAGCAGCCAATGATCCACTCAGAAGACAGGACCAGTTTGTGGGAGAAGTTCAGCAAGATGGTAGGAGATATGAAAAGTGGCCAAGGAATTCCACGACAACTTTAATTCATGTAATCAAATGTAATTTACATTTTCAGAAATCAAAACTATTCCTACGTTAAAACTTTGGCTGAATAAGAAGTTGAAATTGTCCTTGGATTCAGGAACTAGTGATCAGACCATATAAAACTGTTTTTGTGTTTCCCACGCACTTCAAAAAAAGTATTATATTAAAGCAAATATTCATTTTGCTTCTAGTATTTATGTCCAGCATGTTTTCAGATATGATGTATACATATGATTCAAAAATCCTTCAAATGCAAGAAAAAACTATAAATTTTAAATATGTTTATTGCTAACAGGTTTCAGAAAAAGAGTTTTAAGAGTTGAAGCAATATATCTGAGATAAAACCAAGTTGTTGCTAATGTAATGTTGTTAGAAGTCTGTATTAATCCATCAGCATTCAAATTTTGAAGTATGGAATGGTAATAATAACCATAATACAGTCAGGAATCAACCATGAAAGCAAGCCGACTTGAAAATGGAAATGAGAAAAGTAACTGTAAAGTGAACGTGTTCCTTTACTCACTTGATGTTCTGCAACTTGATGAACCGTGTTAATCAGGTGGTGTGAGAATCAGCAGTCAAGTAATGTGAGGTTAAATCATGGGCCAAACACATTGCATCCCTCAACTTTTGACCCTTTTTTTTTTATTTTTATCAGTGTGAAACATCACAAATCAAATATCTTGTTAACAAACAAAAGGAGTCCCCGATCATAAAATCACAAAAAAAAAAAAAAAAAAAATCCTAAAGAAAATCTTAAAGATACACCATGATTGCCTTCACTTTGCTTCTGGTATATGAAAAATAGAAAGGTTTTTCTCTACAGCAAACAAATCTTTTATTTCAACACTCTTTTTAACATTTTAGGGGACATCATTAATCATTATGATGGATGGAGATCCACCTTAATCCCCAAAGTCAAAAAAGAAAATACTAATGTAATATGTATTTCTCTCCATGTTTCGATATTTGCTTTAAAATGTTTATAAACAAATTGAAAAATATATTTATATTAAATCAATAATAACTGGTTGAATGAATAAATTAGAGTTGACTATGAAATAACCAATAATTTAAGCAGGGAACATACAAAAGTGCTATCCTCTTTTAACAAGAGGCAATATAAACCACATGTTGATTTGGTGGATATGAAGTTACTGAAAGTGGGATGATGAACTAAATCATGCTGTACTCTGCCCATCTATTAACAGCCCCACCCACTCCATTACTTCTCTATTTTAAATCACACATAAGATAATAAAAAATTATTAATATTCTTACTACATGCATCCTATTTCATTTTATCAAACGAAAATTAGTAAATTTTTTTTCTTCTTCATTTTATTTCGTAAAATTGAAGAGAAAAACATACTGATATATATATATATATATATATATGCTCTTCTATTTCAAGTTTTCGTATTTTGTTTAGTAAAATGGAATGGTTTGATAAAAATGGACGAGAATCCAGGAACAGTTTTGGTTGGTGTTGCAATATTGCATTGCATGTAATGTAAACAAGATCTACCCAGTGCTGTACTGCTTAGATTTGGTGTCGCTCTCCCCCATTTTGTCTTGAGAACACAATCTCCCATTTTAACTTTAATTATATTCAACATCAAACTTGCATGAGGATGTCGTGAAACACACTGTTAATTTTATCAACATTTGTCATTGTCCCCCCCATTTCACCTTCTATTTTTGTCTTCAAGCAATATCTGCCATAAAAAAAATGTTTTTAAGGTTGAAAAACCAAGTATAAATTATAAAATTTGACTTTGAATTTATTGAGTGTCACTTAGGGTGATTGCATGTATTATTTTAATTAAACTAAGATTTAAAATATCATTTAACATTACATTTGCTGTGAAAATATTTTTTACCAACACCAATATAACACAAACCTATAATTTATTTATTTATATATTTGTAAAACGGATTAATGAATGATTATTACATTCTTACCAACCGCATGCACCCGACATGTTGTCAACTAAATAATATAAACAAAGTCTCTTCTGTAAGTCATTCGGACAAATTGATAACTGCATTGACATTTCAACAAATATAATTTTTGGGGTTTTTTTTTTTCTTCTTTTAAAGGAAATTTGGGTAAACTACATTCATACTTTCTTTATATATATTTCATTTTAGCCTCAAACTTTTGAATAATTCAGTTTTAGCCCTTAATCGTTATGTTGCAGGTTACGTAGAATATCATATAGATGTATGACATGATGGAAGTTCTTTCAATTGTTGATGAAAAATATATATAAAAAATGAAAGCAGTTTAAAAGATTTAAAACTTCAAATGAAATAATTAAAATGTTAGGAAAATAAAAATAAAATAATAGAAATAATAGATTGAATCTATTTATCAACATATAAAAGAAAAATTAACCAATTTATTATTTATTATAATTCGACATAGCAATGAATACTAAATTACAACTCGAAGCTTTTTTTGTTCTTTTGAATAAAATAATATTTGAATACTACTTACACAATAAATGATAATATATAAAAAAAAATTTCGATAGAAAATACATATAATAAAATCATATAAAAAACAATTCAAATGATAATAAATAAATAAAATTATATAAATGCAAAAATGTCTCAAAATTTATATAATACAATTGATCAATTTTCTTTAGAACAAATGCATATTTCATATATATTTTATAGTCCATAAAATTATTTTCGGGGTTGATGGTTGTTTTTTTTTAGAAATGTCGACTCCAAAGTTTAGACTTGTGTTCTCTCATTAAAAGTATGATGTGTCTTACTGTTACACTCAGCATATTATACACAGCATTTATTGTTATTGTTGTTGAAACAATTGATCATATTTTATACAAATACAAAATAATTTAAACATATTATTAACATTAAAAAAAGACTAAATTATAACACACCCACAATAGTAAGAAAATATGTAAAAAAAAATATATGAAAATTTATGACTTTTGTTGAAAAAGATAAAATTGAGATATTAAAATAAAATAAATTAAGGGTGCTGTTATTTGTTGTTTTTATAACATTTGAAAACCTAGACTAAATTTTTGTGCAAGTTGTAAGATTAGAGTTATTAGATTCCATCCAATCATTGTGGATCCCATAAAAAAAAGTTCTTTTGAAAGATTACATTAGATCTAAAAAGTAACCTCCTTTAGAAGATGGGTTGTTGATTTCAATTATATCATATTTATGTACCTTTTTTCTGATAAAGGTGCCCCAAATAAATGCCTCCTATTAATATTATTATTCAATGGATTCATAAAAAATAATTTTATTATTTCTTAGATTTTATATAAAATTTTGGTATATTATAATTGTGTGTTGTATGTATTGATAAAATTAATTTTTTTTAATAATTTAAGTTGTAGGGTTTGAGCAAATGTTGAAAGAAATCCAAATTAAAAGTCAAAAAAAGTTGACCTCGAGTTTTCTATTGAATATTTTTTAGATGCAAATATCATGGCATAGAGAAAATTACACCACAAGGAGGGATACAAGCTATTGAGGGGGAGTTTCCATTCGGTGATTGAGTCCACAATTTGCCCTGCATTCCAACAATAAAGGAAAACTGGAGAGACTCAAATGACGAAGAAAGACAAACAAATAATATAATGTTGAACGGCAAATGTGGCAACAATGTCGGTCCACCCATCAACAGCCAACTCGCAGTGGTTATGGAAAACTCCTCCTATCCTAAATTTGTCGAGGAGGCACCGTAATTGCCAATAACAACAGAAGGAGCGGGCGCAAAGGATTTGTCGAGTGATACACAAGGTTGTCAAGGGACATGTAGTCGCGAATCGCATCATGCCGCACACCAGCTATGTTTAGAACAGCTTTAACAAAAACAAGTGCCAACAGTGATAAACAATAGCAAAAGGATCAGTAAAATTAAAAAGAGAGATATAGTTTCTATTGGTTTGTTAATTTATTTTTTATTTTTAATGCGTTGATACTTATTTAATATAAAATAAATAATAAAATAATTAACGAAAAACATATTTGAGTTAGTAATTTTATTTCTAATACAAAATTAAAAGTTTAAATATTTTTAATTACTAACAAATTTATAATCTATCTATAATATATATATATATAAAAGAACGAGTTTAAAACAAACTTTTCAACTAACTAAAATATCATTTATTTTTATCATATTATTAAATTCACATGTGAAAGTAATTAGAATTTAAATTACAATTGTTAGTTAAAAATGTTGTACTATTTTTAAAATAAAATTATTACTTAAATAGAATTCTAAGCATAAACTATATAAAAAAAGTTGTAATAATTCTAATTTAAACTTATTAATTTTAAAATTTTTAATATTGGTGTAATTTAGAGTTATTACATTGATAGAATTTTAAAGGCCTTAATTATAACTTAATTAATATTAGATTTAATTATTATTTTGAATAATATAACTTTGCATTAATTACGTAACGATCAAAAAGTCAATTGTGTCGAAAATTGCTGTTTTGAAATATTGTTTTCGTAAATTGAGTCTATAAATATTAAATAGGAATATTTATGGTGTTAGTACATTAATGAATTGAAATTTGGTTAAACAATTTAGTCAAAATTGTAATTAATTAACACATAGAGACTAAATTATAGAATTCAATCACTATAAATTTTTAATTAGGAATTTACTTAACGACTTAAATTACAATTAACTAAAGGTTTAATATAACAATTAGACCATGACAAAGTGGGTGTTAATGGACGGTAATCATAATGGGGGATTAATTAAATAAATTAAAGTTAATTAAGATTAAAACCTAATTGAGTTAATTAACAATTAGACCTGGAATTTGTCATATATTGTATTGTATGCTTAATTGAATTGAAAATTGAACATTTGATAGTATGATTTTGTTATGTTTAATCGTGGTTGTTCTGACAACAAATGTGACATCTTGTAATTTGGGTTCAACGATTGAATCGAGTAAAAGAGTGTAACAAGTTACATAAAGTAACATTATATTGTATATTAAATACGTTAAAAATATTTTAATTATTATTTAAAAATTTTTATTATAATATTTGAATTGAATAGTTAATATATTTAAATTATATTTAATAATTTAAATAAAAAATTATTTTATGCTAATTATTATAATTAAAAATATGATTTTAAAAATTAATTAACTATTAAACGCATAAAATCATATATAATGCATGTAATATAAAAATCTAATATATATAAAAATTTGTCTTTTTTTATTTCAATCAAAATTTAAATTTGTAGAGCTGTAAATAGCTTTCAAATTGGATAGATTGATAATTTTAAGTTAATTAAGTTGAGTCCATATTTGATGTCTAGGGTGAGTCCAAGTTTGATTAATCTACCTAAATACCTTATTTTGTTATTTAAAAATAATAAATATACTAAAATCAATAATTTCATTATAACGTTTATATTCTTAAAAATAAATTTAAATAAAATACATCATTTTTTAATTTAAATTCATGCGAAATTGATTTGAGATAAAAGCTTTTTGCTAAAGTTTTAAAATAAATAATGGTATTTTAGAGTTTCAAAATAGATAAATAATATCACTAAGTAGTTAAATGCAATGATAAGGCACATTGTATTCTCAAAGAAAAAATCTAGATTAAAACATTAAAGACGACATTGTTAAGAGAAACAGTCATACATATCGAATATGGATCATAAAACAGACATAAAAAATAAAATAAAAAATAATCAAGATACACATGGGTAATATAGACCATTATTAATACAAAAAGAATTTAGTACCTTCGATACAATTATTTAAAATAAATAAATAATTTTGCTGATAGAATAAAATAAAAGAAGTGAAGAATATGTAATTTATTCCATTGTTTTTATTTTTTAATTTTTGAATAAAACCGGGAGTAGAGAGATGTTAAGATGTTTAGAGAGGGAGAGGGGGGGGGGGGCCTAGCGCACACCGAAAACCAAAATAAAATCAGATGACGTTGGTGATGATCATGGTTGACAGTACACAAGCGTGCACATGAACAGTGCTATTGTTAGTTCCCCTTTTATTTTATGTGTCCCTCCCTATCTTCCCAATTATTCGGCTTTTTAAGATATCATGTCTTCCTCTTTGCTGAAAAAAAAAAGTGCTCATTTCATATATACATAGTTTAACATTACAAATTTAATATAAATATAGTATGTAGTATGTTAGTGCATCATATTATGTGAAAATTGATGTTGACAGATTTCATGCCACGACTTTTAAGCCGACTATGCTGCATATAGTTTAAGTGTGTTGCTTGCTATTTGAAAAATGATCCCACTTTGATGATAAGATTGTGATACTTGCTACGGCTTTCCATAGAAAGCCACAATTTAGTTTATTTTTAATAGAAATTTATTTTATATTTTTAGTGATTACTTTTGTACTTTTTAGTAGGAAAGGGTTAATTCCCTTTTTAATTCATTAAGTGATACAATAGAGAAAAGGATTTTTTTTTTTTTAATTCATTAGGTGAAAGAGGTTGCAAGATTTCAAATTAATTAGGAAAATTATGAAGATAATTTTTTATAATTAAAATGAGTTATATTATTTAAAGGTATTTTAATTTTTTATTTTAATAAAAATAAATATGTTATGGAATTTGAACCCTATGCCAATTAGAAGTAATAAATTTTTAAATTATCACTTAACAAAAACTTAATTTTAATATATTTTTTTATATGTTTTTATTTTAATATGCATAATTTACCACATTTATCAGTAATATATCTTAATAATTTTATTTATTATATATTATATTTAAACACACGTCTATATTTTAAATATGTGTTTTTTATACGCATATAGGTGTTATAAATTTCTTAGTATGTGTAATGAGGGTTGAAGGTTGAGCTTAAATCTTCTATTGTAATTATATGATATGATACAATTTCTTTTTGGGCAAAGCCCCGAGAATTTAGATTAAATTTAAACAACATTAATAACTTCTTGTATTCATGTTCTTATTTTTTCTATGTTTTATTTATAGGTGCTCCACTTGTGTATCAATCGATATATCCACATCTCTTGAGGCATATTGCTATCAATAAATTTTTTTATGATGTAGTTGCAAAAACATGTGTGAACATTTAAGAAATTGAAACAAATCAATACAAAACACAACAAATTAAAAACCCAAATAATTTAAATTAAAATCGACTCATCAAACTAAAACTCACACATGATGAGATTAAAAACTTACACATGACAATTATTCATGATAAAATTCAAACTATATTACTTAAAAACATACAACTTCAACTTTTACCAACGTTACCAATACACCATTTATTTCTAATTTAAAATCATATTTAAATTTATCCATTTTATTATTTGAAAAGCAATTTAGGCTATCACAAAAGCATTTTGATCATTTTATCCTTTACATGATATTATAGAATCACTTATGAAAATATGTAAAATTAAAACTTAATGGCTACCATTTTTCTCATTCTATAGACTTTATATTAGAAAAACATTATCCAAATTTCATCAAAAATTCTGTTAAAGGAAAAATTGGATATCCTACCCCCCCCCCCAAAAAAAAAAAATCATAATCAAGCATGCAATTGTGTTGATTTGTCATTGGGGAGGTATTGAGAAAAATGGAAAAAGAGTAGCATCAAAATATTTTTTAAAAATAAACTATCACTAAATTATGGTTAAGTTTTCATTTTGACCACTTAATTAAGGAAGTTACAATTTGATCATTAAATTATTTGAAAGTCTTCATTCAAGTAACCAAATTATTTGAAAATTAGAGAATATTTTATCACTAACACTTGTTCGGAAGATACAATAAGTATGTGGTTTTTTTCAGCTTGTGGAACTCCAGCATGTTTTCCAAGGGAAGGTAACAAGGTGGCCAATTGGTTGGCGCGATCTTGTCCCTATTCAAAGTCGGAATTATATAACATTGAATTTCCTGATTTATAGGTTGAGATCGTTACTGGAAGATAAATTAGGTACTCCATATGTACGAATAAGATGAATTAATGCACTTGGTGCTTTCATTTATTCATCAAAAAAATTATTTAAAATTTTTATTTAAATCACTGGAGTGTTAAGCTTTTGTTTTTTAAGTTTTGCTAGCGAGCGTCAAGTGACGATTCGATGACTGGTACGTTGAATCAATATCCATCAATGAGTAGAAAAGCATTACTTAGATTCAAGTCAATCTAACAATTAATATTGAAGATAAAAAAAAAACTATTTGAATTTTGGTTCACAAATTCGTGACGTTCAAATTTACTATTGAGAAAAAAAATAAATTGTAGAAAAGAAGGGGATAAAGAGCTTTTCATTAGTGCAGACAATGCAAACAGAGAAAGTCATAAAACATTGATTTTATCAGTTTGGTAAATTAAATAAAAACTTTTGAATAATTGAATGACCAATATGTAACTTTTTTTAGTTAAATGACAAAAACGAAAATGTAACCAATATTAGTGACTAATGGTACAATTTATCCTATTATTTTTTGCAATTAACTTTTTTTTTTCCAATTTGTGAAAGAAACATTGTGAAAAAATATATTTCAAAGTTGATTATTATTAACCATAATATAAAATAACTTTCAATTAGATTTTTGTTTAATATTTAACAATTTTCTCATCAACGCAAATTTTTTTCAATAAAGTTTATTATCAAAATTTCGTAAATCGGTTAAATAAAAAAAATCAATTGAATTGAATAATAATATCCAACTGAGTAATAAAATTTAAAAAAAATTGAACCAATAAAAAATTAATAGAACCAAATAAAAATTAATTAAAAACCATTCGTAGTGGATTTAAATTAATTTAAATATTTAATAATATTATTTATAAAATTGAATGATTATGAATTAATACTCGTTGTTACATCTAATTATTCTTGAACTATAGTTTTAATACGACTTATTATCAACTAATAAATAATATTTTTATTCCTTTAGTCTATATGTTACATCTAATTTTCTTGTTCATTTATATATATACCATTCAATTTAAGAGTAGTAGTTTTAGTGCATTTATTTATAATAATGGAACCATGGCTTCAAAATATCAATTCAACGGTCGAATTGCCTTGATCGGATCTGTACCGCTCAATTTAAAAGGGACCCCCGGTAATGAATAAATCTCTGACGCCACGTCATCAAATTCAGGTATTTACTGCGGGACCTCCTACAACAGAAAATTATTTAAAATTTTAAGGTACTGCTATATGTTGTGCTGTTCTCATCATCTTAGCTGTTAGATTGTATTTATTAAATTATCAATTTAGTTTTAATTAAATAAAATATTAAAAAATATAAATCTAAAAATTTTGATTCAATCAATTTAATTATTTTTATCACAATCCAACTAATTTAAAGCGGCTTGTAGTTTAATCGATTCAATTTTTTTATTCGGAGCATTATATTGATTAGTTCTATTCCAACAACTATAATTGAAATTGATTAAATTTCTCTTATATTAGTAAAATTGAAATTTATATTATTTGTATTAGTAATATTGAAATATCAGGACTTTAAACACTCAAATTTAAGTTTTATTATATTTAAATTATGTGTGCGTTTTATCCAAATTTTATTGTGCATAAATCTTATAAAAATATTATGTTAAAAATTGTGTCAATTTGCACTTTACAATAATTAAATTTATTTGTAGTAATTCAGATATTGTATACTTTTTACAATTATCAATCAATAAGATTGTATTCATTTTTATTCTTAATAAATAAAGCTCTTTTATATAAATCCATGAATTAAAGGTATAAATCTGAGTTTTTATATATTGCTGGAAATTAAGAAAAAATATTAATTTAATTTGGATAATTAAATGTTACTGTTTGAGTCTGTTTGGTGAAAATGGTTAAAAAATCGTTGTTAAAACTTAATTTTAAAAGAATCCAACAGGTGATTTCTGTAGAAACAAAGGTGTTGTTCATTTTAGGTGTTTCGAGTTCGAATATCTGTGTATGCAATGTGTACCTTATCAAAGGGTTAAAAAAATATGAACAGATATTACTATGTAATCATTTCAATATATTAAAAAGTCTTAATTTTAAAAAATCAAATAAAAATATTGAATCAAGACATTTCGATGATAATATGAATTATATTAAGATAGGATTAATTTATTTACATTATCTGAAAAGAAAATTATTAAAATCAGATTTTCCATGATTAAACCGATCGACAATTGATGGATTGCTCACCCTAGTTGTCATCATCATATGAGAAATTTGATTTTTTATTTTATTTTATTTTCTTTGAAAGGACTAAAAACACGGTTGGTTGTCCTCGTGAATTAATGAATATATGTAGCTTGATTGGATTTTATTTTCGCCTTTTTATAATTATTTTGCATTCCCATTGATTTATCTAACTAGCCCTTTTACTTCACGCAATGTATTTGTTATATATAATCTTAATATATTTATTTTAATTTTACTCATCCAACTTGTATAAAATTGAACACCTACTATTTTGCCTATGCATTACGAAAGAAAAAAAGATTTGATAATTTTAAATATAATACGAAAACATATAAGAAAATAATTAAATATAACGTAAAATAATATTATACGTAAACATGACAAAAAAAAAATATGAATATACAAATATACTAAAATTTACATAAACAAATCATTATATGTCAAATCACATAAATATATAACATTTTAAATATAATTATAAGAATAAAAAAAATTACATGAAATAACCACGTCATATCATCTTATATTTTTTACAAATTATTTTATGTCATTTCAATATTTTTTAATGTCATTAACAAATCATTTTAATACTTTTTTTTAAATTTAAATTTAAATCTTAAATATTAAATTTTCGACTTTTAAAATTTAAAAATTTCGTTAACCCTAATATGAAATGTTAAATGATCTCGTTATGATAATGAAGTTACCTAAACTCAAATCCATCAAATTGAAGTGAAATCATATTGTTATTTTGCATCTTTAAAATGCTATTTTTTAAAAAATATTAAATTTAAAGCAACAAATATTTAACGGACTGGAAATATAACAAATTTGAGGGTGACAGCAGCACTATCCTCTAAAAAGAAAATGATAAAAAAAAGTAAAATAAAATTGGAAAAAAGGAGGCTATAAATAATGAGCACTGAGCAGTTGGATCTTCTTCAGTGGTGCTTTTGCCAACACAGATATACGCATTATTATTTACCCTTTTCTTTCTATCTTTCTCTTTTGCTTTCTTTTAAGTTTTAAGCCCAGCAGAAGTCAACAACAACACTGGTTTTCTTTTCTTTTTTTCTAAAAGTAATCAGCCCATTTAACACAGTAAAAGCAAGCTTTTATTACAGGAACAAAAACATGTTTGCAGGAGATCAGAATGGTTTACAAGGTGACCCAAGGTTGAAGGCCATTTCTGAAGCCATTAGAGTTGTGCCTCACTTCCCAAAACCAGGTTGTTGTTTTTTCTCTTCCTCAGCCTTTTCAGAAAAAAGAAGAAGCTTTTCTCTTTTTTTATTTTAGCAAAAAAATTGTAAAGCAGGTGTTGTTTTGGGGGCAGTAAAAATGTTGAACTCTTTCTTGGTTATATATTTTATGTTCAGGAATTATGTTTCAAGACATAACAACACTGCTACTTGATCACAAGGCTTTCAAAGATACTGTCGACATCTTCGTTGATCGTTACAGAGATATGGGTATATCTGTTGTTGCTGGTATCCTCTCTCTTTTCCCTTCTCATGAGATCTATCAGTGATTTTGTGTCATGCATAATTTATATTATGAAGTTTTTTCAAACATTCTTACATTCCTATAACTTTTCTATATATTAACTATTTTATTCCATATTTTAATTATTTTCTTAATTATGCAAGCAGACTTTCTTTTTCCTTTGTTTATATAGAGTATAATTTTGAGTGCTTTTTGTCTTCTCTTCATAGGGGTGGATTAATTGCAGAGAAAAGTTTAAGTCGAGTTGGGTTCTTTTTTATTCATTATTATCATGCAAAAGTTGAAATGCACTGTCAGTTTTGAATAGGTTATTATTATGACATTTTTTTCCCTTTACTTTTCCTATTTAATTTAATAGTATATATAAGTGGGTAGGGTTGATTTCCTTATCCTGAAAGCTTATTGTTTTTTTTTTTTCTTGGTTTATGATTATTATTTTTTATATTAGAGTTGTGTGACTAATGTGGTTTCATCCAAATCCTATGACTGATGCTTATGTCATGGTAGCCATAGTAAATTCTGGTTTACAACTAGACTTGGTTGAAGTATACAAGTATTGAAGGTAGTACTATTATTGCTTATAACTTGGTTCACATGGTGAATTGACTTTGTAGGTGTTGAAGCAAGAGGATTTATGTTTGGCCCCTCCATTGCACTGGCTATTGGTGCCAAGTTTGTTCCCTTACGTAAACCTAGAAAGTTGCCCGGTATAGGACTATTGCCCCTCCCTTTGGGTCAATATTTGATGTACCCATGGTGCTTTGTTTTTTATACTATCTCTCAATCAAATAATACATCATCTAAAATGAAGTTAAAGTGAAATTTATTTTTAAAAAATTTATAAGAACAGTTTCTATACGCTGTTAATTTATACACACTAGCAGTGAATATGGCTTCTAGCTTTTCACTTTGATTGATTACTAGTTCTTTGGATTTTGACTTCAAATTGAAATGCTTTGAATTTTGGATGAAATGAAGGAGAAGTAGAGAAGAGCGAATAGTTATGTTGATGCATATTCGACATGTGTATGGGATGGAAAACATCTTGAGACTCTAAAATTATTCAAGAGAACTTTAAAACCTTGGCAAGGGGAAGTGGGAAATGCTTAGTAAATTTGGTCTTAGGAACATATGTAATGCCTGCATAAATTTCCAAACTGCAACTCTTGTCATCCCTTATTGTCAGCCAAGCTATAGATTGTTAACCGAGTAAATAGCAATCAATTTAAGCTCTTCTAAAAATATTTGACACTAGGAGAGGTGATCTCCGAATCATACGTACTTGAATACGGCAAGGATTGTCTAGAGATGCACGTCGGAGCTGTTCAACCTGGGGAACGTGCCTTAGTTATCGACGATTTGGTGGCTACAGGGGGTACCCTTTCTGCTGCAATACGCCTACTAGGTAATAACTATAGTTCATCCATACCATCTACTTGAAACCTCCATGGCCGAAATTTATGCTTTCTGACTGATGTTTTACTAGAACGAGCCAGGGCTCATGTGGTTGAATGTGCATGCGTTGTTGGCCTGCGCGAGGTTAAGGTAATGTACATGTTGCCTGAACTCTTCATTCTTCCTAAACTACTCATATCTAGCACGTGTTCGATATACATTCAGATTTGTTCGTTAAAACTTAAAACTTAGTATGTGTATGTTTTTGCAGGGACAACATGGACTAAATGGAAAGCCATTGTATATACTTGTGGAGCCACGGCAGCAGATCAATTGTTCTGCACCTTCTGGTATCAAGTTACTTGTACACCTGCAATAAGTTCCACTAGTTTGAGTCCAGCACGTATTAAAATTTTTAAAAAAATTAACTATATTCGTATTTGAGACTCGGGTGCATAAAGATTGTTTGAATGATTGATTCAGGATCCCAATAATTGAGCTTCATATATTAATGCTTTACTGTCTTTTCTACAAGAAATAATGCATTGTACATTCTCAAGATATTGCTGTCTCATCATGAAGTCAACTCCTAGCAAGCCCAGGCAACTTGACCATGCCTTTTTTTTTTTTTTTTTTCCTTTGTCTATGTCACACAGTCTTATGCTTATGGCTTTTCTTAAGTACCATTCTGTCACACTTTGTTGGTTTCTTTTCACTTAAAATGGCTTGATTCGTTTGTTAAAATGTCTCAACGAGATGTTTCTAGTTCTGGATTAGATGGATGTTCACTCAAAGTGGGGGACTCGGAAATGTTGTTCTAACTTTTTTATTTTAATTTAAACTGTCTCGTAATCGGATATCGGTAAAATTTTATACTCGTATCCGACACTCAATTCATAATGGATCATATGTTGTGGTTTTAGAATTATGTACAAAGTGTGTGTCTCCCCAATGATATATTTTTGCTTTGCAGTTAATGGAGTTGAAACATGCAGACACGACGATCTGATTCTGGGAGGAAGCTTTGGTTCCCCACTCAATCCCACTTCAAAAAGTGATTAGTGTTTTTTATTGGGGGGGTTTAACCTTTGGTTGTAATTTGTAGTACTCTTTGCCATGAAAGATGTTCATCTGTACTTCTTGCTGAGGATCTTTTACTTTTCATATAAGTTTTTAATCTATCTATTTATATTTTTGCGGCATTTCAGTACCTGGTTCGTTGTTTATTCAATTTTATCATAAATATTTTCTATTAACGCTGTTGTGTTTCGTATTGTTTTTCTTTTATTTCAATTATATAAATAGAAGGAAATTTTAAATTAGTAAATGTGTTGCATTAGTTATCTTTATACTTATTTCGGTTACTTTTACCATAATTTTTTTACACTCTTAAATTAAAAAATATATATATGTGTCCATGCATTTTTAGTTTATAACTTACAATAGATTCTTATGGATCAATATTGTTATTTTTTAATAAAAGAATTATACTTTTAAAATTTTTATAATTTTTTTTTATAAAATTTGTTTATATTTATGGTATACATCAAATTTTAACAAATGATTATTTTACTCACTTATCTAATGTATAAGGATTAATTTATCTTTTTTTCTTGGTAAAGTAATAACATACAAAAGGCTAACGACTTGATCATTCTATGGGCAATGCTGTCCCTCGCTTGAATCGTAGGAGAAAGTGCTAGCACTTGTCTTGGTATCTCATAAAAAATCTACCGTCCTTGATTTATATCAAAGGCTATTTTGATCAAGCAATCAGCAATTTTATTATGATCTTTAAGAAAATGTTGAATAGCCACAGACATTAAAGTTCAATTCAAAGTATAGTATAAAAGAATTTCGTGGTACTTTTGCCAAAAATATTCTATTAAAAAAATCACCCATCGAATTCATCATTAATCAATAGTGGCGGATGAAAACATTGAGTAGACAATGATGTTAAAAAAAAAAACGAATCTGAGAGTTTTGATTCCATCAAATTAAATGAGGTTGAGAATTTTTTAAAATCAAGTTTCGAAACAGAATGAAATAGATTTAACTCTTCAATTAATCAACTTGAGTTGAGTTGAAGATAAAAACAATATCCATCCCATTATGAAATAATTATTAAAATACTTTCAACTATATAATTAAAAAAATTTATATCAATATTTTCTCTAGCATAATTATACCTACAAAGCAATAAATTAGAAGGTTTCTGTTTTAAGGAAGTCCTTCAATATTTTTTTTCAAACAATACATGAACAATTTTGTGAAGTGCAAACCAGGAGAATCGATCACCAATGTTCAAAGTCTGGGTCCAAATAAATTTCGACGTTTGGGTCTAAGAGGCTGACATCTCCAATGCGTGGATCCCCTCACAGATTAGCCCGGCAATTAATCAACCCATGGCACTCCCACAATAAAAATATCATAAACATCCTTATCTCAAAAATACCATAATCAGCCCGGCAGTCATATTTATCCCGCCACTCAAAAATAAATTAATTAATTTTTATGCATTAAATTAAAAATAAATTAATTTTTTCATTAAATTTTATCTATTTTTATAATTACAAATTAATGTACGTCTCCTATAGCAGAATTAAGGAATTCAAATTTTTTAGTACACTAATTTTTTTCTTCTTTCCTTGATTTTGACTATGAATAATATCATTAGTGTCACCGTCAATAAATGAGAGCCATCGATAACATGTGTTGTCGTTGAAGATTTGACCCACACCACACCCGCAGTTCCCAGAATCCTCCCAAGCAGCCGCCGGCTCCCATTTTTCAAAAACCATTGTAAAAGAATAAAATAACAAAGAACATAACCATCGTATATAAGATGGAAAAAGATCCCACAAATCAGAAAACCCTAAGCTCAAAGGCAAATCCTTTGACAAAGAATCCACAACTAAACAGTATAGTCACTTCTAAACCCAAAGTTTCCCCCCTAAATGAGAGAGAGAAGGAGTGTGCGGCAGTGTGCGGGAGCAGGAGATCGTTCTTGGAGGATATCCCGTCGTTGCCATCGGCTTGTGTCTCCTAGAAGCTCCGGCGCTGCTCGCCTTCATCTCCTTAGTTTGTTGAAATTAGCTACACCTTTCTTTCATAATGGCTAAAATTGCCCAAAAGCCTCCTTATTGGATTCTTGAAGAGACGTTTATTTCTCTCATACAATCAAGTAAGACCTTAAAACATCTCCTCCAAATCCAAACGCAAATATTCACTCATGGCTTTGACCAAAACCAATATATTACTCCAAGATTTACGACGGCATGTGTCCAACTGAAGCAAATGGGCATTGCACAGAAATGGTTTGATAGAAATCCCGAACCAAACACAGCTCTATGGAATTCAATGATTAAAGGGTACGCAGAAAATGGGTTCTATAAGAAAGTTATACTCTCGTTTAGTCAAATGAAAAGCATGTCTTTTTCCGCACCCAATTGCTATACTTTTCCTATTGTTCTTAAATCTTGTTTGAAGAGTAATGCTTTAAGAGAAGGCGAGAAGGTGCACTGTGTTGTGATAAAGAGTGGTTTTAAAGGAAACCCTTTCGTGGAAACTTCGTTAATGGAGATGTATTCAGGTTGTAGATTGATAGGAGCAGCTTATAGAGTATTTAATGAAATGCTTGACAGGAATATTGTTGCTTGGACTTCAATGATTAATGGGTTTATCTTTTGTCATGATTTAGTTGAGGCAAGGTGTCTTTTTGATTTGGCTCCTCAGCGTGATATCGTGTTGTGGAATACTATGATTTCGGGTTATATTGGGGTGGGGGCTATGGTGGAAGCAAGGAAGCTTTTTGATCAGATGCCTAAAAAGGATGTAATGTCGTGGAATACAATTTTGCAGGGCTATGCAGTTAATGGGGATGTTGAGGCTTGTAAGAGGTTGTTTGAAGAGATTCCTGAGAAGAATGCTTTCTCCTGGAATGGATTGATAGGAGGGTATGCAAGGAATGGGTTTTTCTTGGAGGTTTTGGATGCTTTCAAGATGATGTTAATTGATGGTAATGTTCTTCCTAATGATGTTACACTTGTAACTGTGTTATCTGCATGTGCTAGATTAGGAGCTTTGGATTTGGGTAAGTGGGTACATGTTTATGCAGAGAACAATGGATATAAAGGAAATGTTTATGTTGGGAATGCGTTAATTGATTTGTATGCAAAATGTGGGATGATAAAGGACGCGATTGATGTGTTCAAAAGCATGAGTAAGAAGGATTTGATAAGTTGGAACACAATAATTGGGGGCTTAGCAATGCATGGGCGTGGAGCTGATGCTTTAGATCTCTTTTGTCAAATGAAGAATAATGGAGTCATTCCAGATGGAATTACCTTCATAGGTGTTCTGTGTGCATGTACGCATATGGGTTTAGTTGAAGATGGCCTTTCTTATTTCCAGTCTATGGTAGATGATTACTCAATTGAACCTCAAATTGAGCATTATGGTTGTATGGTTGACCTTCTAGCCCGAGCTGGTCTTTTATTACAGGCTCTGGATTTTGTGAAGAAGATGCCTATGGAAGCAGATGCTGTTATTTGGGCTGCTTTGCTTGGAGCATCTCGTGTTTACAAAAATGTTGAAGCTGCCGAATTAGCTCTTGAACAGCTTGATAAACTTGAGCCAAAAAATCCTGCTAATTTTGTCACACTGGCAAACATATATGGGGATCTTGGTAGGTGGAAAGACGTGGCAAGATTAAAAGTTGCAATGCGAGATACTGGTTATAAAAAAGTACCTGGATGTAGCTCGATTGAGTTTAATGACTGTGTAGTTGAGTTTTATTCCTTAGATGAGAGGCACCCTGAAACAAAGGAAATATATAGAGCCTTGAGGGGATTGACTAAACTATGTAGATCATGTGGATATATACCACTTGTTCAAGAGCTTGGATATGGGGACTGAGGTGAAAAGAGATATTGCTGAATCTAGGAGACCCGTGACATATTTTAACAGCTGAGTTGTAATCCAATCCCTTTCAACCAATGTGTCTCAAGTGGTCTTTTTCAAGATTGATTGTTGAAAGATTCATTAGCATCTATATAAGAAGTTCTGGAATCTAGAATAAACTGGGTTCATGGACTATGCCCTGCAACCTGTGTTGTCAGGGGTGCAATGCACTCGAGGTGCTAGAATCCTTATATTGCCTCAGGTGTGTGTTACAGAAAAAAGCACTAGCTTGAGTGAAGTAAAGCGCAGTATGTATGTGTGAGTTTTTCTGTATCTATATGTATGTATAAAGCATAAGACATATAATAAGCTTTAAAGTGTGGTCTAGTTTATCTACAAAACATGCAATGCTTTTATTAGTCAATATGTATGGTTCCTTATGGTCCATCTATAATTGTATGCTCAAATATTGAAAAGTAGAGAGCTCTGCTTGAAATCAACATTCAATTCAGGCTCGTTCGTGATATTCAAATTAATAACAAGTTCATCAATCTCAATGACCTAGCTGCCGGTCATAGCAAGCACAAAATCATCCAATAGGTTGTTCGGCTTCAGATAGGAAACGATGCTTTTTTGTGAGCCGTCATTTGGGCGTTTTTCTTCTTTTCCTTGTGTATCCTTCTCACCACTGAAATTGTGAGTTACAAGATAGTGGTGATTGTTGGAAACTTCATCTTATTGCTTATCTTTCTGAGTAGGCATGCGTGATTTGGCTGGATTCATGGACAAAATCCATGAAGTTGTTCCTATGGATCAACAGCCTGAGTTTCTCCATAAGCTTTCAGAAGAGAACTTCACCTTAAGGATTATGTATGAGCAACTTTAGACCATACTAAAAATGGGTCGAATTGGGCATGTTAATGTTCACTACTTTCTTTGAATCTCTGTCAGTTTCTGCTGCATTTTCCTTGGAGTAAAGTTGAAGTCTTTTGTTTTAATGGTTGTGCCTTGTACTGATTTTGCCATATTGCAAGCAACTAATGGCATGTTCATTTATTTGAAAGCTGATGATGTAATGTTCAATTTTGGTTGGTTTATACCCTCTTAGATTTTAGGAGAAACATTGATAAAAAAAGCTTATATTGTGCTAGCTATTAATTTCTCTGAAGTATGTTACTCAAAGAAATTAGTAAATGATATTAAATCTTCTGGCAAGTTTGAGAACAGGCTTATTGCTCCATAGATGACATCTTAGTTTAAACTATAAACGTTATTTGCAAGAGAAATAGAATTGTCAATACTTTGATATTATGATAAGAAGCTTGTCTAATAATTGATGACTAAGTTTGGATGCAAGATCAGCACACATTGCTACCTTGTATTTGATCGGTATGCACTTGTCCATTCCAATAAGCTGAAGGTGACGTCTCTCCCTCAAAAAATAGGTTTAAATTCTTTCTGCAGTTACATTGACTTGCTTGGTCACTAGTTTCTTTTAAGTATATTTACATTAGGGCTCATAGTTTAAGGGTTTGGATGGTAATTTAATTTGGTTGCTTTTCGGCAGGTTTTTTCAATGCTTCCAGGATTTAGTGCTAGATTAATGCCAAAATGTAATGAAAAAAGAAAGCCAGGTTAAGATCAAGCACTACATAACCATGATGGACTCGATGACGAGTGAAGGCAATTACATTCCTGCTTTATTCAATTCTTGAGGAATGTTATTTCAATAGGATCACTACTTTTTCCTATGGCATTGATTGTTTAACATGCCGCAGAGTTGGATAGTTCAAATCCAAAGCTCATCAATGTGTCAAGGATGATACAGATAGCATGGGGATGTGGTCGTATTCAAGAGGTAGTGGAGATGGGAGTACAAGTGGCTAGCCAAGCTATGGAGCAAGATGAAGGGGCTTAAAATTCCTAAGGGGAAAATTGAGTTCCTTGTCGTGCAACAATGATGCTGAGCACAGGAGCAAGGTCCTCCCTCCCAAGATCAGGGGAACAGGAGGCTTGCAGAACTTGATGAAGCAAATGGGTCCAGCCAAAGACATGATGGGGATGTTTGGAGGTGGGGACAAGTAATTTTACACCCACTCAGATAGCCTACTTAATAAAATTCATTCGGCTGCCACAGCTGGACAACCTGGTGAAGACTGAAAGCATGTGCAGGCTAACGCATTTTGGTTAACTCCCCCCCCCCCCTCCCCCCTATTTTTGTATATGTTTAGATAAATGAAATGGTGGGTTCAAAACTAAAATGAGTTTTGAAGTGGGGAAAGCTAGGTCTATATCATGTGCCCAAGTAATGAATTTGACTCGGTTGCAAAGATCCTGGGTAAATGTTAATATAATCAAACAATTTATTAGTGAACAAACTAGATTAGCGGTGGAAAATAACAATTTAAGTATTTTGTTTCGGTATGAGATTGGAAAAAAAGTATTGAATGAATGATAAGAATAAATATTTGTTAAACAGTTTATTGGTCAACAAGCACCAGTGGTCTAGTGGTAGAATAGTACCCTGCCACGGTACAGACCCGGGTTCGATTCCCGGCTGGTGCAATCATCGAAGTTGTGATGACGGTTGCACTACACGGGATGGTAGGGTCCATCTCAACCGTCTGATGGATACGACGAGAGAACAGCGCTTCTGAGCTTCAATTTTCTGATTTTTATTTTAAGAACTTGTTAGAACATTCAATCTCCTCCTAATTTCCCAAAAAACTGGAGACAACTTACAGCTCATTTCACCATTAATTTTTTTTAAATAAAAAACAAGTGGCAAATTACATGAAAGCACTCTAACACAACTTCTAAGATCAAGGGTCTCAAAAATATTTATAAACGACCCTCCACAAGATTAAGCTTCCTCAATATCTGGTCTAATGCTTCAACTGTATCTCTGTAATGAACTTCCGATCTCCGGCCTTCCTCAATCACCTGCAAAATGCATTTGTACAGATGATCATACCTATGAACTGGGTTATTAATATCAATACCACCATTGCTGTGATTCAGAACATAACTCCGCTTAATATCTTTTCTCCATCGTGATACAACGTACTGTGACGGGATCTCCTCAATGCCATTTTGGTGAAGAACGCTAAGCGCATGCCGACACAAATATCCTTTGAAATTAAACAAACTGCAAACGCAAAGCACCTCCATTTCGGTTGCATTGTACAAAACCTCGAAATCTCTACACTCCCTTCTGTTTCCATCAACTTCAATTTGTTCCCTCACCATGTATGTAATTACTTCTCCCTCGCCATTTATTAGTCTCGTGCAAAAGCATGAGTACATTCCCTCCACCTCTCCTTCAAACTTCCTTAAGATATTGTTTGTGTACAGTTTTGCAAGCTGCAACTCGAAGTAACATCTTGATTGTAGCATAAAACCTGAATTTCTTGATTCCATATCTGCCAAAACTTCAAGCTGATGATTTGCCTGTAGAGCTTGATCATACTTGTCTAAAAATTCCTTCAAAGAAGTATGTTTATCGAGATAGCCATCGAAAAATGACTCCACAACTTCATTTGGCTGAGTTGGAAGCATTCCTGAAAGAAATATCTCCTTCAAATAAATGGGAACCCATTGTTTGCGATCTTCATATAACATTTGAAGCCAAACATGATTCCTGATTCCATAATGGTGGATCATATCTTCCCAAGTCGCATCGAATTCCTCAGGCCTTAGAGAGTAATAAACTGCATTATTTAATGCCATTCTAATTGATTCATAATCATACAGTCCACCAAGTTTCTCCGGAACCTTTTGCATTATATGTGGCAAACACAGACAATGAGAAGCCCTTGGAAAAACATCAGCGACAGCGGCTTGCAGGGTTCTACATTGATCAGTGATGATGACCTGTGGAGGGCGCCCTAACATACATGTAAGCCACGCCCTAAACAACCATGTACATGATTCGATAGTATCACCAGCAAGTAAACCACAACCCAACAACACAGATTGTCCGTGATGATTCACTCCAACAAATGAAACCAGTGGAACTTGATATTTGTCTGTTAAGCATGTAGTGTCAACCGCAACTACATCACCAAAGTAACCATAAGCAACTCTTGACCTTGTATTGCTCCAGAATATGTTCCTCAAACATCCTTTCTCGTTGAGATCCACCACATAAAAGAAATTCGGATCAATCAATTGCAAGTGGCTAAAATAATTATGAATAGCTTGTGCATCTCCATCTTTAAGCCTTAATTGACTGGTTTGGTTATGACTACTCCGGAATTCTCCACTACTGACTTCCGCACTTCCATTTCCTTCGGCATCAATAACCACTGTTCGAAAAAGTCTAACTTTTTGAACTTCTTCTGCGCTGTCCAACCGCAGTGCTCTTTTGGTTCCGATACCTAATTGCTTATGAGACTTGTAGAATTTTCCACTTACGGGGCTGATCAAATGGTTATGGTCAAGCTCAACTTCTATGATTCTCCACCGTTTGTTTTCCATCAACCTGAATTTTATCATCGCAGGGCATCCAGTTCTTGTTTCGGGTCTTGGCCGGTTTGCTTCACTCTTCTTCTTGAATCCTGCACTACTGCAGCTTAGTTTGCCTCTGTATCTTTCTTTGGTCTTCCGATACCACGTATTGCTTACTCTAACACCAAATCCTTGTTCCTTGGCATAACAATTGTAAAAGTAATATACATCCTCATACGAATCAAATTCCATTCCGACAGCAGGAGGCAGCGGATTCTCTCCTTGAATTTCACCACTTTGACTAATACATTCGGCCATTCCACAGTCTCCTTCAATCTCAAATTCATCAGCATCAGCATCATCATCAACAACCGGATCGGTATTAAGAGAAACTCCATCCATCTGTAACAAAAGTACATCAAATATCCACAAATCAATAAAATGATAAGCAACATGAAGCCAGCTAGATTCTAAATACAAACAGAATCATGGATACCAAATACCAAGACAATATCGGAGTTCAGCTAGAAGGCAATGTATACAACATGAGGGGTATTCACCACATCAATTACATGAATTACGTATCGCACCGTACAGTTTCAACAGATAACAAAAGGACATTTCCATCATCAAACCCCCCAAACAGCGGATTTGAACTCTTCTTTTTGCAAATCAACAAGGATCTTATTGTATAATCAGGGGTTCGTATATATTACTCAATGAAGAAGAAAATAGTATTTACCTAGGGATAAAAAAACAGCATAATGAGATTAAGCCCAGTAGCAATTTTTCCTTTTCTTTCAAATACTTTGCCATCTATTCTAACGATTACTTTACGCTTTCGAAATCCTCCATTAACAATGAAACTAAGAGATGCGATGTAAAGAGCAATAACTCAGTGTGGATATCCTTTGCAAAGAAAAGTTCAAATTAATTAGAACACAGGGTGATATTTAAACTTGAATTCTTAATTAAGATCAAAGCCAGAAGAACCCAAAATTAGAGAGAAAGAAGTGAAAAGGGTTGATCTTATTAAAAGCATAAATGACAGTCTAGTTAAGCTAAAAAAACCTTTAAAAACCTAGAAAAAAATCATAAAAAGAAAGAGAGGATTACCATAAGAATTTATTCAAGAACTGATCTTTCAAAGTCTTGAGAACAGAGTGAAGAAAGATTAGTTCAACCCTTTTCTTAACGAGATCAATGGAGAACATAAGGATTTTTGTTTTTTTGTCGATAGAGACTTCATTAGGTATAATTGCTTTTTCAAAGACCCTAATGTTTTATTAATTTTATAAGGATCTGCCTTAATTGTTCTTCTTTCAGATAGGTCCTTCAAATCTTTAGATATTGATGAAAAATGTTGGTAATTGATTAAACCAGAGAATTAGGTTGTTTTTGGTGTCTTTCCGTGTTATAATTCTAATAGAATGTAATTGTGAGGAAAATTAGTTTACAAGATTTATTATATATTGAAAGGTATTGAATAAAATTTTAAATTTTAAATAAAGTGATTACTTTCCATCGTACCAAACGTTTTGAGATTGAAAGCGACGAATTCAAAGTATTTACTTCATTTGCTTATTTGTGAAACGGTTGAGTAAAAACACAAAATATTATAAATAGTTTAATTTGCTTTGATAATTTATTTAAAAATCAAAGTATTCATTTAATTTAATAAGTTTGATTATAGATACAATCAATATATTCATAAAATTATGATCAAATCAATTCGAGTAAATAAACATAATGAAACTTGAACTTGGACACTCAAGATCTTAAGCCTTGAATCTCGGGGATCTGATCGAGGATACTGACAAGTTTTGTCTGGTGGGTTGCTTTTTGACAGCAAGCATGGCCAATTTGTGGCATCCGCTGGAGGTGTTTATTATTGATTTGGGGAGAAGCGATATCCCTTTTTATTCTAGTATGAGGTCTTTGAAATTATAATAATCATTTGTTGGTTTTTCTTCGTTTGCAGAATGAAGAGTATCTGCTTTAGATTTCTCTATACTACAGATTTTTGAATTTAAATTCATGATTTGTCGCATGGTTTGATTTCAGAGAAAATATGCAAAAACTGTTTGAGAATTCATTGAAAAATTTGTTGATTATGATGCGAAGTCAATTTCAAGCGGTGTTCGTAATTTGGTGTATGTCCGGATTTGAGTAGACATTTGCGCTGCCCTGAGGAGAAGGAAAAAGACTGTTGTTTGCACAAACCACGTCTATGCGCGATTCCAATATAAGCAGATTACTTTGTTCTGCTACATATGTGGTAGGCTCGAGTGTGAAAAGCTTCTGTCCTAATCGAATCATCCTAGACAAGAAGGAGATGACGATGGAGTGAGATGTTTCACTACGAGGGAATCCCAGATGAGTAACTCCGCCGACGAATATTTGGCTTCGCGAGGATTCTGAGATGCTGTATTTATGGCTTAGTGAAGGGTTGTTGAATCTTTAATTTTGTTTTTCCAAGTTTTTCTCCACTTAACCAACGAAAGATAGCCCTCTTTCAAAAAAAAAAAACCATTAAAATTATTTAGTAGAGTAAATTTAATATTCTGCATTTAATTTTTTAGTTTTTAATGATTTTGATCATTTTCATTAACCATAATGAAATGATAATATTGATGAATCTGTTTTTTTTTTTTCAATCGTTTGTTATTTAGATATTGTCATAAATATTTAATCTCAGTGCTATTATAATTTATTTTATTGTCATCATTTTTTTATTTTATTTTTTTTAGAATAAAGGAAAGTTGATATAATAGATCAACAAAAAAAACTAAAGATTAACTAGTGTAGCTTTATCTTATAAAATTGCCTCATATACCGTCGGAGACCGGTTTGAAAAGACAATCAAATCCATCTCGCATCGTCTAGCCTCTTTGGCAACAGCATCAGTAGCTTTATTTTCTATTCGTGGAACAAATCGTAGTGTAACCCACCAATCTTTCGCCATCCAAGTACCAATCTCCAATTCCATCCCTTGTTCCCCGCTTTCATTTCGTAAGATTAAGTGCACCGCCATTTTACTATCACTTTCAACCATTAATCGATGCATCCCTTTTTCCCATGCCAAGCGAAGACTGTCCATAATCGCAATTAATTCAGCTTCTAGAACCGATGCTACACCTACCTGTTTATCATAACCAAACACCCAATCCCCATTATTGTCCCTCACAATACCCCCAACATAAGCGAATCCTGAACGAACATTCACTCCACCATCCGTATTAAATTTTAAGCAACCCAGCTTGCGGAAGTTCCCGTCCCTTAGCTTCTCCATCGCACACAGAATAATCAAGTCCTATAGCCACCCTTGCCCATGACAAACTCAAACTAACACATGCATCTGTGCTTAAATTCTACTCATTGAAAACAACCATATTCCTTCCTTTCCATAAATGCCAAACAGTATTTGTAAAGATTAACTCCCAATGAATCCCATACACCACTAATATATTTTCATTACAAATATTATGCAACAACCATCCTCAACATTCATAGTAAAGATTTCAGAACAAAGATTAATATGAACTAACCTCTTCCATACAGCTTGCGCCACCGGGCATGTTCTCAACACATGGTCCATATTTTTCATTACATGACCATAAATTAGACATGAACCAACATCTGTGAGGCCCCTCCGATATCTTTCCACGTTTGTCAACAATCGGCCATGCAAGCACATCCATAAGAATTGTCGGATTTGTTGCGGGATCTTAAGTTTCCAAATTCTCTTCCATTTCGCATTCACATCTGTCCACGATTCCTCTTTCAAAGTTTTATACCCCTTAGCCACTGTATAAGTCCCCAAATCAGTAGCTTTCCATACACAAATATCCTTCTCTATATCAGCAAGTTGCGGCCTTGATTTAACAAACAAATGAATAATCTCCATTGGAAGCTCACCAATAAAACATGACCAATTCCACTCCCTCGAGAGATACCATTGCAAAAACGGAGGCTTCCGGAAATGATGGCCTTTGCTTAATACAATAATTAAGTAATGGTCCTAGATCTTTAAACCAAGAGTCTGTCCAAAAACAGATATCACGCCCATTCCCTACCTTTCAAGCAGTATTTTCCTGTAAATTCGACCAAACACTCCCTAAAGAACGTCAGACAAAGCTACAATTACTTGGCATATCATTTCTTGGCACACGGTTTTCCACTTTATATTTAGACCGCAATACTCTAACCCAAAAATCATTCATATTGTTAACAAAATTCATACCTAATTTTAATAGGAATGCCTTGTTCTGAAAATGGAGATGTCGAAAGCCCAAGCCACCTCTATCCATCGGCATACAACACTTATCCCAACTAACCAATGATAATTTCTGATCCATACTCGTAGCTCTCCAAACAAATTTTCGGATAATCTTTTCAATTTCTAAACACACCTCTTTAGGGATTAACGCCGACTGCATAAAGTAACTTGGTATGGAAAATAAAACAGATTTCGCTAGAGTCACACGTTCAGCTAAGGACAACATCTTAACATTCCAACCGTTCAGCCTTTTATGCACTTTGTCAACTACAAACGAGTACGTAGCATTAGTTACCCGCTTATGAAACAATGTTACCCCCAAGTAATTCCCTAAATCATTAACATACTCCACACCAAGAGTATTAGTGATCTGGGATGCCAAATCTTCATCCACAACTGCCAAAAAATATATTTGAGATTTTTCTTTATTAACACTATGACCCGAGCACTTCCCAAACTTCTGCAGAGTATCATTTAGCACTCTAGCCTATTGTACACTTGCCTCACAAAACAATAAAAGATCATCCGCAAAAAATAAGTGAGATATACTAGGCCCTTCATCCGATAGATGTATAGGACACCAACGACCCTCCACCATCGCTTGTTGTATACAGTGCCCTAACTTTTCCATGCATAAAACAAATAAGTAAGGAGATAGAGGATCACCCTGTAGAACTCCTCTTTCCAGTTTAAAAGCACTTGTGTAATCACCATTCCAAGAAATTTGCATAGATGATCCCTTGACACAATTCATAATTAAGGTAATCAATACTTTTGGCAGCCTAACATACCTCAAAGTCTCCTCAAGAAAGTCTCATCGAACTCTGTCGTAAGCTTTCGCGAGATTGATCTTGATTGCCATCCATTTCAGCTTCCTTCTATCAGTTCGCATTGAATGAATCACCTCTTGAGCCACTAAAATATTATCAATAATATATCTCCCAGTAACAAAGCTAACTTGGTAAGGAGCCACCAATTTCGGCATAATATAATTCAACCGCTTGTTTTAATGATTATTTTATAAGCCACCGAACATAGACTTATAGGTCTAAATTGTGTTAGCATTTTTGGATTTTCCACTTTAGGGAGAAGAATAATCATTGTTTTATTAATTGATGATTCTAGTTGTCCGCTCTTAAAAGTCTTTACCACCATATTATACATCGAATCCCCCACAATATCCCACTGACTTTGATAAAATTTCGTATGTAAGCCATCTAACCCTGGGGCTTTTAAAGGTGCCGTAGAATCAAGTGTTGATTTAACTTCTTCTTTGGACAATATCGAACTCAAGGCCTCCATTTCACTTAAAGTTAGCTATTCGAAAAACCCATAATCAGGTAAAATATCAATACCATATTCATCATTAGAGTACAACCCCTGAAAGAACCTAACCGCTGCATTCTTTAATCTATCCTCATCAAAACACAACTCCCCATTCTCTAGATGCAACCCTTTAATTTTAGTGTCTTTGTCGAGTTACAGTTCGACTATGAAAAAATTTCGTAGTGCGATCTCCATCCACAATCCAATCGCATCTTAACCTTTGTTTCCATAATAATTCCTCCAAATCGAGAACTCGCTCCAGCTCAGTCTTTAACTCCACCTCAAGCTTTTGTAAATTTTTAGTTACTCTACTATCCATCGCCTTTTGACACCTTTCAACCGCCTAATTAGCCGACGCTTCCTCCTTAGAATATCCCCCATCACCACTTTGTTCCATACCTTTGCATTCTGTGTGAAACGTCCAATATTTTCACTCATTGAGTCGTTACTCATCCATGATTCTGCAACTAGATCTGTGAATCTATCATTCATCATCCACTGAAAAAACTGAAATTGTTATGGTGTCTGATGTAGTTTCATCAATTGCAACCAGCAAAGGCCTATGATCAGACTTCAATCGATGCAAATGCTTCACCCGAGTCATAGGGAACACATCATTCCATTTCAAGTTATAGATACCCCTATCAAGTCGCTCCAACGTTCTACCCCGTTGCCAAGTAAACTTTGGACCAATGTAACCCAAATCGTTAAGTTCATACTCAAAAATAAATTTCTGAAATTTCCCACAACTACGCTTCACATCTTTCCTGAGACTTTCATATTCATCATTAGATAGTACTACATTCCAGTCACCTATTAGTATCCAGGGATCCTCTATACTATTAGCTAACTTGCTCAACTGCTCCCACAAACCCCTTCTCACACCCTGTTTTGGGCTTCCATAAACCACAATCAAGAAAAATGTATTCACCAACCCCTTTTTAGTTATCTTCATATGCACAAATTGCAAGTGATTTTTTATAATCTCCACATTATATGTCTCATTCCATAATAACCAGATTCCTCCGGTAAATCCTCTTGCCTTAATATGGTGCAAAAACTTAAAACCTAATTTCTTAATCACCAAATCTGCCTTTCCCCCACTAATGCGGGTTTCCAATAACGCAACAAAATCCAGATTATAATCTCTTAAATATTCCTTCAAACAACGAATAAATCTAGGGTGTGTGCACCCTTGACAGTTCCACACAAAGATAGAATTACTCATGTAAAAGAAAAGCACATATACTAACCTCCACAGCACCAAAACCTGCTTCAAAGCTCCACAGCTTCAGCAATTTCCTTTTCATCATCCTCATAAGAGTCACTTCTATCATCAACTGCCATATCTATGTAAACCACCATTTCTCTTATCGCTGCATCCATCGCAATCAGCCCCTGATGTTGCCCATCCAAATCGACTCAAGGTAAGTCTGGTGAAATAGCCTTCGACGGACCATCCCCCATACGAATCCTCTCTCGACCATTTACCCCTTTCATTCTTTCGTTGGTAGTCCTCCTTGACTTAGGTTCATCAATTATAATAACCAAATGATTTTTCCTATTTAGAACATCACTCACATTTCTTGTCGTTACCCTCATTTGGTTGTTTTCACTGCTACTCGACCCATTCTATTTTCCAAATCCCGATTCTCTTATTACCGCAGAACTTGAAGTTACTAAATTCCCCAATTTAGTTAACCCAACTCCTGTTTTAGTGTTAGCCCCAACAACTTTAAATTTTATCCCATCCACTTGCACTTGTTTCCCCTTTGACAATCCACCACCACTCTTTAGCCCACCTAATCTCAGCCTAGAAAATAGCCCAAACCCATCTCCAACATCCCATTTTCCAATTGACCCATCACCCCTCCCTCAACATTGTCCAAAGGAACAGTTGACTCTTCCTCCTCAAAAATGGAATTTGAGATTATCTCAAATCTAGACCTTGTCCTAGTTGATTGTTTACCCTTAATTTGGGCATCAATCTTGCCCGAATTCTTCTTATAATTACGAGAAACAACCATCCAATCACCGAATGATTTTGCTTTCGCCCTCCTATTCAAGTCAGCCACCGACCGTTATCTCTCCGTCAGATCCACGTTCGACTCACTATCCTTCCTTCCCATCTCCTCTAAATCATTCTTCTTGTAAAACTTTGGGCAATTTTCCTTCAAATGGCCATAGTATCCACATTCAAAGTAAACCATAGGGAGATTCTCGTATTCAACCCGTTGAATCTTCCCCTTCACTCGTACCTTTGAAATAAGCGGACGACGTAGATCAACACTAACCGCTATTTTTGCAAATTTTCTCTACTCCCATTATCTGTTTTGTCGTCAACCTTTACCACTTGGCCGATCATGTTCCCCACTACCTCTAAAAAGCACCTCTTATACCATGCTCCTGGAAAACATGAAAGCCGTATCCACACTACCACCTGCATCGGTAATTCTCATGAATGTTAAAGAAAGGTGTCCAAGGCTGCACGGTCAAATATTGACCATAGATTACCCACAGTCCTTCTGCTACAGCCTTTTCATAATCAATTTTGGCTTGAAATTTAACTATATAATAGTCGTTATCTAAGTCCATCATTTGGAATCTCTGACTTGGTTTCCAAATTGCATACAGTTTGTTGCATAGGTTGTTGAAACCAATTTTCCGCCCTAGAACTTTAATAATCACAGCTTTGGACATACTTTTTTTAACTAAAGCATGAATTCTATCAAAGAACCTAACATCCGGCATTCCATCAACCGTAAATGTGATTACATCACCTTCATTCAAAACAAAATCATCATTATCATAATCATCAGCTTCTCCTTCATTCAAATTCCCACCCGTAAGCACCACTTTGAACGATAGGACAACATCACTCTCCATCGTTATTGAGTCCCCCACATCTGGAGGATCATCATCTCGTCGACGAACCTTCTTACTTCTTTCTCCAAACATATTCAAAATATAATTATTTTAATTTGAAGTGATTCAATCAAAAAATTATTTTTTTTATTTTATTGAAATGAAGTTAATTACAAATCCAAATGAAACTTTAATGTTATATTTATTAGGTGTATTATTTATTTGACATGTTTTAGTATATTAGTGAGTAATAAATTAATTTCGATTCATAATTTTTAATTACTCACTTGATTTGTTTAAAAAAATAATAAAACTTTTTTGTTTACTTTCAAAATGTATTATTTTTTTAAATTTTTTTCTCCATCCTTTTAATTTTAAAATTAAATTTTTACTATTTATTCTTTATTTTATATTTAACTATTATAATATATACATAATAAAAAAATTTTCTTCGTATTATTAGACTAATAACCCAACGAGACGCAAGAGTCGTACATTAGCCATAACTATAGATAATATTAAAACATACAACTTGAAATAGCAATCTTGTATTTTGTACAAACTTATTTTATTTGTGAATAAATAATTTAAGCCTATTTACATGTTTTTTTTATATGTTTGTACGTTAAAATGATTTTTTTCAGTGATGTACAATGTTATTTGAATTAGATCGGATTAGAAGTATTTATTTTAAAAGGGGTTTTAAATTAATTGATTAAAAATTAGTATGAATTGATTGAATCAAAATTATTTAATTTATTATTATTTAAATTTTTATTAATTTTTAATTGAACTAATTGAATCAAACGGATCGATGAATCGATGACTTGATATGTTCGATCACCGATCCAATTTAAAAAACATCGATAATGGACAATGGGTTTTTTAAGGCCAAGTTTGCATAGTTACTGCATCTGGAACTATTTTCAGAGTTTTCCTATTTAAATGAATGCCTTTAATGAAGGGCTGATTTTTAGATTTGAAATTAGCTCCCCTATATATGGTGGACACATTATTTTTTCTATTGAATTTGGTATGTATTAACATTGATAGGTTTTGGTGTATCGTTTTAGATTTATTAATTTTTTTAAAATTAGTATATTTTAATATTTTAAATAAATGATATTAAATAATATTTAAATATAAAATATTTATTAATTATATAAAATACTCATAAATAAACTTTAAAATAAAAATCTATCATCCAATAAATCCAAAATTGATGACGAAAAAAAAAATCTCATATATTAAACGACAATATATTCCTCAACATTAGTCCATCCAATATTAACATACCTGGAGGGTGAAATTTTAAGGGATTAGGCATTCAAATTCTTTTCCTCTTATGATAAAAGAAGGTAAAGGCAAGGAGAAAATTTTTTCCCTTGAAAAGTGAGTGAGTTTTTTTTTATTATATTTTAGTTTTATATTTTAAATTTTAAAGTTTGTTCAATTAAGTATAGTTTTTTTTTTTTATTGATTGAGCAAATGTTAGATTTTTCAAAGTTTCAAACAAAGCAAACTATATATAATTAATATTTTTTTTTAATATTACATGTTCCACTTATCATGATTGGAGTTTGTCGGGATGGACTGATATAAATCAAAATTTTCATTGGTACAAAAAGAATCATTTTATATTTAATTTTAACATTGAAACGGTATGCATCCTAAATTTGGTGCAAAACTAACCACCATAAATAAAATGCCTTTTGATATATGACTGTACATTTTTGTTGAATATTTATTACTGCATCAAGTTTTTTTTCCTTTGTTTCCATATACACCATATCAAATCCACGTCAAAAATTATATTATGGATACCGAAAACATATGAATATGAAATAACAATAAACAAATAGATAATGACATATTGCAAGAAAAAAAACCTAAAAAATAGAAAAGTGCACTATTATTAAAATGGAATTTATTAATAGAGAAAACTAAATACATATGATTAAGATTTAGATAGAAACTAAATACATAAGAGAAATGAAAAAAAAAACACTTATGATCATGAATAAAAAGAAATAAGCTCTTAATACTCAATGATCAAAGTTGAAGATATTCTTATAAATAAAGGCATCTTTTGTACAAGCAAACATGATTCTTTATTTAGTATCATGTATCAATGAACATTTTTCATTTTTAAAGCCGATTTTTAATGTCATTAACCACTTACTTCAAATTGGATTCATAATCTACTGTACAAAATTGATATCCTTACATTCAATTAACATCATTAAATATTTCTTTAATGTAGAGTTAAAATAATTTTGATAGATAGTAAGAAAAATAATCCAATTAAAATGTAATAGAGTGTGGATCGCATCTATTTTACAAAACCTAACATAAGATTAGAAATATTATATAAATTCAAAATACGAGAATTTTTTAAAATAAATCAAGTTTTCACAAGATTACTAAAATTATTATCCTGTCATCTTTATCGAATTAAATTTATTTTTTTATATTTACTTAAAATATAAGCAAAGTAATTAAAAAAAATTTATAATTTGTAGTATGCTTAAATTTATTATTAACTTCAATTACCTAATATGTTTATGTTCACTCAAAAATAAAAATTGATAACAATAATTTTGACCCTGTTGATATGATGTATAGAAATTAAATAAATATTTTGATTTTATATATTTTATAAGCTAAAGATAAATTAAGACTAAATGATAAATTTAATCTTATTAACTCTTATCAATCCAATAAGAGCTATGTATGGACAAACAATATTATATAAATATACAAATTTTAACATATTAAAAATCTATTATAACAATATTTATTTCCTAGAAACTGAAAGTGTATATTAAAATAAATTTATATATGTATATATAGATATATAAATTATTAAAATGATATATAAAAATTTGTATTCATACTTTCCTAACATACCATATAAAAAACTGGTATTTTAATTGTTGCCTTCCGAATAATTACGTAGCGTCCCACTTGACCCAATAAAGATAAAAATGACAGCCGCAACGTTGGGTTGCGAGATGGATAGGATAGCGTTATGACAAGCAAACATCGAGAGAAACAAGATGCCATATTTATCCGCACCGTTTTTGGTATTCGGCAAAGCCCTACTCTTAAAAAGTTAAATCCTGCTGTCGTGTATTCCTATTTCAAGATGAACCCTACTATACAAATCAATTTAGATAAATTAATGGGACTGCCAAATAATTATAAAAACGAAAAAATACAACCAAGCTACATATGTTCATTATTCATGAAGCCAACCAACCGTGTCTTTCGTCCTTTAAAAAGAAACAAACAAATATGTCAGTAAGTATTATATTAAATGTGTCCACTGTATTTTTAAATAATAAAAAGGATATTTATTCATTTTTGAAATAAAATGAAAGAAACAAGAAATATTAATATCCGATAGCGATGGCTTGCACGCCATCCAACTCGGGTTCCCCCTACAGCCGTTCCATTCCAATTAAAGGGTAAAAAAAGAGAAGAAAAGCCAAGCCATTTTGCCGAGTTATTGTTATAGCTGCATAGGAGACGCTGCTGCTTTATCCCTTTGCATCCAATCAACAACCCCCAATGATATTGATTTTTAAGAAAAAAAATTTACTTTTAAAAAATAAAATAATGTATTTTAGATGTAATAATTAATTGATTTCTAGCTTGTAATTAACTTTTTTTCATCAATGCCATATAATTGCATAAAATTTAAATATTAAAATAACATAAAATTAAATTAAAGATTCATACATGATAATTACATATAACAAAATTCAATTTTAAATAATAATTTATAATCTCAGCATTTGTCAATAACATTGAGGACTTATTAGCTTATTTGTTGAGTTTTGAGATTAGACTTATTTGTTAAGAAAATTAAGTCGGTTCAAATTTAAAAAAGTTAATACTTTTTATTTAAATTTATTTTAAGTTCGAATTATTTTATATTTGAATAGTTCAAATTTAGATTGTATTTGTTTTACCGAATAATCTTTTAAAATAATAGATTTCTGAAATTTGATTGATTTAAAAAAATTATTTTTTAGTGTTTGAATGGTTTTACACTATTTTTTTTTGTTATTTAGCAAAATTTCTTGATTTTTTAAATACTATAAAATATTTTTTAGTGTTTGAATGTTTCTACAAAATATATATTAGATTTATTATAAAATATTATAAAAGCATGTCATCCGACAATCAAAATTTACTTGATAATATTTTATATTTATTTAGCAATAACTGGCATTGTCAATGATGTATTGATTTGTTGGCAAGATTGAGGCTTTACAATTGATATGATCTAGGTTTGAGTCTCATCATAGACAAATATTATGTGCGCATTCTCTTTTAAAATATTTTGGATTTAAGTCTTATCATATGTTGACACCGTCAATATTTATTTGAATAGTGACACGTTAGAATTTATTCATTGAAATTAGAAAAGATAATTGAAGCTAAGTAGAATTTAATTAAATACTTGTATCTATATTATAAAATATTTATATTTATTATTAAAATATTAATATAAAATATTTTTAATAAAATTATTTAAATTTTAAATTATTAATGTTTAGATGTATTATTAAAATAAATTTGAAATATTAAATGGTTTAATTAAAATAATAAATTATATTAATTAAGTGATAATTAATTATAAGAATTATATATAAATGTGTATATTTAATAATATTAAATTTTATAATCTTTGAAGTCAATATTTCAATATTTTAAAAATTTTAAAAATAATAAATATTGATTTATTCTAAGTTAATGTCTTTATAAAATTCAAGTTACGAGCTTGTCGAGAAGTTAATTTTCCAAAAATAAAGTGTATTGCTTTCAATTTTGACTATTTAAATTTTCAAAAAATGTTCACAAAAAAAAATAAAAATAATATTCATAAATTATTCATTATGAATAAATACACTGTCACATCATTTTAATTTTGAGTATTTATATGCATAAAATATATGTATTATCAAAAAAATTAAAAAATATATAAATAAATATTATCATATAATCGTATTAATAAATTAAAAAAACAAAAAGCTCAAATGGAATAATTTTAAATTTACCTCCTTAAACCCAAATCTCTCAAATTATTTTGGAGAGGGCTTATATTTATCTTATTTTATTTTTTTACCTAACATCGAATCTTTTCTCCTAAAATTATTAAATTTAAAAAATAAATAAAATAAAGTTGATTCGGACAAGGATGCATCGAAAGTACGCGCTAAAGCGATTGATTCCTGATAGATCCGTCCCCAGACTCCCTATCATCCTCCCTATATCATACACAATGTCATCTGCTGGTAAATCTAACCAATCAATTTAGAGGTTAAAAACAAATTATCATAATAGACTCGTTCGCAGGGGATTCCTATCTCAGGAGTTAGCCAATGTCCTATATTTTTTCTCGTATAATTTTACCGGAACCCTATATAAAAGAGGCTCCACTCCATTTCTCTGTTTATCTCCCACTCTATCTTTCTCAAGGCGGGAGGACTTTAGCGTTGTCAATGATGGGAGCAGCTTTGTTGTCGGAGTTGGTGACGGAGATCGTGGTGCCAGTGTGCGCCGTGATTGGAATTGCTTTCTCGTTGGTGCAGTGGCTGTTGGTGTCGCGCGTGAAGCTTAACCCGGAGCGGCATGCATCGGGGAATAGCAACAAGAACGGTTACAGTGATTACTTGATTGAGGAAGAGGAAGGACTTAATGACCCTAGCGTCGTCACCAAGTGTGCTGAGATTCAAAGCGCTATCTCCGAAGGTGAAATCTTTGGATTTTGATGTTAGATCCGGCCTTTTTTTTTCTTATTCATTTTCGTAATACTATTTTTGAGTAATGATTTCTTTTCGCGGACTTAAGTTGAGCCGCAAGAATTACCAGGTAACCTTGGTGTATTTAAAGTGGAAATGGAATTAGTAATCTTAACGCTCAACTTCATTGTTTCTATTCAAAAATTTTAATCTGTAATTTTGCTAAAAATTATTTCACTATTGCAACCTTGCAAGGCGGCATTTGAAAGCGGTTTTGAACTTTAAAAAAATTACCTTGTAAGTTCTCGTTTTTTGTTAAATATTATTAAACATATCTCTATCTAATCATCTCAGATTGTGAATTCTCTTTAATGGTAGGGTTTATAACTATACAATTTAGTCGAATGTTTCTCAACCAAAATTATTTTTATATAAAAAATCTCCCAATGTTACTTTGTACTCACTATATTTTTCTTGCCTCAGAAATAAATTCCCAGTTAGTTTTTCTAATCTGAACTTCAGATTAGATTTAGATTTAATTTGGTAAATTGGTATGGAGTCATACCTGGGGCAGGCTCTATCTTTGTTGGTGTTATCATTATTAGTAGTTATGATATAGATTTGGCTTTATGAATGCGCTCGGCACGTGTTCCCCACGTTGCTCATTTTCATATATATCTTGAACTAATAAATTGAGAATAAAATATCAGCATAGAATATTTATGGCTGCTTTATAGTTATGTAAGTGAAAAGATAGTGGTACTAATCTGATTAAGATTAAACTATTTTATTGGTTTGGGTTTGTTTTATTTTTGGAAACTGTTGCTGTGTCTTGTGAACGTACTATATGCACCTCTTATTTATTATCACTTTTGGGAAGGGTTAAAATTTCGTTATCATATTTTATTTGAAATTTTCTGAATATTTCGGGTTCAATGGTTCAATAATATAATAATAGAAACAAAAACTGTTGTTATCTTATATGTTCTACCAGAAGCCCAAAACCTAATATAAGCGTTCATTTTTGTAGTTAGTAACAAAATATATACTTATATTTTCATCCAATGGCTTGAAAATAATAAATGAAGTTTTTAATTTATTCCCTCTAGTATTAATTTATTATTCTAAATAGTATATGGCTCTCGCTAGCAAAAATCTTCATTAATATATAGTTATATTTTTATCGCGTTAACAATACTAAAAAATACTGTATTTTGTAATTAATATATGTAAAATAACAATAAAACTATATCATATTGTCTTGTCGAAGTACATTATATATTTCAAGATAATAATAACAAAAAATATGATAGATTAAAATTTGTCTTTATAATTTATTGAGTTAATCATAACCTGTCCATTAATTGAATGGAAGAATGAAAATGTCATCTCGTCGTCTTTTCTTTTACATGTAATCAATAATACTTTAATTGATATCACGAACTATTGACCTTCCCTTGTTTATGACTGATGATTACCTATTTTAATCGATTGATGCCTGGTGTAACAGGTGCAACATCCTTTCTTTTCACTGAATATCAGTATGTCGGCATCTTCATGGTTGCTTTTGCTATCTTGATATTCCTCTTCCTGGGTTCTGTTGAGGGCTTCAGCTCGAAGAGCCAGCCTTGCACCTATGATAAGGAGAAGACATGCAAACCAGCTCTTGCCACGGCTATCTTCAGTACCATATCCTTCTTGCTTGGTGCTATCACTTCTGTTCTTTCTGGGTTCCTTGGGATGAAAATTGCAACATATGCCAATGCAAGAACAACCTTAGAAGCAAGAAAGGGTGTTGGAAAGGCTTTTATTGTTGCATTTAGATCTGGTGCAGTAATGGGTTTTCTCCTCGCTGCCAATGGCTTGTTGGTGCTTTTCGTTGCCATCAATCTATTTAAGCTGTACTACGGTGATGACTGGGAAGGCCTTTTTGAGGCTATTACTGGTTATGGTCTTGGGGGATCCTCTATGGCACTCTTTGGAAGAGTTGGTGGTGGTATCTATACCAAGGCTGCTGATGTCGGTGCTGATCTTGTAGGAAAGGTTGAAAGGAACATTCCGGAGGATGACCCAAGAAACCCAGCTGTAAGCCAAATTATTCTTTTGTGATATGGTTATTCCATGTTTATTATATGCTTGTCAACCTCTGTTTAGAGGCAATTATTTCGCATGTAGAACCTTATATGATTTAAATTTGTTTTATAACTCAGGTCATTGCCGACAATGTTGGCGATAATGTTGGGGATATTGCTGGTATGGGTTCTGATCTTTTTGGCTCATATGCTGAATCTTCCTGTGCTGCTCTTGTTGTTGCTTCTATATCCTCTTTTGGAATAAACCACGAGTTCACTGCCATGTTGTATCCTCTGCTCATTAGTTCTGTTGGTATTCTTGTCTGTTTGATCACAACCCTATTTGCTACGGATTTCTTCGAAATCAAGGCTGTCAAAGAAATAGAACCAGCTTTGAAGAAGCAGCTTATTATATCTACTGTTCTTATGACTGTGGGGATAGCAATTGTCACTTGGATTGGTGTGCCATCGTCCTTCACCATTTACAATTTTGGGGATCAGAAAGTTGTTAAGAACTGGTAACATTACATCATTGTTGTATAGTAAGCATGTTATAAAATAGCGGTTTCTGGAATTTCCACCTAGGTGCATGCTATAACTCAGCTATGCTCCTAATTTTGTGAGATTAGGAAAGGTTAGGGCCTTTTACTCCTCAAACTCTGATAGGTGAGTTACCACTTAGTTTATCCTGGTTTAATTAGTTTCTTAAGATCAGCTTATCTTGAGAAAATTGCCTTGATTGGTTGTGTCTTAGTAATGTGAATATTACTATGAACTTCATAAAGACCTGAAGTTGGTGGCAAGCACCATGTCTTGCCTAGCATCTTGTTTCACACTCGTGCTTTCCTTGCTCATGATACTTGCAACCACTAAAATGATTTTTTTTTTTATTTGCAGGCAACTATTTTTGTGCGTTGGTGTTGGTCTCTGGGCTGGACTTATTATTGGTTTTGTTACTGAGTACTACACCAGTAATGCTTACAGGTACTGGAAACAGTCTTTTGACTTCTCATCTATTGCAATGTTGCTTCAAATTTTATATCCTGATCAATCATTTCCTGTGTTTCTAGTCCCGTGCAGGATGTTGCCGATTCCTGCAGGACAGGAGCAGCTACCAATGTTATATTTGGCCTTGCTTTAGGATACAAATCTGTGATCATCCCAATTTTTGCCATTGCAATCAGCATTTTTGTTAGTTTTAGCTTTGCTGCCATGTATGGGATTGCAGTTGCTGCCCTTGGAATGTTGAGCACCATTGCAACTGGGTTGGCCATTGATGCTTATGGTCCCATCAGTGACAATGCTGGAGGCATTGCTGAGATGGCTGGCATGAGCTATCACATTCGTGAGAGAACTGATGCACTAGATGCCGCTGGAAACACTACAGCTGCCATTGGAAAGGTGCAGTATTTAATTCTTTTCCTAGAGACCGTTGTTAGGATACTGTAGTTGCTTTAATCATGGTATAGTATAAATGATGCACGGGAAAGCCATAACTCTGCTATTATTTTGTTTCTGCTTCCAGAAACATGTGTGAACTTGAACTCTTTATGAAATCCCCGAAATTGATTCGAGTCTTTGATTTCCATTCAGTAACCTATCTAAAAAAAAACTTTCAGCTACTGTCTATCATACTGCACTGTTGTTGATTATGTATGGCATTCTTATTTTCTGAGTTCATTATCTTTTTTACAAAGCCAAAGTTCTCTTTAAACTTCTTTTCAGGGAAATTCCTAATTATTAATTGCATATGCAATATACAATTCTCTATGTTTCCAGGGATTTGCCATTGGGTCGGCTGCATTGGTGTCATTGGCTCTATTTGGTGCCTTTGTGAGCCGTGCAGCTATCTCTACTGTTGATGTCTTGACCCCGAAGGTTTTCATTGGTTTAATAGTTGGTGCCATGCTTCCCTACTGGTTCTCTGCTATGACCATGAAAAGCGTGGGAAGTGCAGCTTTAAAGATGGTTGAGGAGGTTCGCAGGCAGTTCAACACCATTCCCGGTCTCATGGAGGGTCGTGCCAAGCCTGATTATGCTACCTGTGTCAAAATCTCAACTGATGCCTCTATCAAGGAGATGATTCCTCCTGGTGCCCTTGTTATGCTTACTCCCCTAATTGTTGGAACTTTCTTTGGTGTTGAGACTCTTGCTGGTGTCCTTGCTGGTGCCCTTGTTTCTGGTGTTCAGGTAAAGTTGGGAAACAAGATTAGTTTTTTTGACAACATTCAGGTTTTTTTTTTTTTTTTTGTTTATTTTCGAACTATACTTATGCTAGCTGTAAGAACTAATCTGTATCTTTTTGCCCCAATGTAAACTACTGGCGAAAGCATGATGGAGTTTGGTTGGAAAAGTGGGTGAATTTAAAAATGCATTGATTACGGTTACTTGGCTTTGTTCTTTGACAGATTGCAATTTCTGCTTCTAACACTGGCGGTGCATGGGATAATGCCAAGAAGTACATTGAGGTAAATAGTTATTGAGAAAATTGAAGACGAAAGTTTTTTCTGACTTATTTATTATGCCACTTTCATCGTGCCCTCAGTATCTTACGAGTGATCCTTATATTTTGATTGTTAGGCTGGTGCCTCAGAGCACGCGAGGACCCTGGGTCCAAAAGGATCGGATCCTCATAAGGCAGCTGTCATTGGTGACACGGTTGGTGATCCACTGAAGGATACCTCTGGCCCGTCACTCAACATCTTGATCAAGCTTATGGCAGTCGAGTCACTCGTATTTGCTCCCTTCTTTGCCACTCACGGTGGCTTGCTTTTCAAGATCTTTTAGAGGGGATGGGCGGAAATAGCAGTAGGGAGGGTGATTTGTTAGTTACCGGCCCTATGTAAGAGTGTTGTTCCTGTTCACCCAGTAAGTGTCTGTATCCGTCCAAACTCTCATAGTTTGCGAAGCTTAGCTTTAGTCATTGCTATTTTTGATGGGTTGATATCGATGATAACTGAGATATGGGTTAGGTTGATCACCTAAAACGATCATTGTTATCGTGGATGAGTCAAGGGGGGATATATTACTTTTCCAGTATTAGAACAGCTTGTTTAATTTTGAAATTTTGTACTCCCAAAATTCTTTTTCAGCGTTTAACCACTTAATGATATTTTGATGACTTCCTCTTTTTATCTTTTTCTTTTCTTTTTGATTTTTTTTTGTATTAAAAAGAAATCCTTTTTTTGGCGGGGTCTTTCTTCACAAATATGTTTATAACAATTTATTAAATCATTTCATTCTAATATATGCCTACATTTTTTATTTGTGCTTCACATTATGATTTTCATAACGATAAATTAAAATTTTATCTATTTAATATTTAAATTGCTTTGACTTCAAAAATATTTGCCAAAAAAGTTGGTGAGAGCCTAAAAGAAACTGTAGGCTGTTTGGTTACCCT
This sequence comes from Kokia cookei, assembly GCA_039519145.1. Classification (NCBI taxonomy): domain Eukaryota; kingdom Viridiplantae; phylum Streptophyta; class Magnoliopsida; order Malvales; family Malvaceae; genus Kokia; species Kokia cookei. The sequence continues at coordinate 9,434,043 of CM076902.1, read as the reverse complement.
CCATTAAGGTAACTGTTTACCTTACTATAGGGGAAAAAATTATAACTATTTAGCCTACTATAGGGGGAAAAAAAAGAGTAATTGCATAATTTACAAATGCACTATACAAGAATACAGTGAAATTTATATATAAATTGTAAATGTACGTGTTGCTTTTGTCATATCCTTATTATGAAAACTTGGTGTATGTTACGCTCACCTTATCTTCTTCCTGTGTTATTGTAAATCGCAAGGTAGGCGTAGCACATTTAAGACTGCTTTCTTTGGATTATGTTTTATCTTCAGCAAGAGGAAATTTTAAAATATAATGCTTTTTCACTGAAATCTTTTTGGTGTTTGGATCAGTAATGGTGAAATGCAGGGCGAATTTCGAAAATCTTTTAAGTGGAATTAGAATCCAATTATAATTTTTTGAGAAATTAAAATATAATTTTTATTATATATTAATTTATGATTTTATTATCTTTGAAAAAATAAATATCTTTTTTTAAATTTTAGAAGTTAAAATGCAATTTTACTACATAAATTTATAACTTAATAATTTACTAAGGGTAAAATTATAATCGTCGTTTTTGGGGGTTACGCCTCCCTCCCCTTTACATTTGCCTCTGGTGATGTACAAGTGATTTTTGAACAAATGAAAAAAAAAAAAACACCAAAAAAATGTAAATGTTTATTTTCTTACATTTTAAAAATTGATATTTTTGAATAATAGAAAAACAAAGCAATTCTTTGAAAATTTCATATATAAATTATTCTAATATTATTATTGAATAAGAAAAAAAATCCCACAATTCATTCAAATTGGGAACTGAATTCCAGAATTCAACCATGTTGATTTTCTCTGCCCCAACCATGAGATCTCTGAATCCCCAATCCCTCCCTCACCTCTCCTTTTCCCACTCCATTTCTCTCCCTCTCCCACTCATGTCTCTACCCACTCCCTCCAAATCCCCCCATTTCCATTCCTACCATATCAACTGCATAGACGCAGCTCAACCATTCGACTACGAGTCCCATCTCAAAAACCGCTACATTCAATCAACTTCCCTCAAGATCGCCATTATCGGCTTCGGCAACTTCGGCCAATTCCTATCCAAAACTTTCCTCCGCCACCACCACACTCTCCTCGCCCACTCCAGAACTAACTACGCCGACCTCGCTAACCACCTCGGCGTTTCCTTCTACGCCGACCCACACGACCTTTTCGAGCAACACCCTGACGTCGTCCTTCTCTCTACTTCCATCCTTTCCACCGAAGCTCTTATTCAGAAACTGCCCTTTCAACGACTGCGTCGCAATACCCTTTTCGTCGACGTGCTTTCTGTTAAAGAGTTCCCCAGGAACCTTTTCTTAAAGTATTTACCCCCGGATTTCGATATCTTATGTACCCATCCCATGTTTGGACCCGAAAGTGGTAAAACCTCGTGGGCGGGGCTTCCCTTTGTCTACGACAAAGTGAGGATCGGGGATGAGGAGAGTCGGATAAAGAGATGCGACAAGTTTTTGGATATTTTCGAGAAAGAAGGGTGTAGAATGGTGGAGATGAGTTGCATGGAGCATGATAAGTACGCGGCGGGGTCTCAGTTTGTGACCCATACCATGGGGAGAGTGTTGGAGAAGTTCGGGTTGGAGTCTTCGCCTATTAACACCAAAGGGTATGAGACATTGTTGAATTTGGTGGACAATACTAAAGGGGATAGCTTTGATTTGTATTATGGGTTGTTTATGTATAACCAGAACGCTTTGGAGCAGTTGGAAAGGTTGGATATGGCATTCGAGTCGATTAAGAAGGACTTGTTTGGGAGGCTCCATCAGGTTTATAGGAAGCAATTGTTTGGGGATAATAATGGAGAGGTGGAGAAGAAGAGGAGTTTGGCTCAGAAGTTGCTTAGCAATGGAAGTTTAACCGAAACTCCATTGGATAATGTTAGACAAGATGGATCTTGAACAAAAAAATGTGAAAAAAAAAAACAACAAAAAAACAGAGCTTCTTTGTCTCCCTATGGTATGAGAATTTATTGCTATCTTGTCAAGATGTTAGCTTTGTGGTCTTCTAGATAATTTGTAAATGGAATTAGCTTAGTTATTGCTGCTTAAACCTGGTAAAATTCACTTGTTTAATGTTTTTCCAATTCATCCAAGTGAATGTTTCAGGATTTGGCAAGTTGCATTCGAGGTCGTTCTAATGAGAAATGTGTTGGGTCTTTGTAGGACATTTGAGATTTTGTTGCCTAATTTATGGAAATTGTGCTTCAAATCTTTTGAGGGGGGGGGGGGGGGTTAAGATTGAACCTCCTTTGGACAATATAATGTAAGGCTAGATCATGAACAGACTTATTCTGTTTACTATCCTATGAGAATTTATTATTTTTGCTAATTGACAATTCTGTAGCCTTTTTAATTGTAAATGGCATTAACTAGTGTTGTTATTGAGATTTTTGTGGCCTGATAATGGAACTATTGGCTTGGAGTCATAGGACAACATTAGTAGGGTTTAGGGTTGCAATTGTTTGTCATAGTTTTACTCAAATGTGTGTTGGATATGGGACAATATCAGTAAACGGTTGTGCATTGTTCATAACAGTTATGAACTTTTAGCCTGTATTTACCCTGACTTGGATGAGTCTTGGATGCATATGTGTCCTACTCCTACATGAGCATGATCAATTTTAAAGGACTTTCATACAGGAAGATCATATCTTAATATGTATTATACAGTGTCGAATTTAAATACTTTATGTAAAATAAAGAGTCCGGGTTTTACATTAGCTGCACTGAAAATTTTCTATGATAGCATATATGCCACTTTCAATGACTTTGCCATGGATTTGTGGAAACGATCTCCTGCCAGTCTCTTCATTCCCATCTCAGAAGCGTAAGATTCTAAAACTTGCCTGAAACTTTGTGAATTGTGAGTTACTATGCCTTGAGAGTTATGAAGCATGAATGTTGTTGATGCCAATGTCAAATCACAAATGAAACTTTAAATGAGGGGGCAATCATGTTGTGTTCAGATAGTTGTGTAGCATTTATGTTGTTTATCTTCAGAGGTAGGTTCATTAACCTTTTCGACTCCATTTCTGTACTTGTTCTCTTCAGTGGCAATTCGAAACATAGCTCACATTCGGTTGTGCATTGTATGAGATATATGGGCTATGGGCTAGCCATGTACCTCAACATGGTACGGGCCTTATAGCAGTGTATAAATAAGTAATGGCTTTCTGATAAAAAGCAAATGCTGAACTCTACGGTTTAAGAAACATTTAGAAACCTGCATTAAGGAGGTCTATTAATATGCCTGTTATAATGTTACTAAAGCTATCCTTAATGGCTAGCTTGAAATCTCTGTTGGGGAAGAGGGAATGTTTGTATGACCACCATAACTTTCGCACATATGTTAGGTTTCATTTGTTCTTAGTCTGCTCGAATAACTCTTATTTGGCGTCAAAGTTCCTGTTGATTAGGCAAGGAGACGACTGCATAGCACAAAGCATTTTCCTTATCTATGTATGTATGTGTCGAAATAAAGCTAGTGTTTTTTGTAAAATGGTGACATACATCCATTCTGGAATGTTTGAAGCTTCACAGAAACGTAATTTAGCTGTTGAAGGTTACCAAGGTTCCTTGCATTGCACTTGGTGCAACTATTTGAGTGATGGCTGATAAGTGTCAAAAGTAACATATTTTAATCTCATTCTTAATGCGTTTTTGGATGATTAATTTATTTAAAATAATGAATTTTATGTTCATAATCCTTTAAATTCATTTTTATATACTTAAGAAAGTATTTGGGAGCGAAAAGAATGAAAAACAAGCGAAAATCGGATAAAAAGAGCAGATTTTAGGAGCCACACGAGCTGGACACAAGATCATGGACTAAATCGAAGATAAAAAGAAAAATTTGGGGCAAATGTGTAAATGTGAAAGAGTTAGGAAGAGATTTATTAGAGATCAGATTTTATTTAAATTTAAATTTTATTTCTTAGGATTAATATTTAGGATTATTATTATTATATTGTTTATATTAATTTTAATTTATCTTTTATGTTTTATAATTTAGAGTTTAATTTAAATTTAATTAGGGAATTATTGTTTAGATTTAATTCTAATTATCTTTTTAGAATTTAATTTAGATTCAATTAGAGATTTACATGTATTATAAATAGGGAATGAAGTGATATGAATTAGGGACTTTCAATTTTTTGTAAAAAAAAATTATTTCTCAAACCCTAACCGTCAGAGATTATTGAAGAAACAATTGAAGGAATACCATAGAAGTCGTCTTTGAAACAGATCTCCACAAGGATTGAAGACCTTTTTTTAAATTCTTTTGGTTTTATTATGAGTTTTTCTTCATCTTGTAGTTATATTATTTTTGAGATGATTTCATTTATTAGCATGAACTAAATTCCTAAATACCTAGGGGAGATGAAACTTAGGATGAATTCTGTCATTTGATTTTTGATTTTACGCAATAAATACTTAGATTTTGTTCTCAATTATGTGCGCTTAATTCTTGATTTAATATTCTTGAGATATTAATTCTTATTTGATGTGTTTAAATCAGAGGAGGAATAAATCATGTTTAAGAGTAGATCTAGCATAATTAAGTGGAGTTGCATGCAATCCTAAAATAGGACGACATAAATCTACCGGATTAGAGTTAAATCTAACAAAGGAATCCATAAATCAAATTAATGCGACAATAGTGGTTTTAATTAGAAAGAAATTTCAATTAATCAACCTAGAGTCCGTTGTTTTTTATGCTTGAATAGAGGTATTAGCATAATTTAGGGATTTTTACGGATCAAAATACTAAGTAAATAAATTGCTTAATTTAAAATGATAATGGCAGATGAAATCTAGGTGGAGTTTTTCTTGGGTATTGTTTGCTTCTTAGTATAAAAATACTTATAATTTCTTACTTTAATCTTTGTCGTACTTTTAGTTTATTAATTTAGTTAAATTAGTTTAAAACAATCACTTTATTCGATCGATTAGATAATAGAAAGACAGCTATTACTAGTACTTTTAGTTTTCGTGGGAACGATATCTGTGCTCACCGTAACTATACTATTAATTGATAGGTGCACTTGCCTTAGTCATATCTTTAGTTAGTTTCGACTACATCAAGTTTTTGACGTCGTTGTCGGGGATTGAAATATTAGGAAAACTTTATTTCTATTACTTTAGCCATTTTTTTATTATTTGCATTTTTAATTTAATTTTTCTATTTTAATTTTTTTTTTCCTTTTAATCGCTTCTGGCAGGTTCTTTTGGTTTATGACTAGAGGAAACCCGTCGGGACCACTTCTTCACGACTCTGAACTTAGAAAAAACTGCTCGCAAAAATCGTAAAGAGTTTAGAGAAGCTAAGCAAAGTCAGAAAACTTTAATAGACAGTAAAAAGAAAAAGGATATTACTGTGGAGATGGGTGACAATCGAAATAACCAAGTTCCTCCTGCTCTCCCTGTTTCTCTTCTTGATCCTCCTATTCGTCGAACTTTGTATGATTATGCTAAGCCTACTCTGATTGGGGCTGAAACGAGTATTGTTAGGCCGAATGTTAATGCAAATAATTTTGAAATCAAGCCGAACATAATTCAGATGGTACAACAATATTTTCAGTTTGATGGTTTGCAGGATGAAGATTCGAATGCTCATTTGGCTAATTTTCTCGAGATTTGCAACACTTTCAAAATTAATGGTGTTACTGATGATGCCATACGCTTACGGTTGTTCCCGTTTTCGTTGAGAAGGAAGGCAAAAATGTGGTTAAATGCTTTACCACGAGGTTCTATCACTACTTGAAGTCAAATGACTGAGAAGTTCTTGTTAAAATATTTTCCACCGGCTGAGACAGCTAAGTTGAGGAATGACATCTCTTCTTTTGCTCAGTTTGATATTGAGACACTTTATGAAGCATGAGAGAGGTTCAAAGATTTATTAAGAAGGTGTCCCCATCATGAGTTACCTTTGTGAATCCAAGTTCAAACTTTCTACAATGGTTTGAATTCCTCGACTAGACAGATGGTTGATTCAGCAGCTGGCGGAACTTTAAATAACAAGACACCAGAAGAAGCCCAAAAATTTATTGAGGAGGTGGCATTAAATAATTATCAGTGGGAAGTTACAAAAGTAAAACCTATGAAGGCAGCAAGGATTTATGATATTGATGTTGTTTGCATGTTGGCTCATCAGGTTGAAACTCTTAATAAAAAATTTGACGGTTTGAATTTTTCTCAACAGGTACATCTAGTGATGCAGTGCAATGAAAATGGAGCGGGGATGATGAGTTCAAAATATTTCCATGAGCAAGTAAACTTTTTAAGCAATAATTTTAAACCTCAAAATAATCCCTACAGTAATACTTATAATGCAAGTTAGAGATATCACCCAAATTTTTCATGGGGTGGTAAAGGAAATCAAAGATCACAAATTCCTCCAGGTTTTCAGCAGCCACATCAACAAGAGCAGAAATCGAACCTTGAAGAAATGCTTATTAAATTTATTTCGGTTTCTAAAGCAAGATTTCAAAGCAATGAGACAACTTTAAAAAATCAGCAAGCATCAATCCATGGTCTCGAAAATCAAATCGGACAGCTTGCCAAACTAGTTTCAGAAAGACCACAAGATAGCTTACTTAGTAACATTGAAACTAACCCAAAAGAGCAAATCCATGCAATCATTGTTCAAAACGTGGAAGGGTTAGTCGAGCCTGAACAGAAGCTGAAGCTAGAAGTTGTGAAAAATAATGAAGTTGAGGAAAACAAGAAAGAGCATAAGTCGGTGCTTAAAGAATACAAACCTCTAATTCCATATCCAAAAGCATTGAAGAGAGACCACAGAGAAGAAACATATGGTAAATTTCTTGAACTTTTTAAAAAATTGCATATTAACTTACCTTTTGTTGAAGCTCTTTCGCAGATGCCAGAGTATGTAAAATTCTTAAAGGAGCTGTTAACAAATGAGAGGAAGTTAGACGACTTGTCGACTATGGAGCTTAATGCAGTTTGCTCGACCATTCTCCAAAACAAACTACCCAACAAACTTAAAGATCCAGTGAGTTTTACTATTCCTTATCTCATTGGAAGTTTACATATTGATAAAGCTTTGGCTAATTTGGGTTATAAACTGTTCAAACAACTTGATCTTGGGGAACCTAAATCCACTAGGATAAGTATTCAGTTAGCTGACAGATCAATTAGATATCTTAGGGGTATTATTGAGGATGTGCTTGTAAAAGTGGATAAATTTATATTCCCTGTTGATTTTGTTGTATTGAACATGGATGAGGATGTTGAGGTACCTATGATCTTAGGTCGACCCTTTTTAGCCACTACTAGAGCTATCATTGATGTGGATACTGGTGAACTTGTGTTTCATGTAGGTAATGAAAAGATTACTCTTAAAGCACATGATTTTGTTAGAGTCCTGAATGAGTATAATGATAATAATTATTCTGTTAATGTTAGTAACCATGTGACTTAACACTTTTTGCAGGAAATCACTAATGAAAACATGATGAATTCAATTTTGATTCAAAGTGATAGAACTCGAGTGGTAAAAGAAGATTGAATGTTGCAACTCGAGGAACTAGATGAATGGCGAACGAAGTTCGACGAAAAACCGAGGAAACTCAAGGAAGAACCAATGCAAAACCATGAAGTGCATGTGAAGAGAATAAACATATTTAAAGTGGGAGACAAGGTGTTATTAGACAAATCGGATCCACGAATTTTTTCTTCAGAATTCAAGTCAAGAGGATCCAATCCTATTCTGGTAAAAACTGTTTTCCCTTATGGTACAATTGAGGTAACACATCCTGATTACGGCACATTCAAGGTAAACAATCAACGTCTCAAATTTTATTGTGTTGGTAATATTGATAATAAGAGAGAAGAATTTCGATTTCATGATCCGCCATAACTACAAGCTTAAACAGGAAAGTCGAGCTTAGACTTTACACAACCGCTTCTCAGGAGGCAACCCGATTGTTTTTATTTTTATTTATTTATTTTACTTTCATATTTTTTTTTAAAAATGGAAAAATAATTATTAAAAATTTTGAAAAATTCAAAAAAAATTAGTATATTTATTTTCATATTTTATTTTATTTTTAGTTTTATTTTAATTATGCAATATTTTTATTCCTTTTTTTTTTAGTTTTATCTCCCTCTCTTACTTGTCTTTGTTTATTTTCTTATTAGTTTGCTAGGAAAATTGCACTTTCTATAGACTCGTTGCATTCCCAATTTTATTTTTCAATTCGGATGAAATCATCCTAATTCAGGGAAGTTTCGATTCCTTTCCTCATTATAATATTGTGCTTATTCTGCTTATATCTGTTTGTACATTGAGGACAATGTACATATTAAGTGTGGGGAGATTGATTGTGTATTAATTGTGATAAAATCACTGAACTATTTATTATGTTAAAGAAATTTTCTCATACCCCATTAGAGTGAATTTTTGCTATTTGGAATTTTTATTGATTTTGTTTTGATATTGATTTGTGAATCTTTTGTGTATCGGATAATTTAAACTTTAGGATATGAGAGAGTCAAGCATGATGAACTGTCTTCAAAATTAAATATTTTAAGTTGTCTCCCTAAATTAAAATATTATCTTCAAATTTTAAAATTGTAGGTTTTGACATCAAAACCATAATTTTTATTGCTTTTGAGCCTATAAAGCATATATTTTATTTCTTGCTCATTTTTTTTTGGTTGAGTGTATGTCAAACTGATTTGTTATTCTAGAACTTGCTTTGATTATACATGTTGAGAACACATTATTAATTTGATATGCTGAGATGATAGAGGCACTTAAGATTTAACCTCCTTTATCTTTAAAAAGCTTACCTAATAAACTAACCCCTAATGAACCTCATTGAGTCTAACACTGTTCTATTCATTAACCCATAATATTAACCCATGATCCATATATTTGTGGTAAATTTACCCATTTATTGACTCTCTTTTTGTCGAGATTTGATTTGGTTAATTTGCCTAATTATGTTCCACTATCTGAATTGCTGAATTTTATTGTTTAAAAAAAAAAAAGAAAAAAAAGTTGAAAAAAAAAATTGAAAAAAAAAATTGAGAAAAAAAAAGAAAAAAAAGAGACAAAAGTGTGTTTGAGCTAGAATCATTAGTTCCATATATTGTTGAAAAGCTCATGTTTATTATTTATTATTTATGTTGATGCATATTCTTTCAATTCAACAACTGATTGTTTTTTTTCCTAGTTTGGTAATTTATCAACTTGATCTCAATTTTAACCAATTTTTCTAACCTTTTTCATACCTTTAACCTTGGTTCCATTACAACCTTGGTTCCATTACAACCTTGAAAAGACCTCTTGATTGATGTGTCATGTCATTTTACAGTGGTGGAGATTTGATTTTCAAGCAAACTTATGGTAATATCATTTTATGTTTGACTATTGAGTGCTTATTTCATGAACCTTAAACACTTTGAGTGCTTTGAGTGAATCTTTAGTGAGGATGTCAATTCTTGTTGATTTTGAATTTAAGGTAATTATTTAGATAAAAGGAGACACCTATATTTTTGTGCTAAAAATTTTGTACCTTAGATTGCTTGAATCTTTAGTGTTCTTTTAGATAAATTTCCAATGCATGATTGTTTTCAATTTTTCCTGAAACATTATTGATAAAAATGAAGAATTAAAAAAGTTAACTTGAATGTGGATTGAGAATTTTGCTTGAGGACAAGCAAATGCTTAAGTGTGGGGATATTTGATAAGTGCCAAAAGTAACTTATTTTAGCCTCAATCTTAATGCGTTTTTGGATTATTAATCTATTTAAAATAATGAATTTTATGTTCATAATCCTTTAAATTCATGTTTCTATACTTATAAAAGCATTTGGGAGCGAAAGGAACGAAAAACAAGCGAAAATCGGACAAAAATAGCAGATTTTAGGAGCCACACGAGCTGGACACATGGTTATGGACTAAATCGAAGATAAAAAGAAAAATTTAGAGCAAAAGTGTAAATGTGAAAAAGTTAGGAAGAGATTTATTAGATATCAGACTTTATTTAAATTTAAATTTTATTTCTTAGGATTAATATTTAGGATTATTATTGTTATATTGTTTATATTAATTATAATTTATCTTTTAGGTTTTATAATTTAGAGTTTAATTTTTATAATTTAGAGTTTAATTTGAATCCAATTAGGGAATTATTGTTTTGATTTAATTTTAATTATTTTTTTAGAATTTAATTTGGATCCAACTAGATATTTACATGTATTATAAATAGGGGATAAAGTGATATGAATTAGGCACTTCTAATTTTCTGTAAAAATCCTCTATTTCCCAAACCCTAGCCGTCAGAGATTATTGAATAAACACCATAGAAACCGTCTTTGAAGCAGATCTCCACAAAGATTGAAGACCTTTTTTTAAATTCTTTTGATTTTATTTTAAGTTTTTCTTCATATTGTGGTTATATTATTTTTGAGATGATTCCATTTATTAGCATGAACTAAATTCCTAAATACCTAGGGGAGATGAACCCTAGAATGAATTCTGTTATTTGATTTATGATTTTACGTAATAAATACTTAGATTTTGTTCTCAATTATGTGCGTTTAATTTTTGATTTAATATTCTTGAGATATTAATTTTTATTTGATGTGCTTAAATCAGAGGAGGAATAGACCCTGTTTAAGAGTAGATCTAGCATAATTGAGTGGAGTTGCATGCAATCCTAGAAATAGGACGACATAAATCTACCGGATTAGAGTCAAATCTAATAGGGGAATCCATAGATCGAATTAATGCGACAATAGGGGTTTTAATAAGAAAAAATTTTCAATTAATCAACCTAGAGTCAATTGTTTTTATGCTTGAATAGAGTTATTAGCATAATTTAGGGATTTCTACGGATCAAAATACTAAGTGAATAAATTGCTTAATTCAGAATGATAATGGCAGATGAAATCTAAGTGGAGTCTTTTCTGGGTATTGTTTGCTTTTTGGTATAAAAATACTTATTATTTCTTACTTTAATCTTTGTCGTACTTTTAGTTTATTAATTTAGTTAAATTAGTTTAAAACAATCACTTTATTCGATCGGTTAGATAATAGAAAGACAGCTATTACTAGTACTTTTAGTCTTCATGGGAACGATATCTGTGCTCACCGTAACTATACTATTAATTGATAGGTGCCCTTGCCTTAGTCATATTTTTAGTTAGTTTCGACTGCATCAATGGCATTTTTTTTCTTGGACCATAAGATGTAAATTGTATGATTAAACAGTATGGGTAGAAGATTTATGATTTTAGCCTGAACTTGATGTGGTAATAATCATAAACCCACAAGTTAGTTTGACCGATGATTCATACACCATCTCATCCTCGTATGGTTAGCAGTCCAAGTACTGAGGGGGAAGTGGGGGTAAATTTACCCAAATTCGGATGTAGATAGTTCCTCTTTAAATTTCCGACTAGAGAAGATCTTGTTAAGTGAAACCGGCTTTGGTCACCTATGGAATGGTTGCAAAGAGGGGGGAGTGTTGAGAGAGTGACATTCTCCATGAAAGTGCTTAGCAATTTCTCGATAACTTAACTCTCACTCTTTCTCAAAATTCAACAGCAAAACCATCAGTCTTTCATATGCAAACCTAAAAAGGAGTTTGTTTCAACTGCAGTTGCCACTCCCTCTGCTTCTCACTGCACTGCCCAAACTCTCTTAGAAGACGAGCAAAAAAGGGGGCTAACATTCTTTTAAAAAATGTTGTCTATGTCACTGGGCGTATCTTTCTCAGGTAAGCAAAGCAACCATCATTCACTATCATTTCAACTACTCTTTGCATAAAACCGTCTATTGCTGAAGTTTTCAATGTTTTTTATTTTTATTTTTTTTAAAACAACTAACGTTTATGTTTGGCTTTCAGGATTGCTCCATTGCATTGCAGAGAGTGTTGTTTTGGTCCTATCACAACTGATAGACCAAGATCAAGCCTCCAACATGTTTGAGGCCCGGAGTTTCAATTCCGTGAAACTTCTTCAAAAAATTCTACCTAGGAAGAAGATAGAACTTGCTTCACCTGAGATGGAGTTAGATTCAGAGTTAAAGAATTTCAAGGCAGCATGCAGTAGTAGTAGTAAGCATGCAACAAGCAGCTCAGCAGATTCTATCATGAAACAAGAACACTTGTTTCCCGATCTTTGGAATGAAGGGTCTTGGAGTTCAAAAGAGGAACGGAATCAATCTGGAGTTATAATAAGTCATCCAAGGAAAAGGGTATGCAGCAATTTTTGTAAAGGTAAGGCAGTTTTGCAGGCTAGTGAAGCTGAAGACCTAAACACGAGGTTGGAGATCCTTGAGGAAGAAAGTCAAATTATGAAGCAAGCACTCTTAGAGACAATTGCGGAAAGGAAAAAACTAGTTAATGAAATATACAAGCTATTTGAGACACTGCGGTACACCCTCCTACCTAAGGATCAAGAAGATGGACACACATTCAGCTCTGGATCTTTGATCATCAAACCTTGTAAGGTATGCCAGTTTGAGCCTTGGTTTAATTTTTGCTTCTGCTATTTCTTATGTATTTTGGGACAAGATAATAATGCTAAGGAGTAGAACTTCGTAGCAAGATAATTGACAGTGATGCTGATGAACACGGTGTTAAACAGGGACCAGGTCAAGGAGCAGCCGGGAGCAGTCTGTAACATGCTCTACTGGAAAATGCACGTTTTGGAGATCCCAATCCCAGTGCATTAACAATACTCGGTCAGAATTACACATCCACACAATAAGACATAAAAATTCATTGTAATTAAATAAGTTTATCAAGTATCATATTAAAGGACTTTCCAAGTTTCAATGCTCAAGTAATTTACAATCTTGAGAAACCCTATGTCATTAGTGACAATGAGTTGAATTTAAGATTTTCCCCCTATTTCACCTTCTCTTTATCCCTTACGCTACCGGCCAATGGAAATTATAACCTTTTAAACCTGACTACAGGCTTCATTTAAAATTCAATTCATAGATCACTATTTACTATTAATCATATAGAAAAACTGGCACGAGAACATAAAGATAATCCTTAAAAAAACAAAACAAACTGGAGGCGAAGAATCCCAAAAAAAAATCTCAATGATGAGATGTAAAAGAATTACTAAACAAACAAGAAGGCACATGATTCTATTTTTCCCATAATTGAACGTAGATTAATTCACGTCAAAGAAAGAAACATAATTTGCATTAAGGCCCCACAACTCAAGATGAAAAGGGGCTTCTTTCCTACATTCTTTATGTTTGATATAAACTAAAACGAATTCGGAGCACTTACAAACATAAATCAAATTTCTCCTCTGTAACCACCAGACCCAAAATAATCCCTTCTGGAATTTGCAATAGCCATGCTTTTCTGATGCTCTAACTTGGGGCAATCTCGGATACGATGGCCCAACCCACCACAATAAGCACACCCCTTTACGCCACTTGCATTGGTGATTGCTTCCACATCTTCCATTGGATCACTGAGCTCAGCTAAGACGGGCGGAATCCTCTGTTTGGCTTCTTGCAATAGGTGTTTCAAATCAAGCAGCGTTGTCTCACTTTGATTCTTGTTTATAAATGTGGTTGCTATTCCCGTTTTACCACATCTTCCTGTTCGTCCTATTCTGTGGACATAGTTTTCAATTTCTGCAGGCATATCATAATTGATCACGTGTTGAATATCAGGAAAATCCAAACCTTTAGATGCAACATCAGTTGCAACTAAGACATCCTTCTTGCCAGCTTTAAAGGATGAAATGGCGTACTCTCTCTCTTCTTGGTCCTTGCCTCCATGAATTGCCACAGCTTCAACTCCTTTCAGCAGGAGATATTCATGGATGTCATCCACGTCGGCCTTATTCTCACAAAATATCAAAACAGGTGGAGGAGTCTTTTGCAGGCATTCAAGGAGGTAGACTATCTTCGCCTCTTGCTTCACATACTCGACCTCCTGAATCACATCAAGATTTGCGGCTCCAGCTCTCCCAACATTAACAGTCACTGGTTTTACTAAAGCACTTCTGGCGAAGTTCTGAATTTTGGTAGGCATGGTAGCAGAGAACAAAAGGGTTTGCCTTTGAGCCTTAAAATGGTCAAACACTTCTCTAATGTCATCTTCAAAGCCTAAATCCACTAGCCTATCTGCTTCATCCAATGTCAAATACCTAAAGAAGAGAAACAATTGCTCGACTATCAATACCTATCTAAAAAGACTAAACAGCATACATAAAATCTATGGTTTGGGGGTAAGAATGCTTGCTATAACAGATCGAACACATTTTTTATCTTTGAAATTGAGTACAAGCATATAAAACCAATGCAGAAACACCTAAAATTACAAAATACCCGAATTTCATAGAGAATTCTAAACAAAATCAACAACAAAGAAGGCCAAACAAAAAACAGTCTTTTCCCAACAAATGCAACTTGAAGAAATTAACAATTAACCCAGACTAAATTGGATGTAAGAGATTTGACACCATCCAACATATTAGAAAAGAAATGACAAGAAATTGGAAAAGTAACCAATGAAAAAAACGATACATATTTTCATCAGGAATAATTACACAGATAGCACTACAAATTGGCAAAAGAACAGAGATATTTAAACAAGTGAGAACAAATTAATAGGCAAAACAAAGGTAGCTTGTTCCCACCATGCCTCTACAACATTTTAGCACCCAACTCCTAAGATCAGTCAATGCATACTAAATTGGTAATCAAAGACTAAATATAGCAGGTTAACTAATTCAAGAGGGTGTTACCACAAGCACTGGATTAAGTTTCATACCTGCAATTGTCTAAATTCATCTTCTTCTTGGCAAGCATATCCTTCAACCTCCCAGGAGTAGCAACAACAATGTGAACCCCTTTCTTCACAACATCCAATTGAGACCTCATATCTACACCACCAATACAAAGCAATGGCCTGAGTTCGGGATATCCATTCTCCCTCATAGGTATCAAAAAATGCTCCACCACTTCATATGTCTGCCTAGCAAGCTCCCTTGAAGGACAGACAATCAACCCAAAAGGGCCTTCTCCTGGAAGAATTGGCATCATCATCTCCTCCTGCAACGCAATCATAATCAACGGAAGCACAAATACAAGTGTTTTCCCTGACCCTGTAAATGCAATCCCAATCATATCTCTCCCAGACAAGATAACAGGCAGACCTTGGACTTGGATTGGAGTCGGCTGCACAATTCCCTTTGCCTTTAACTTCTTCAATATCGGGTCTGGAAACTTCATATCTTTAAAATTCTTAATAGGAGGAGGAATTTCGTCCCCATCAACAATAATATGCCATTGCTTTTGAATCAAATCCCTATCTTTACGGGACATCCTTCGAATATGCAAAGGAGGTTTCCACCCAGTCAACAAGGGTTCCGTATAAGTAATCCCTTTTGCCAATTCCCGAACAGACATGAGGGTTTTCCTATCAGATAAATGTTCAATCATCTCTTTTTCTTGTTGTACAATTTGTTCCATTTGACTGATCTCAGGTTGATCCTTTTTAAGCTGAGTTGCTTTTATAAGTAAACTAGGTTTTGCTTCGGCAACATTGGCTTTTTCAGTTTCATCTTCAAGTGCAGAAGCCTTGCCTTTTCTCTGTAGGATTTTTTGAGCTTCCATAGCTCGGCGTTTCGCTACCGGAATATACTCAACGTAATCATCATCTTCCTCCATTTTCTAACTTTGTGTATTAACCAAAAAAATCCCTAAATTATAATCTAAAAATACGAAGAAAAAAATCGTAAAAAAATTGCCGAACAAATAACGCATAAAACCCTAAATTTCTCCGCGATTTGACTACAGAAGCTACGAAGAAGGGAAGGAAAGAATTAGAATTCCGATAATTACCTTTTCGGGTAAAGCAACGAGGCGGTGGCAGGCGGAGACGGTGCGGTGGCGGAAAGTGGGTGGGTGTGGCCGTGTCCAATTGATTAAGAGAGGGAGATGAGATGAGAATCGGGCAAAGTTGTAAGAAGGATCTAGGATTAGTCGAAGACCCAACTCCGAACTGTAGAGAGCTGTCCAATGGGCTCGCTGCTTTGAACAACTTGTCATTCGTCAAAGCCTTATCTACATCCTATATATTATATTCATTTCAGATTTATGATACTTTT
Source organism: Kokia cookei (assembly GCA_039519145.1). Classification (NCBI taxonomy): domain Eukaryota; kingdom Viridiplantae; phylum Streptophyta; class Magnoliopsida; order Malvales; family Malvaceae; genus Kokia; species Kokia cookei. The sequence continues at coordinate 9,417,867 of CM076902.1, read as the reverse complement.
TCAATTAAAGTATAAAATATAATTTCCAATTAAATCTTAAAATTGAAAATAGTCCAAAATGAGTGAACATGATTTACGTATTAATATCATGTTGGTATTATATCTTATATTTTTTACAATCGTATTTAGTTTTTTTTTTAATTATATATACTGTCTGGTGAGAGGTAGATACGTTACTCTGTTCAATAACTCGTATTATATAAACTTTTAACATATTCTTAAGTATTGACTTAAGTTGAATATATTCATAAGCAATGGATTTTCGTGAACTCACTTTTTGCATGACACACCACCGAACAACAATGAGCATTAGTTTGAGGGGATTTACTCATTATAGGTTGTTCCAATTGTAAATCTGGTTATATTTTCTTGGTAGTCCAGTGAGTAATCTTCATGTAAAATGCAATTTGGTTTTTTAGTACAAAAGAGGTAATTAGGATACTGAAATTCCAATCCAAAACACGCTACATATCATCGTCTTTTAAGGACAATCACACAAGTCAGCTACCTTAATCTTCGACTTTTTTATTTTTTTTATTTATTTTTTGAGGGGCAGAATGTTAAGCTCTGAATTTAGGAACCGCAGTTCCGAGTAGGGATTCTGAAAACATCGTTGTTCAGTCCACTAAATTGGTCAAGGTCAGGACAGCTGCATGTTGGTACCATGTTCACTTTTTGAGGGGTTGGGTTGGGTCGATGGAAAATTTGGTGGGTTTATTTAAGAAGAAATTGGGAGAGGGTAGCTGTAGCATTGGAATGCCCTTCAAAGGGTATTATTCTTACGTTCATTGCCAAAAACTCAAGTAGAGGCTACACTCACAATAGCTTCCTGATCCCATACTGTAAAAACTTGTTTAAAGTCTTTTTTTTTTTTTTAAATGTATTTTGATAAATATGCTCCTAAAGCAATATACACAAATTTCAATGATTACACATTCATGGAGCATAATAAAAATGGAATTAAAATCAATTTCTCTATATCAAGTTCAAGAAACTGCCTTCGAAACCAACACTTCGGAACTTTTGAAACAGCTTTGCATCATCAGCGTATACTATAGTATGATAGTTAACTCGTACCCCGTACTTCGCTCAGCCTCCAAGTTCATTTCCATCTTCCTCGGATGTACCCATATAAACCCTAAACTACTTTATATTTCATCAAACTTTCTGATATTTTGGCTCCTAATGGTCCCCAAAATGTTATTAGATTCTAACTTCTACCATACTGCAACTGAATCTGAAACACTGCATGCTGAAAACAAACTAAATCTCCAACAACTAACTGGAGGAGAACATGGACCAGAGTTTAGATTGGTTAATTCATGCGGCCACCTTTAAGAGGTGGCATCCAGCAAGTTTGGGGTTCGAATCCTAGCATTTGCAACCCTTTCCCCTATCCCCAGGGTGCAGTCTCCTTTGTACCACCAAAAGAAATTGAAGAAAGGATGAGACAGTGATTAGGTCAATCAGATAATCATGATGGCAACAAACAAAGAAAACTGGTTTCTAAAACATGTAAATTTGATACAAAAAGAACGTTGTGATGGGAAAGAAAAAAAAAAGTACCCTTCAAAAAAGGGAGGAGAGAACACTTTAAGGCTATTAAATACTACTATGCAATTTACCTTAGATTGTATCTAACAAATATGTTAAATCTACAACTTTGCATCTTGTACTCAGATCACAACTCTTGATGCCTACCTGCAAATTTAAAAGGAAAAAGAAAAGGGTAAATTAGAAGAAAGCACAGCAAGAAAGCAACTGGAAAATCGATATTTATATCAAGTCCAAGGATACAGTAATGTTTTCTTGACAATAAAGCAGAGAAACTTATAGGAGGTGGGTGGTTTTTCTATTTGCAATTCTGAACTTGATTGTTTGACATAGTGTAACCACAATATAAGTTCAACAGGATTTCTAACTGGCATTATAGGTCGGGCACTGCTGCCTTTTGGTTCAGAAACCAGTCAAAACAAATGGGTTTGTCCTGATGCTCTCTCAAACTAGCAACATGAAATGTTACAATGACTTGAATTCAGGTTCTAATTCAAAAATGGTAAATGAACCTGCATACTGGATCAACTAGTTCGGTACGTCTCTCTTTTCATCAAGAATGTTCTCAACATATTAGACAGTGAGAAAGCGTACCTAGACTAGGAATGGACATGCAAGCCAAGCATTTAAAAGAACTTGTGCTCTGTCAGCCATTTCATCATCGATGTGCTTGTTCTGACCCCGGAGCTCCGACTGAAGGTGTTGCTGCCATATTGCTGGATGACCCGTTTTCGACTGGTGGAGGCACACCCCATTTGTTTTCAGATTCAAGGGGCTCAAAGACATGAACCCCACCATCTGAGAGTCCCAATGCAAATTCATTTGGCTCGGATGGATGTGCAGCAATTACAAGTGGATGAACATTGGAACTGCAACATAGAGGAAAACACTGTTTGAATAGGAACGTTTATCACATAAGGGGATATAGTGCTCATTATAAATTTAGATGAGTAGTAAAACTTCGATGCAAATAAAAGTTTCACATGAATTACACAGATTTGACTTCAGATTTTAGATTTATTGTACATGATACCAGAAAGTGAGAGAACAAAGACATTAAGATAATATGGAGGAGATTGCAATTAGTAATGTATGCATGCTCCTCTAACAGTACATTAAAGTGTGCACGTCCTTGTCTATTGTACCCAAAATTTGTTCTTGTACAAAAGTATCCAAATGAAATCTAAAATACCTGAGTCAAGAAGATAATGAACATACCTGACACTAGCAGGAAGATAAGCAGAAGGATTTATACGGCAACGTAGTCTGAGATTTGCAGCAGTAAAGACACAAACAGTTGCATCCAAAAAGCTGGCATACACCAATTGGCTATCACACGAGAATGTCGCATGAGTTATTGGAGCAGAAGATTCGAGCGGAACCCACTAAATCAGAGAAAAACAGTATTAGAAGATCATGAGAAAAAGTAGTTTCACAATGAATCAAACAATCACAAAGAGATACCTGCTTCACACGTTCTAGCTTCGTTGTTTCATATATGGCAAGCTGAGTCTCATGTACAACAAGAAAATGCATCTGGTCTTGATGGAATTGTACACGTGTGTCTGACAGTGTCGTTGGTGTTCTCCCGGCTGGAACCTGCAAGAATCTAGACCTCTGCTTTTCCCATCCATCAGTGTTCCATACACAAAGCTGGGGAGAGAATGGTAGATCAATGAACCGAAAGCAAAATTTCCATTGATGACAATAACTTACAAGCTCTAAGAAGATTTGATTAATTAGCTAAGCTATGTATTGGATAAAGCAGGCGAGACTTGGAATACCTGAGAATCTGCTCCTGATGAGACAAGCACACTCAGTACATGAGAGAAGGCAAGGCCAGTTATTCTTTTGGAGTGACCTTTAAGCTTACTCTTCACCTAGACGATGCAAATGATAAATAAATAACCAATGATATGTCTTGAAACAAGTTACATAAATTATTCTCCACAAAATGGATCATACCTCATCCACACGAACATTATATATCTGAATCGTTGAATCGTCCATGCCTATAGCAATAATATTGTTATCTTGAGGGTGGAATGCAAGAAAAGTCGCTGGTGGTGGTGGCGGCATGAAAGTTGCCATTGTCTGCAAGTGTCCATTAAAAACATCATATGCTTATTCAAATCATCGAAAAATGGAGGATGAAGGGGAAGGAGAGGAAGATCTATCTTGCTCCAATTCTAGATATAGCAGGAAAAAGAAAAGGTATTCCAGCATTCATGGGTTACCTTGAATGTCATCATATTAAACAAGGAAATCTTTCCTCCGGATGCAGACATTACATATGAATCATTCTTGGATAAAGCAAAGCAGGGTACAGCCTCTTCAGGATTTGTATCAGCAACATCATTTGTCATAAGAATGCCACTTGATGGTTGCCACAACTGAGGTGGTACACTCGCAGTTGCCTAGAGAATGAAGTGACAAAATGCGATTACAGTACAAGCCACTTCAATGTATTCATTCACTAATAAAATTGTTTAAAAATTAATGAGTGGAAACCATTTTGATATCCATGTACCTTGCCATTTGAATTTCTTTCACTTCGCTGCCACTTCCAGAGCAAGTGAATAGCATTTGACGCCAATGCCAAAATAGCATTACCTGAATTAGTGAAGATTAACCTTGATATCTGTAACCATCACAGAGAAAGCTGATAAGATAGGGCCCAAAGGAACTTTCAGTTCCAGTTATCTACTCTCTTTATTAAAGTGAATAGGGCCAAATAGGCAAAATTTATTCATATCCCAAAACAATATAAAAATTACAAGTTAGTTCCACAAGTGTAATTTTGACAGGGATAAGTATAGAAGATATAAACTGGTGAACAACAGTACATAGGTTCCAAAGATGGTACGTTTACCCACCAAATTGGCCAATGGATGCATGAAAGAGAAAGCAGATGTAGCAGAATCATGGAATACCACCAAATGGGCCAAAAAATGTTAAAAAATCAAAAGCATTATTACACAGGACAACAAATATGATCGAGTAGTCAGCCTACCAGCATGTTAGAAAATCAGTGAAGCGCAAAGGTACTTGAAATTCTCTATACCTTGGTCACCCTCAAGTTTTCAGGAAGCCTCAAGGATCGACACTGAGATGGTTCACTGATTTCAGTTAGCTTCCAAATCTTTGATTTGTCACTCAATTCTTCTGTTATTCTGGGTTTCACATCCCCCAGGCTCCTGGCATCCCCATTCTGAAAATACATAACACATGAACTACAAAATTATTCATCCAAGCTTTGACTACTCAAAGGAGAAACAATGGTGACATAACAATACACATATTGGTGTTGAACTACTGCTGATATAAAAATTTTGATGCTGTCGATTAGGGAAAGAAATGGAAAAAAGAAAGAAAATTTTGTCCCACAGACCATTCCAGCAATAGCAACTACAGAGGCACTTCTGTCTGCAAGTCCAGCACTAGTAGCAACTGCTGCGGCAGCAGCAGCTGAGATTGGATTTATTGTAGGCTGAAAAAATCAACACGTTAAGGAGAAGATTTAATTCAAAAATGGACCTGGCATTGTTTTATTCCACTAATGAAAATAAACGAGGTAATGGTACTACCTTCAGGGCTTCCGATGTTCTTGAGGCATCATAAGAAAAATTTTCCAGACTGCGCAATAAACGCATACCATCTGAATTCGCCAAAATCTTAATCCCATTATCATTGGCGGAAACAGCCAAGAGAGAGCCATCTTTGTTGAAGCGAATGCGTGGACTTGCCTAGGAATTTGGAAAGACAGATATAAGCAGCCACTATCTTCAAGATGATATAAAACTTAACTAAACATAAATGAACTTACTGGAAGGCCTCCATCAGCATCAACACTTGTCAAGGGTTGAACATTGTCCATATCCCAGAATTTGATAGAGAAATCATCACCGGCAGCTAAATACCTATTCTTAGTGGTATCAAATTGCACAACACCTAAAGAACGTTTGCGGAATCCTTGATAGGTCCTCTTCACGGCCCCTTCACTTTCATTCCATTCTACGATAAATGACTCCCCATCTTTACTGGTGCCACAGGAAAAAAGCCTACAAATCCAACCACCAAACCAAAAAGGTCAGTGGGAAAATGAAACAAAACTACCTTTATCCTGAATTATTGATAACTAGCAGAAAATCAATGAGTTATGGTGCAAGCAAACTAACCTTGTACCATCAGCACTATAGGCCATGGTTGTGCACGAACGACCAGGAGCTTCATAGTCAACACGTGATCCCATATTATCATACAACCATGCTTTTATCTTTCCATCTACAGCCGTTGAAAAGATAAACTAAGGCAGAAAAGTCAAAAGGAGGCAACATCAGTAAGATAAATGGACATAGGCACATGCCCATAGTTCAAGTACGAAGAGTGTAACACATCTAAAGCCAGAAAGCAATATCTTTACCTGAATGTTTTCTTTATAGTGAGGGCAGACAGAATAAACAGGGGCCTCATGACCTTCAAAGGTATATTGTTTTGTACCATTGCTAGCCTCCCACACCTAAAATTACAACATGAAATTAGCAAGGACAAGCAACTTGTCTCCAAGAACGATAACTAACCACATAAAATGATAAACAAACCTTGATTGTCTTGTCATCACCGCAAGTTACTACACAAAGTTGCTTATTTGGATGAGAAAATGCAAGATCATTTACTCCACCAACATGAGCATCAATCTAGAATATCAATTTCAGTTTCACAATGGAAACTCAGCAAGAGGACTGAAAAAAATCCAAGATAACAAGCTCAAATATATACCTCCAGATGCTGCCGAACCTCATCACCACCATGATAAGAATATATTTGAACAATGTGCCTCGAGTAAGCAACTCCTGTTTTCCGAACAGGTATAACATAATCAATGGTCCCATACTACTTATAAATACGCACATGGGTGCTGGCAGATTAAACATTGACTAATTGTAATGGATTCAATCTCACCAAATAAAGAACCATCAGGGCTCCAAATCACACGATTTACAGAGACAGCAGGATCTTTGACTAGAGCAGCCTAAATTTGAGTAAATAAACTGTACTTAGCATGTGCAATTAGCAAGTGCATTAAACAAACACTTTGAGGCACAAACCTGAAGAGGCATTGAACAAGCACTAAGATCCCAAACTTTAAAGTTCTTTAAAACCAGCTGCTCCCGAGAGCCAATTTCCCACAATGCTATGTCTCCAACATTGGTACCAACTGGATCATAGCATGTAGAAACTCAGAATTCCATTACCCAAGATAGAACCAGCAGCCGGCCAAAAACAGAAAATGAAATGCAACTATAAAAATTAAAGGCGTAAGTTTAGCAGAGCAGACCTAGAAGTAGAGTCTGTTGAACGGGATGGAAATCCATGCTCATAGGAGATGAACCCTGATTCAAAGTTCTTGCAACTGCCTTTGGCAGATCATCGGGTGCATTGAAAGTCTGACTGTGACCATGGCCAGGAATTGTTACAGGCAGCACATTGACAGCAAGATTTACCTGCAAAAAAGCAAGCAAAGGTCAGAAAAATATTTTAGGCAAAAAGAAACACAACCATAACTATCAGACACCCGATCCAACAGCCAGACTACATATCATATAAATTAATTAAAGCAAAACCTGAATACCTCATCAGAAATCGCCATGGGCCTTGTCCTTTTGGAAACATGATCAGAGTCCCCAGATGGGTAGTCTACAGAAGGATTAGTTGGAGGAGTCCTAGGATGCTTCAATGCAGCTATAAGTCAACAATGAAACATAGTTAAGGTTAAAAAAGGTCCTAGAAGAAAGAATGATCAGCATATGATAGAAAGAAAGGGAGCAAGTGACAATAGAAGAATGACATTCAAAAGAACAAAGAGAAAGACATAATTACCTGGTATTGAGGAAGGACCAAGACCAATAGCTCCACCAGGCACAGCGGGATGAGTTACAGTAGAAGGGTTCGACATCCAACTAGCAAGGGGAGCTGGAACTGGTGCTGGTGTAGGTTGAAAAGGCTGAAGATGTAAACTGAGTACATTAAGAGGAGATTATCGACAATTAAAGATATTTTTTACTCTATCATCTAAAATGGATACCTACCCCATGAGCACCAAGGGGAGGAAAGCCCCCGGCCTTTGGTAAGCCTCCAAGAAGAGGATTGTTAGCAGGTGATGGTGCTCGTGCACCATTTGGCTGTCCACAAGAGTGATCCACGAAGAGAGTTTTTATATCTGGATTTGGCCTCGGGTTTTTACAAAGTTGATGCTGCCAATTCAAGCTGCAATTGCACAACAAATCAGTTGTCTTATAAAGCCACAACTAGAATGACTTGTGCTTATTCAGAACATCAATGCCACTGCAGCCAAGGCAATAAAAAACCAAACTTGAACGTCATGTCATATCCGTGAGTTCATTGCATAAATAAGTCAACATCGAAAAATTACCAACCCCCGATCTCTTCAAAGCAGCTAACAGAACGATGATATAACTGAAGAAAATTACCTCTGATTAATGAGGGTGCGTAACCTTGAATTTCTAAGGTTTGGGAACTGTAATTTGTCACGGAATAAAGGATTTGCTTCAATAAGCTTTTTGAGTTCAACTAACATGATTGCTCTAGCAGACTTTGTATCTCCATATTTTGACAACTGTTCATTCTCCCTGTTATGAAAAAAAATTAATTCCTCACCACATTCACCCGCATCAAGACTTGAACCATTTATACACAAAGGTAACATACCTGAAATTCTCCAACGTCAAAAGCTGAGTGATTTCCTTAAAAAGTTCCTCATTAAATGTGGCAAAAACTTTCAAATCCTTTACTAATATCTCCACGGCCTTGGACAGGTCATGCCTAATTAATGAATAAACATTCCAACTGTCACTAAATTCTATCAAGGAAGTTTTTGGGTTGAAACATCACAAACTTAAGTGAAACAAATAAAAAATTGCAGCACACAAAAGCTTACTTATCCAATGCCTCGAGATACTTCTGCTTTCTTATCTCGAAAAAGATTTTCATGGAATATCGATTGTCGTCTACCTTGGTGAAGCCAGACAAGTATTTCTCAACCTCATCCCAGTTTCCATTATGCACCTCATCCTCAAAATACTTCATATTAAAGAAAAACCCAGATTCCTGTTCAAGCCTATTAAAAAAATTAAAATAATTAACAAAACCCATTAATAAGCTGAAATCATTACATTTTAAATTACCAGTTAACCAAAAAATACTGAATATCATGAATCCTTTTTTTTAACAAAAAAAAAAAAACCTTACCTGTGAACAGTCTCTTTAAACTTTTCCTCATCTAGAAACTGTAAGATCAAGAACACAAGCTCTCTACTGAGAGACGACATCGTAGCCGCCCTGTCTTAATTTCGCAAGGGCGAGACTAAAATCACCAAATATAAAGTCTAGATCTGCAAAAGTATCCCCCCCCCCCCCCCCAAAAAAAAAAATAATAAAGTCAGCTCAAAACACCTTAAAAATCCTTTAAAATAAAAGAAAAAAAGAAAACCCAAAGTTAATTTTACATGAAACTTAAATCATTTAATCTTCTTCAAACCCCTCTCTGCAAAAGGAAAAAACTCTAGGGATTTTTAGCATCAAAGAGACAAAAAGAAAAAGCAACTTTATACCATTTAGAAACCCGAGACGGAATTTTCCCAAAAAAACCAAAAAAAGATGTAAAGAAAACTGAAGGTTTTAAAGTAACAGATTCTATAAACATAAAGACAGGAACAAAAGTAAATAGATTTGTTAAAAACTTACCTAGTTCTTTGAATAGATCGATTTTCAGACAAAAAATTAGAGATAAAAAAGAAACCTTGCTCTCCCTGAGGTAAATAAAATGAACCTTCTTCTCTTAAATAATACAAAGCAAATATTACCTCTTTCACTCTAGAAAAAAAAATTTGTATTCCCTTATATATAATACCCATCCTAAAAGCTTTCAGAAATGGCGAATTATATAGGAAGGAGGCGACAGGTTACAGAAGATGATATGTTCTGCCACTTATCATTGATAGCTTATATTAAAATGGACAAGTTATTTTGATAAATTGATGGACTTATTAATACGTGCAGTTAAAGAGTAGGCCCCACTTAGCCGGCTACACTTCGTCGAGTTTATCGGCGCGGAATTTCTAGCTGACAGCTATTCTGCTACAACGAATAATGAGATCTAGTAAGGTATGTTTCAGTTTTCTTTTTAAACCGTCGATTATAAGTTTGTTTTTGTTTTTAATATTAATCGAACGGCCATAAATAGAGATTACTGTAATGGTGAGAAGTAGGGAAAAAAGAGCCAGGAAAGCGATATTTATATTTGCTATTCTCAGATCCCCCCAAAGAAACGACAGGCTTTTTCTCGTAGGGAGGGGAATCCAGTAAGTTTAACCCTAGATATTGCTTAATATTACGGAACCTGCCATTTCGGGGGGAATAATTCTGCCTTGTAGAAATATAACGTGAAACTTGAAAACACTACATTTTTTAATCATGAATTTATCGAGATATGTTCGCTGCGAGAAGTCGCTTTTGGTTTTGAACGCAAGCAATAATTAATTTTTTAGGGTCTTTCTAAAAACATTGTTTGTTTTAGGTTGGAGTCATAATCGGAGGGGTAAAATGTCCACAGTTTTGATTGATTCTAACAAGGAAAGGAGAGAAGATATAAATAACATTAGTTTATTTACGATAAAAAGAAAATGAACCATTCCACGAATTTTTCTTTTAAAAAATCCAGTCCAATCCAATGTATTCCATTTTTATATTATATTTTTCTTCAATTTTCAAACAATACTTAGCTTTTTTTATGGAATCATCAATAGCAATGTAGTATATATTTTATATAACTTATTTTTTTAATGGATATCTTTAATAATTCTAGTAATTGATTGTAAAAAAATATTTTCATAAATAATAATTAAAAATATATCAATATAATGAATATAATTCAATAAATTTATTTATTCTAAAAAATTATAGTGTGTGTTTGAAAAATTGAACATATTTAATTAAATTTGAGCATATTGTAAATATGTCACGTTTAAATAATTATTACAATTAATATATTTAACTAAATTCAACGTAATTGGAGTAATTATTTATTTTTGTAATACCTTTCTATTTCTTCACTTTATTTTTTTTCTTCTCCCGTATGTTAAAAAATCAATAAAAATTAAATTTCAAGTGTTGGTTTGCTAGTTAAGATATTCAAAACTCTAAATATAATTTGAGATCAGGTTACATTAATCACATTACTGTTAAAATTTTACCTTCTTTTACAATACACAACAAAACAATAAATTAAAACTTATCCTGAACTGAGATGTTATGACTGTTTATGGAATATAAGTTTAAAAATTGTGGTTAATAGAAATCAAATCGAATTCTATTTTTATTTAATATATAATTAATTTTAATTTGTATCGTATAAAATAAATATTTTATATTTAAAATAATGAAAATAATTTAATTTTTTTTTGTTAAAATAAAATTTAATATAAAAATTAAAGAATTAAATTAAAAAAAAAAACAAATTATAATAGATGATTCAAACAAAATCCGAGGAACCAAATTGATATCAGTCTATGCGTAAACGTAAGCGGCATTATTAAAAGTAATTCAGTAAAGAATAATAGTTTTGGTTTGAATGCGTAAAAGTCATGTCAGAGTCTCCTACCAATAATAAATAAATGAATGAAAAAGACATGCCTGATTGATAAAGTCAAAGCTACTCAACTCAAGGAATATTAGGATTTCTCAATGTATTTTTACCTTAATAGCCTATGACAACGATTCCTTTGATTGCATAACTCACCTAATATTTTACCCAAAAAAAAATGTCACCTAATACAATAAACTCCACGTATCCAAAGTCTACTCGTGTCAATTCAACTCTAACCTTTATTCTGGAGGATTATTATCAGATAATTTATAGTAATTTTTAAAAAAGCGAATTTATGAAATTATCATATGCTTTTTATTCATTAAATGTAATCTTATAACATTTGACACGTTTTTAATATAGATTTTTAAAACCGAATAATTATCTTTAGTTTAAATGTCTCATTGTTTGTTTGATTTGATAAATTTAATCTAAATTATGTCAAGCTTAGAATAAGTTTATATCAGTCAAAATTAGTCTGATTTTGGACTAATTAAAGAATTTATAATGCTAATATAAATTTTTTTAATATTTCTTGTTTATTAATTTTAAAAATAATAAATTTGAGTTTTGTGAATAGGTTGTAATGTTGAAGGCCAATTTAACGACAAGGCTGCACATGGTCAAGGATTGTGATTTTCGCCTTTTTCTCATGTTAGATGAAACAAATATTACTTTATCAATGGTTGTTTAAATCCACATAAAATTAAATTATTTTCTTTAATGTTAACCTAAAGGAATCTTCCTTCCGACAACAATACATGTAATAATTAAATTTTATATTTCTTAATTTAATTTCATCAAATTACAAAAATATATATATATATATATATACTAATATAAAAAAATCATATGTTCACGGTCCAAATTGAATTCTATCTAGGGTTGTGTTTTTCGCTTATTCTTAAATTCAATAGATCTAAAGATAAAGTCAAGGATTGTTTAAATAAATGAATAATAATAATAGATTAAAATATGCTCAAATTTCCTATACTTTTTATATGTTAGAACAATTTTTCTTTTTACTTCCATTTTAAAGAATTTAGTCTTGTTAATTATAAATTTAATTATAAATTTTATTTAAAAATATTTAATTTAAGTTTATTATAATATTTTTATTTTTATTAAATGATTATTAAGTGAGTATTTTTAAAAAAATTTCCATATTATTGAATATAACTAAATCATTTTAAGAATATTAATAATTAAAACCTGTTTAAATTCTATACATATTATTAACCAAAATAATACCAATAATTATTATTATGATAGAAAAAGTAAATAAACAGAAAGCCAGATAAATGTGAAGTGCAAGCCACCAAAAGTAGAAAATAATAATCAGGAAAAAACTGGGAAAAGGTGAAGATTCTAATGCAGACGCGCCACGAAGGAGCATGAAGATCACTAGCCACTGATGCTTAATCAAGCTGATGTTGGTATTCGAGTCTAGTGGGTCCCACTTCATCAGTCAGGAGGGGACAGATCTAATCTGATGTGTGCGACGCGACTGTCTCCCTCGTGTTTTGGACTTGGCCTCTCTGACTCAGCGCGTGTGTTTCACGCCCTCTCACTTTTATTACAATTTTTTAATAAAACACAGTTAAAATGGTAGAGAACAAAATTAATCACCCATCGGTTCATTTTTTATTTAAATATTTTGATATTTTTACAGTTAATTTAGTAATAAAAGTCTAATATTAATTTTGTTAATTGATTTAATAATAAATTTATCTCTCTAAATGTTTATACATTTTATAAATTTTATCACAAATTTAAAAAATTCAACAAATATAATCTTCAATATTTATAAATTTTATAATTTTAATTTTAATTCAAATAATAATAAAATATATTTAAAAACTCTTTTTACAATTTTATGATTACTTTTTTAAAGTTTTATAATGTATTTTACTTTTTACAATTTATATTTATTTTTCTCATCAACCATGTAAAACCAAAAAATTAAAACCATTTTTTTATTCAATCTATTTTTATTTAGTCCTTTTTTATTGTTACATTGTTCTTCTTAAATGTCTGTTTAAAACTTAGAAAGAATCTCAAATTTAACAAATTTATTTATAAAGCAAACAAAATGATTGGGTTGACACTGAATGACACCAACTCTAATGGTTTTACTCTTTGTTGCAAAGGTAGTGCTGGTTTCATGCTGTAGTGTTTTTATGTCTGTATCATTTTTAACTCAAATAATAAAGATAGTGTTGGTTTCAAGCTTTAGTGTTCTCATTTCTTTATTATTTCTAGCTCAATATTTGAGAGAAATTATAAAACAACATTTGATATTTCAAACTTCATCAATTGAATGAATAAAAATAAACGAAGTGGAAGATACTGTCGAAAGCCACTTTGGGTACAATTTTTTTAATATTTTTATATTTACTTTTTTAAATTCTATTACATCTCCACCATTGAGCATCTACGTGTGTCCATATGAATCCTTCTATGATGAACTTATCACCTCTCACAACAAGTGAACTATTTAGCCAAACAAATCTTTCGTGACTTACACCACGCTATAACAACAAGCTTACTTAATTGATCTTCTTTAAGTTTACATGAAATGCATGTAAAGAATTAAACTCATTAAATATCTAATTATTTAAAATTTATATTTTAAAATATCACATCATCATCACTTCAATAAAATAAAGTATAAGCTTATTGTTAGTAATCTCTAACCTCGTAAACATTACTGCCTTCTAATATGGGCACATAAAAAACTTCTTCCCCTCGTACTCTCCCACCAAAAGATCATCCCACTTTTAGTGACTTTTTGCCTTACTCGAAACTGAACCACCGTCCAAACCATCACATCCTCCCTGGTTAATCTCCCTAGTTAACAATTTTTTTTATTTATTATGATTTATATTTTTTTGGTGAATTTCGAACAATAATTAACGTGATTCAAACTCAAATTACACTTGAGACGATGAACATCCTTAATCATCAAGACAATACACGGGGTTCAAATGACAACATTTTAACTTTAAGATGTTTAAAGTATTTTTAAATTTTTAATTAGGACTAAATGATAAATCTTGTAAATATTTAGGATTAAATTTATTATTTTTTAAATTTAAAATCAAATTGATAGCCTGTGTAAATATTTGAAGTTAAATTTATAATTAGACCAATAAAACAAAACTTACGTTAGATTTCCATTAAACAACTAACGGAAGAATAATTAAAATATTTAATTTTAAAAAGTTAAATAACTAAAATAAAAAATTTTAATAATTAGATAACCAAAATAAAATAAACCAAATAATTGTGTAACAATTCTTGTTCTTTGACCAATTAAAAAAATTATGAATCATTATAAATAGAATTATTTATTTATGAACCAGAGATAAAAAAAAAAAAGCGAATAAAAAAAACTTTCCACAATACTCACACATAACAAATTTAAATCAAAATTATGAATTATTTCTAATTTTGCAACGTAATTTTTGCATACTGTTATTATTTTTATTTACAACTTCAAATCTTTAAATATATATATGTAAACGTGTTTTAACTCTTATATTTTTAATTATTGTAAAATAAAAATGATATTAATTAAATTAAGTCTTAAAATTGTTGTCATATTTATGAAAGTTGACCTTTTACAATAATTAAAACAACATGTTGCGATCATATAACTTTTATAATTATTTTTTGAACCAGTGGTCGTTTATCTTAATTATTGACATGATTCAATTCGTAAATAATAAATCATCTTTATCTCAAAAAAAAAAAATCATCTAGTGCTAGTGGAATGTCAACTCAAAAGTGTCACATCAATAAAAGTAGTTTTTTATTTAAAAATGGATTATTGTTTTATAATTTCTCTTCTTTTAAAAAAAAAGAAGGGAAAACTTGAAAAGATCCTTTCACTTTTCGAACTGATAAGAATTTTGAGAAAAAAATCAATAAATTAACAAGTGAGGAAAAAATACAAAGAAAAAGAAAAGAATTGAAGGCCATTTTGTCTTTTTTTCTTTTCATTTGAAAATAAAAATGACGTGTCTTTAAAAAAGGGAGAAGAAAGATGATGTGAAACTCGTGAACATGACAAATATGTGGCGTTTTATACGGTATGTATTTGATGGAGCAGAAATAATTCAGGTACGTTATTTTGAAATTTTATATATATATATATAATTAAAGAAAGCTTATGCCATGAAATATATATTTTTTTTGTACAAATATCAATTATTGTGATAAATACTTTGGAAGTAAAATGATAAATATATCATGTCAATTGTCAACTATGATTTTTTTCGATAATTATAATTATCTAAAAATAATTATTAATATTGCGGTAAAAAGTTTGTGATGATTTAAATCATCCTACCTAATTTCAAGTTGAAATCTTAGATATCTTATAAAGTTAAAAGGTTTTAGAATTTTAATAGTTTAGGTTTAAATTTTGTCGTGTGTAAATTTTTTAAAATTATTTTAGATTTAAATTTTATCATGTATGAGTTAAGTTTAAGTTTATTTTGATTTAAATTCATGTATGCTCTAATTTTAATTGATAGTCGATATCATAATTGTACTTGTAAAATCCTTAAAAAAACAATTCTAAAGACATCTTGATAATTAAAAAATGTTTACTTAGTCACTAAAACTTTTGAAAAATGATTTTTTTATTCCACCATTAAATTATTAACTAAAAATCGATGCAATTTTTATTGGAATAATAATAAATTTAATGATTTAAAATTTACACATTTTGTTAATTTGATCTAAATTTTTAAAAAATAATAGATTTAACTCTTAATATTTATATATTTTGTTAATTTAGTTACGAATTCATTTTTTTATTTTTCAAATTCTTCTATTGGAGAAGAGAAGTTTGAATAAATAAGTAGTAAAAAGATATTAATTTAATTAATTAATCAATCAATGCTAGTTAAAAACTAAAGTGGAGGACTTTGAATACTCCCAAATAATTTTAATATTTCATTCATATAGATCATGCACGTCAATTTTTACATATATTTAAATTTTTTAATTATTTATTTTACATAATAAATTTCAACCGTTCAATAGATATTAATATAAACACTTTTTAAATCGATATGATAGAGATATCGATTCGATTTGAAAAATTTTACATGCATGATAAATATAATAATTAAAATATTAATTGTCTAAAAATACACTTGTAATACTACTTTAATTTTACATAAGTAAGTCAACCCTTTACACTCTATAATAAATCTAATGTAAATTTAACTAAATTATTCATGAGCTAGACTCAATTTATTAGTCACATACTAGATTACCTTTCGCCAAACTTAGTCAAATAGAGATAATAAATTATTAAAAAATATTTCATAATGATACTTGTATATTTTATAAATAAATTCTAAATAACTACTCTGACTCGAACTTATAAAATATTAATCTAAAACTCAACCTTGAACAAAATCTAAATACAACTAAAGATAAGTATAATTTAAATAATTTATTATTTTTAGTAAAAAATATATATTTTTTTATGAATTATAAGGAAAAAAATAAAACTTTAATAATAATGCAATTAACGCGACTTAAATTTAAATTACATTTGAAATAATAAATATTTTTAATTATTAAATCAAAATGAAATTCTAAGAAATATTTTATAATTAGTACAAACGATGAGAAAACACGAGATACACTATCCTCTAGTTTTATTCAGTTTAGAGAAAACAAAGAACCGACAAACAATGGAAGGATTATGACAGAAGCAAGCTCCAATATTCCACATTCCTGAATATAATACAATAATTAGTTGTTGCTTTTTCGTTTGTAAATCTAGCACTAAAGATGTGCTCTTTTCAATTAACGAACATTAATTAGTCGTGGTTTCCACGCGCCACACTTGTCGTGATTATTTCTGTATACGCATTATGTCGCTTTCTTTATATATATTTTAAAATTTGAATATTATTTTGTATTATTAATCAATTTATCCCCAAGGTTTGCTTCCAGTTCGGTCACCAGATCTCGAGAAAATTGAAGAACCTCGTTTATCCAACTAAAATATCGTGATATGATACGGAAGCTTAGTTTAGTTCTTCCTTTTTTCGTAGCATAAATTTGTCGGTTGTCTGTTTCTTTTTACTTTTGGTTTTAGTGGTTGGAGGGTATTATTATTTTTATATAATATTAGATCAAGGAGAAATACGAGTAATTGACAAGAATTTTAAATCATGATTCAACGGTGTTATTAATATTTTACAATTCAAAGATACCAATATTTTTTATTTGAAATTATAAATATAACTATAAAAGATGATAAACTCTTATCTTTAAGTTATATTTATAAATTTGAAAATTCTAAATGCTATAGAAAACAAGAAGTAGAAGTAACATGTTTAATAAATATCAAAAATATTATATTATAAGTAGGAAAATTTTAATTTAATTTCAAGTAATTTTATTCTTTCTCTCAATTATTGAAAAAAATGTTTAATAAATGCACTAAATTATATATTAATACGAGTAACATAATGACATGACATACCGCATATATACGTGAATTTCAATATAGTAATGTAAGATATATATATTGACGATTGAATATCCGATTTGAACCAAACGTTAAAATGACAGAGCAAACAGCCTTACTCTAAGTAATATGCACATACATGTATATATGTATATATATATGTGTAACTAGTTTGTCTTAATCAAAATGGTTCCGTGACATTTTTTAAAAATACAAAAATAAATTTTAAAAATTTTGAGTTAAGTAATGTTAATTGTCTAAAGAATAATATTTATTAATTAAGTAATAAAAGTAAATTGTTATGATATTTTTTATTAAATTGTTTATTTGACTTTATTTATGCAATACTTTTATCACTTTGTTTTATTTATTATTAGTTGGAAAAGTTGATATCATACAAAAACTTCAAAAGATAATTAAAATTTTATATTTATAATAAAATTTATAATTATATTAGTCTTATTAAAAATATAAGCAAATCAACAAATATTATTAAAAGAACTGTTTATGTCTTTCAATACTTCTATATAAAATATTTGAAAATTTTTAACCATTATATAAAAAGGAAAGAAAAAAGCTATTGACGCATGCGTGTGCGGTGCAGTTATGGTCCCATGGCAATGCTATGAGCTTCACCAAGATAGCTAAAAGGTTCACCTACTTTTGCCTTTTTTGAATATTTTCTTTGGAATCTAAAAATCATAATATAGGAATACAATCCTCTCTTTCTAGTTTTTTTTCTTTTGTTACAAGGTCCTTTGAATAGGTGATATAATTTTTTATAATTAATATAAAAATAATGATACCGTAAAATTAAATATTATAATAATATTATAATATAAGATAAAAAAATACACTATATTAAAAATAAACGTTTATCCAAATAAATCTTAAATCATTTTCCAATCTCTATTTACGTGGTTGAAGTTATTTACCTACCGACAATCTAAAAGAAATAATAAGAGAATCTCCTTTTCTTTTGCTAGGATTGTTTTGTAACAACACTTGTTCATCAAGTGATATATGTGTCATTCTCAAAAAATATCTCTAAAAATCTTACCTTTTAATGGATTATTAAATAATATACTAACCATCGCTCACATCCTCAACTGGTATTCTAAAAAATTAAAAATTAGACACGTAATACATACGACAATTTCTTAATGGACTTAAAAAAAAATTTATCATCAATAATTATGCTGCTTTATATAAATATTTAAACATTTGAGCGAGTATTTCTAACAACTTCAATCAAATCTAATTAAATAAACAATCTTCATTTTCAACATATTTCATCAATGAATAAAAATTGAGAAATTACATCTACTTGGTTGTCTTTACTCGTTTAAAGCTTTTTGAAAAATAAAATCCAACTCAACAAAGAAACAATGAAGGAAGGTCATCATTTAGGTCTAATAGAACAAAGAATATGAGTGGTGATCGGGTAATGTAGGACATTCATGTGATTATATCACATGAAAAATAACATAAATAAATTAATATACAAAATAGACACGTTTAATTTATATAATCTGTTATTTAATTTTTTTTTTTTGAGTTTATGTCATTTTTAACCGTATCGTCAATACGGTTATAGAATGTCATTTTGTAATTAAAATAAATAATATTATTTAAAAATGTTTTAATCTTTTATTTAAAAAATCGATAAAAATATACATATAGTAATATTTGAACCCACACCAATTACTTTAATATATCATTCAACTAAAATTTTATTTAATATTTTTATATATTTAATTTTATTATGCATACTTTATCTCTCCTTCAATTGTGTATATTAATAATATATTTGATTGAGTTGATGTCACAAGTTAAATCGACACCAACTCGAGATTGACTATAACACCATAATAAATAATTTAATTAATTTTTTATTTTAATAATGTATATATTTCATATGTTATTATTAATTAATTTCAAACTATACAGTTTATTATTTATTATATGTTATTTTTAAACAAATATTTATGTTTTAAATTTGTAGTTTCCACACGCTTGCGCGTGTAATAAAATTTCTAGTAATATATTAATTTATTAACATTTATATAGATATAAAATATTTTAAATATTATTCGAAAATGTAAATTATCAAGTGATAGTTTAAAGGTAACCTTATAGTTGAAGGAATAAAGATCTCTTACATAGAACCCGTATGTTGATTTGATAGTCAATAATATTCATTACTTAAAGTGTGACCTGAATTCGAATCGCACGAATCATATTATTATTAGGATTTTACCTTCCCTTTGTAAATCTCTTACATGAAGCCATGTTTGATTGGGCAATAGGTTTTGTCGTTATTTCCTATCCCCGTCTTAGATTGTTTAGTTGCGGAGACAAACATCAACCTCATCGTTGAAATCCAAATCCAACGGTGACAAAACAATCTATCGGTAGACCAATTATATTAACATTAATAGTATATATGCTCCAATTTCTATTTCAGACAAAAGCCCCTCGCACACGGTTTTGAATTCGACCCCCACTGTTGCTTTCAAATAGGCCCATCTCACTCAGCCACGTGTCATTATTATATAATTAAATACGAAAATATAAAAATAACGTATACAAAAATTTATATAATATGATTTTTATTATAGTTTAATTTATATAAACATTAAATATTTTAAACATATTTATGATATTATAAAACTATAAAAACTATTAACAACTTTTTGATCTGGTGACAATATTAATATGTTGTTAAAATAAAAATTTTGATTCCATCTCAAATAATTTTATTTTTCAAGAAAAAATTACAAAAATTGTAATATACTCTTGATGTGATAATTTATTATAGTTTTCTCACGTGTAAAATAATTAATTTATAATGTAACATAACTTTAATATGATAATTTTTCTTTAAGGAACTTTAACTCTTCTTAATTAATTATTATGTGTTTAGTATATTATTTTTTTTAGTGCATCACTGATCTACATATAGATTCTAATAAAATATCATTATTTGAAGTGTGATTATCAGAAAAATTACTTTACAATGTTTAGAATACATATTAAAGTATTGATTTCTTAAAATAATATTCATGTATTTTTTTAATAAAAAACATATTCATTAAAAACTTGAAAAAACTAAAAAAACAAAACGAAGTGAAAACTCAATAAGAGGAAATCCCCGTTTGAATTTCAGAAAAAAAAAAGACATAACTATATCCAAGGTGACAGACTTAATTTTTATAATAAATTTTATTATTAACAAATATTTGGATTAAATATTTAATAATAAATGTTAATTGATATTTAAAAAAATTTATTTGTAATGCTAAATGAAATGAAAATTATTTCAAATTTGTCCTAAGTATATTTTGTAAAAATAATAATGTACATGTAAAATCATGTATATATAATCAAGTAGTAGGAGAAAGGAATCAGCAATAACTTATTCTTTTATTAATAAACTGATATCTTTTTTTTGAACAACAATAAACTGATATCCTAAATCAATAAATTGATTTTCTTTTATTAATTTTGTCTTAATATTCTTTTAGCTTTCCAATATACATAGGAAAATAATTTTTTTATATTTTATTGTGAAAACCATATAGTTATGTTCGTAAGAAAATAATTCCTATAATATGTTAAATTCCAAAAATATATATACATACTAAACATTAGAATCATTTTTTAATTGATTAAATTTTAAAAAAATGTTTCCTTTTTATCGTACCAAACAGTACTATATATTTTAATAATAGAGGTAAGTATCTAACATATATACTATAGCTTGGTTTCTAACCAAATTAAGAAACCTCACAGTGTTGTATAAGTTAAAAGTTTGACATTTGGCATTATAATAATAGGAAATGTGTATTAATTTATGCTAACAATTTACATCGCGTAAAATTGTGTTTAAGTTAAAAAAATATATTCCTTAATATTAGACTCTTTTTTTTTTTTTTTTGAAAAGTTGTATGTATATGCATAAATTCCATAAATGATTATTTCAAACTTCCCTTAATATTACATTACCATTTTCATTGTTGGAATCTTCCAATTTATACGGACTTAAAGAATAAAATAATTATTTCAATCCCCCAATTTTCAATTAAACTTCATATTTGTGGTAATCCACATTAAACTTTTACACTAATTTTGAATATAATTATTCTACAATAAAAGATTGGAAAAGGAAAAAATCCGTATTAATTGTTGCATATTTAAACGTGAACTCAACAAGTGATTTCAGTGGAAAAAGAGGATGTTATTTATCCTAAGGGTTCCGGATTTGAGCACTTATGTGTGTAAGGTGTGTATGCGTTGTCAAAAGATTAAAAAAGTATAAACAGATATTATCATGTAATCACACTAATATATTCAAAAAAAAAATATTAACACACGTAATAAGTATGACATAATTTAGTATTAATAACAATATTTTATATATATTGATAGTATATTTATATTAAAAAATAAATGTTAAAATATTAATAAAAAATCTAAAAAATTCAACACTAGTGTAATTTTCTCTTTATATTAACATATATTTATATTATAACTATATTTAAAATGTTATGTATTCAAATTATTTTCATGGTTTAATAAATTGTATATTTATTGTATAAAAAATTATATTTATTCCTAAAATTTACAATTATGTTATTTTTGCACATTATACAATATATTAAAAAATAATTAATTTTTTATCCCATCTAATACTAATTTCATCCATAAAAGGTCCAATTCCCAACGTCCTTCAATTATTTTCCCTTCCCTTCCCTTCCCTTCTCTCCTCTTCTCTTTTCTCTCCTGCTTTCTTCTCTTCTCTCCTAATTCTCATCTCTTCTTAAATCTCCTTCCAACAACCATTTTATTTTATTTTCATTTCTAGTGATGTGAGTCATCGCTATAAATCTTTTTTAGAAACAACATGAAAATTAGGATATTAACATACAACGAGTAAATGTTGTTAAATTCATAATTGCTCCACAATTAACATATTTTATTCTATTATTCGTTCTTTTATTATGAATTTCATTTATATTCTGTCGCACTTTAATTTAATTTAAATTTTTAATATATATTTTTAAAATAAACAAAATTTTAAACACGAAAAATATGTTAATTAGGATATTAACATACAACGAGTAAATGTTGTTAAATTCATAATTGCTCCATAATTGACATATTTTATTCTATTATTCGTTCTTTTATTATGAATTTCATTTATATTCTGTCGCACTTTAATTTAATTTAATTTTTTAATATATATTTTTAAAATAAACAAAATTTTAAACACGAGAAATATGTTTTTTTATAATACATTATTACAATTTTAATTATTAATATAGATATATAAATATATAAGGGTAAAAATGATAATTTCATATAGTAGGGCAAGGCAGAGCGAAGCAAACAATTATCATAACCGCTCCATATTCATTATTCAAAAAAGAAAAAAAATCAATCTTATCTCCTCTCGCATTCACTTTTAAAAGAAAATAATTCTCAATCTGAAATCCATTACACTGTTTAAGTTTTGCCATCCCTAATAAAAATTACAAAAACAACACATCATATTCATTAAACACAATTAAAATAAGAGTAATTATTTGAAACATAATAAAATTTTTAGACTCAAAATACGATACATTAATATTTTTATTATTATCATATAGAATGAATATAAAAATATATGATTGGAATTGTGGTGGAGGAATATGAAAAAGATGATATATATAGAATAAAGTAATGTTGATGACAGTGATGATTATGATTTAATGATGTGAAGTATCTTTAATTTCCTTCTTGTAAATGTTTTGTCCACTTTTCGATCTATCTTGTTACTGCTGCTATTTGTTGTTTCTATTTGGTTTGGTATATAATGAATGATTAATATATATATTTATAGGGAAAGCACAATGATCACTCTTTCAAAGCTTGAAAAGAATTCCATTCAATTTTGGTTGGCTGGACTTTCATGATTTTGGTAATATTTCTTTTTACGTTTTGGATTCGACGAATTTGGGCAATCAAACAACTTTATGTAAGTGTATGGAATTGGGATAAGATATACATAACTTGTAAAGTTTTCCTTTGCCAACATGGCTTCTTCAATACCACTTTCCTTTTACTTTTATTTCTTGCTAAACAAAAACCTATTTCTTAATTGGATGGTGTTTAATCCACAGTCAAAATTTAAAACTTAATTCTATAAGATTTGATAGATTGAAAGTATAAATTTTACGAGTACACGTTTTATCATAATGATAAGCGTCAAACCAAATTATAAGTTATAAATATAATTTTTCAAATTAATTTTACTTCAGAGAAAATAAAAAAGAGAAATTAATTGAATTTTACTTTGATTCGAATGAATATATTTATCAATAAAAAAAAGAACAAGAATTTAAGTATGTTGAAATGAGTTATTTTTTTATTTATAAATCGAAGAGCAAAAAAAAAAACGAAATAAAAAACAAAGATGGGATTTTAGAACAAGAAATATAGTATGAGGGGAATTTGTTCGAACACAAAGTTTACAAAAATATTTATGTTTTTAGGGTTTGCGCTCTTGTCACAACTTTTCGCAATCGGATTTAAAATCACAAAATTGAATATCATGCCGACAAGTCAATATGATATTGATAAGGATAAACAAATATTCCAGATAGTTTTTTTTTTCTTTTTCTTTTTCTTTTTTGCCAGAATTGATATGGTGTCCTTAAACATACCTTTAGACATTATTAATGATTAACATTATTTTCATGCACTATTTTCTTTGGTCCTGTCAAAATACTTTGTTTATCATAAAAATAATTGTTTTTTTTATACATTGTTGTCTTGTAATTTTCTAAGCTTTTCGAGAGTATACGTGATTGAATCAATTAAATTATTTATTCATTGATCCGATTAATTTGTATGATTTAATTAAATAAATTGTTAAATTCATAAATTTTTTTTATGAATTAATTATAAAATATTAAATATTAGTAATATAAGAATTATAAAGTATTAACGTACATTGATTGTCTGTCTTCTATTTAAATTATTATAGAACTTGCCCAATGACACAGATTTAAAGATGTTGTTGACCTTCATATACGAACAAGATAAAGGCATCGAAATCATGAATTCCGTATCCAATTAAATTTGAATATGTAAAGCATAAGTCCAATTAATAAACACAGCAACTTCACTGTTTAATTATGTTTTTATTTTTTATTTTACTTATATTTCAAAAATAAACTTTTAAATGCCATACGAAAAATTTATTACCGTGCTCGTTAATAGGCAAAACATTTTATTAGTATATTAAGAATAAATATTTTCTCTACTGCTAATAAAAAAAAATACTAATTTATATTTAAAATATTTTCATCTTCATAAAATAGAGAGTCACCTTTTATGTACTAATTTAAAAAATTAAAACTACATGAAGATTTCAATATATCAATGAATTTACATTTAATTTTTGTTTTTAATGATTTGACATGAAAAATACTAATTTATTATGTAACTTAATAATTAAAATTATAAATTTGGACGTGGATTGCTTTTCCTCAATTAAATGTGAATTAGAAAATTATTTCATCATCAACTAGTTAACCTAGAAATAAAAAAAATTAAAAATCTAAAATAATCGAGTGATAAATAAAATAAAATTGAACAATTGAGAGATAAAAAAAATACAAATAATTGAATGAAAGTTTTATAATTTTTCTTAATTGAGTGAAAAAAATAATAATTGGACGACTCCTAATATAATTGATTATAATTATTTTTAGAATGCTATTTATTTGTTTTTATTTTAAAGTTTTAATTTGCCAAGGATGAAATCTTTGACTCATCTTTAAAAAATTATTAATTTTGTAATAGAACTGTTTGAGTGAACTCATTTAATAAAATAAAATAAATTTAATAAAACAAGCATTTATTCAACCATTTATTTTAGATAAAACAAAAATTTAATAAAACAAATTTGGGTTTATTTCAACGGGTTTACCTAATTATTTTAGATAGAAAATTCAACCAGTTAGACCTCCAAATATAGCATTTATTCTGAGCTCTAAAAAAGCATTTAAAAGAAAACACTTAAAAATGAAAATATCATATAAGATTCCAAAAACTTTTGTCCCCAAAACCACGAGAAATGGCATTAAATTGGCCAATCCGTCCCCTATTACTGGAAAAAGTACAAAATTCTTTATAGAAGAATTTAAGACGAGAAATTGCGTCCTAATTTTATAATCGTTAACATGTCTTGAGATTAGATAGGTGCGTGAAATGCGCGAGATGGGGCCCAACAATTTAAAAAGTATGAACAGTTGAGATAGCGCTTAATTATATTTATGAATTATGATATTTTATATATATTTTTATGGTTGTTTGACTCGTTCTATGAAAATGAAATATTCAGTTTCAGATCAATTTCAACTAGAAAAAAAAGAGAGAGTATATAATGTGGACATTATGCATCGTTTTTATTATTTTTATAAATTTTATTTTAAAATTGTGATGGATATCTATTTCTTATTTATTTTCCAAATTGTTTTCTCCCTGTATTTTGTTCTCATTTTATTTATCCACTTCTTTATTCTCTCACAACAGTAGTTTTACATTATATAAATTAGATCTATTTTTAATCTATTCAAATTTTTATTTTTAGTAAAGTATTTGTTTTAGTATAAAATTATTTAAAAGTAATAGAATTAATTGTATTTGACGTTGTTAAGCTATTCATAATATTTTAAATTAGTCTCGTATTTTTATATATTCCAATTAGATCCTCAAAATATTTATCATATCAATCAAGTTCTGTTTTTAATTTAACCATTAGTTTCAGTGTTAAATGTTAATTTAAATATTATTAATGGGCAAAAATAAGATTTCTATAAAAATAAAAATAAATGAAGTGAGAGAAAATGAGGAAAAAATATTTTTAAACCTTTCAATATTTCTCTTTGTATTATTTGTATAGAAATATTGAATACCCATTTTTTAAAAAAAATAAAACAAAATTATTGATTCTCTATTTTTACCTGTTTTGTGTCTTGACCCAGCTTTTTTGTTATAAGTAAAGAGAATATTCAGAATATAATTTAATTTTACAATTTGTATTTTAAAAAAATAATTTAAATGAATTGAAAATTTAAATTGAATTTAAAAAAGAAAATTTTATGGTATAATTTATATTTTTGGCTAAAAATGGCATCAGAGTCTTTCACAAGCCGTTGTAATATCAATTTTAGATATACTTCAAGCCTCAGGGGCATGTAACTTAACTTGAAAATATTATTAATTTAATTTTGATTACTAAGGAAGCATGTAATAATCTAACTTTCTTTTGTTTTGTTTTTAATTTTTTTATTGGATTCCGTTGAATAATAATTTTTTTTATATTTTCAAGATTTTATTTTTCTAGAATATTTTTCTAGAATTTTTTTATTTTAAATAATTTTGAGTTTTTTAAAATAATTTTTATATAGAATAGGAGTAAAACTGACAAAATATAAAAAAAAAATTGAGGACTTAAATTATTATTATACCAACTAAAAAAGTGTTGAGTGGCAAAAGGAACAATTTAAGAAACTTTAGTGATTAAATTGTAACTTTTTTTAGTTAAGTGATCAAAATGAAATTTCACCTATAATTTATCCTTATTTTAAACAGTAGGGTTGTTGCAGTATGAAGTAAAGGCAGCTCATGATAAGTAGCATGCCAGGCCAGGCCCATTGCTCTGCCTTTAAAATTAATACGATTAAGTTATGAGCTCTTATGAATGGGTTTCGGCCTAAACGCATAGATGGCATTAATTTTATAAGTTATGTTTTTATCATTTTTTTATTTTTAAATATGTACATTCAAACAAATATAAGTGATAGGACATTTCAAATTTAAACATACCTTAATAACAATTACCTTTTATAATAACATTTTATTAGAGTTTATTATTATTATTATTTTTTATAACAAATTTTCATCTATAACAATAATAATCATAAAGTATGAAATATTAACAAACTCAAATTTTAGTAAAATTAGTTATATCAGTGAAATAAAAATTAATTTTAACTAACATATCATTTCAATAAAATATATTAATTATATTTTATTAAATGAAAATAATCTATGCTACTATAAAAAAGACCCTAAGGCCTTACTTACATGACATGTGTTCAATATCAATTACTTTTTTACATGAAAAATTGAGATTATATACTAATGGTTAAATTTCAGTTTTAATTTTTATATTTTGATCAAATTTGACATTTAATCTTTATATTTAATTTTGACATAATTTAGAACCTAAATTTTTATAATGTCTTTAATTAATTTAAATATTTTATTTTAATTATATTGCTCATACCAAATATTTTAGCTTGAATCGGAAAAAAGTAAATGTCAAAATATTTTTTTAACAATAATTTTATGTAAGTAAATTTTATATTTTTATTATATTAAACTTTAACTTTACATTTACATTTAAATAAACTTCTAACATATAGTTAAATAAGCTAAAACATTTTTTTTTTCTTTTAAAGTTAAAAGTGCAATTAAAAAAAATTTGTTTGGGTTACAATACAAAAACAAAGGCTTAACTATGAGAAAAGTGAAGAAACTTTCTTTTTTGGTTTTGAATATATTCATAAAGTTGTAAATTTGCTTCAACTATGATGGATTCAAACACGCTCGATGTGTATTCATGACAAAATAATTCGATTTAATCCAATTTAATTTGATAGGATATTTGAAAATCGGATCAATTTTCAAATAAAAATTTAGTCAAGTTTAAATCAAATTCACACCTCGCCTTAAATTTCTACAAGGCTTTGTAATATTTCAACTATTTTTTTATTTAATATCGCAAAAGTTAATATAATATAAAAACATGTAATATTTCAAAGCAGGATTGGGTCTAGTGATTTTTTTCAGAGTTGAGTTTTGGGTCTGGTAATATCGCCCCATATTGTTCTGATGCCATCCTTAATCATGGCTATCCAACTTTTTAGATTTGAGTAAGTTGAATTATTTATTTTTAATTTGGTTTTTTATTTTTTTAATCAATGGAATTGATTTCAAGTTAGGTATGCGGCTTAGGCAACTTTGTAAAAAACTGTACAGTAAGTTTTAAGCTCACACCACAATATTTAGCATTTTTATGAAAAATTTGAGTATTGATATAAATTAAAATTTTTTAATAAAATTGATGGGATTTTTCTCCACCTTTACATGATCCTCCACGAGCTCATTCATGGGGCTCTTTTATTTGTTTGCATAAAAATATGAATACTTTTGGATCCATTCTTCAATTTTCAAAAGTCTAATCAACAGGGGCATGTGAATATGCAGGACAATGTGGTCACAAAATGAGGCAATCATTCTTTTTTTAATTACTAATGGTTTAATTTTTGTCGTAAAACTTAAAAAAAAATAAAGTAGATTAATAAATAAATTGATTGAATCTTAATTTAATTTAATGGGAATAGTTATTGTTATAGTAATTTAAAAGATGTAATCGTGTTGTTTCTTTTTTGTTCTCATTTTAAGCGTTATGCATCGTATAAAAATTAATTTTTTTTAAAATATGCATAAAAATAGTATTAATAAAATATAAAATTATATATTGCGGGTTTGATTGAAATGAAGAATTTTTGAGATAAATAAATTTGAAATCATTGGATCAAGATATGAACAGATCCTTTAATTGCTACTCACATGTGTCGTATTTTATTTTAGAAAGTTAGGATTCTCAATAATTATGTTACTCACCATAAATAAAGTTGTTGAATAACTTCAAAGAAAAACGACACTTGTTTTATAATTAAATATTATAAGGGTGTTTTCGTCAAAGTCAAATCTGCACAACTGCAATGGGTCTGCGTAACAAACTCCAACAACTCACAGTACAGCAGTTTAAAAGGGGATTTTCTGTGCACTAAATAAGAAGCAGTCGGATGCTTTTAATTAATATTTAAAAATTAAAAATAAATAAATAAAATAAATGACTTGTTTGTACCTTTGCTTTTAAAATTTTAAAACTTTTTTATTTTATTTTATTTCGGTATATTAAATAATTATAATCGTTGGATTTTTAAGATTTTTTGAACTGATCACTGTAATTTAATTTTAAAACTTTTACTTAAAATTTTTAATTTATTTTGAAAAATTAGTTTTATTTTATGACTTTTGAATATTGTCTGACAAAGTTTCAAAAGTTTTTTTATGAACATTTCTACAAAAATAGTAATTTTTCAAGTAAATAAAAAATAACCAATAACTTTTATATGATGAAGTTTTGATTTTTTCAATCATTTTTATTATTTTAATTAAAAAACATTTATTTTTATACGATGAGATATTAGAATTGATCATAGATTAAATTAAAAAAAAAAGAATGAAATTGGACTTCAAATAAGGATAATTTTTGAACTTGGACTTTCAATTTTATTAGCTCGGGCCTAATCAGCATCATCATTATTATTATTTATATACGCTCCTCTTTTACAATTTCGATGCAGTCGTGCACTTGATTTTATATGCCTTGAATCTGGGGGCACTGACATTGAGATATCGGAGTCGTATAGTGGTATTGGAAGGGCATGGACTGGTTTTCTTGGCTTTCAGAAACAGGCCTTGAGCCATCCCTGGTTTACGAGTACGGTCTTTCATTTTCCCACAACGAGCTTGAGGAAGAAGACATAGTATACTTGGACCATGAGTTTCTCCAAAGCATGGGCATATCAATAGCTAAACACAGGCTAGAAATTCTCAAGCTTGCAGGGAAAGCCAAAGGAGATCAGACGAGTGGTTGGAGACCAGTAGTGCGGAGGCTTATGTCGGCAATCGAGAGAACAAAAAGGAGGTTATCAAAGTACATGAGGGCAATGGTGGAGAGAGAAGCGTCGGCTCTTGTTGTTGTTAATCAAAGGAATAAATGGAAAGGTGGCGCAATGTTGAAGAGAAAGAAGAGGGTGGGGATGGGTGGAGAAGGGCGGCTGCTGCTCACCGATGGGACTCATCTTCCACCAATCACAATGGTGTTGAAGTACCAGAAGAAAGAGAAAATGGAAGAGGGAAGTTGGTTAGATGGTGCTGAAGAGATGAAGTGGGATGCAATGTTCCAGGACTTGAAACCAACTTGATCAAATTACTTGGTTTATTCATCAATTACGATGGTAGGACTTGTGAAAGCCAGGCTCCGAGCCTCTTCCAGTATAAAATTGTCTCCTCTGCTTTTTATTTTTATAACTGTCTTAATGATCATTTTTCATATTTCATAGATGAAATAAAGAAAAAGAACAGGCCATTAAAGGCTTATTTATAAACATACTTGTGAATCTTGCTCATAAGCAAATTACTACAAAAACAGTCTAAAAAAAAAAAATCAAATAAGAAACAGCTTAGGAAAAAATGTTAAGGACATGTGTTATTTGTTTTTTATTATCCTTTTAATTTGGCAATAAAATTATCGCCATCATTGTTTTACCTCACTTGATATGTACTATCCACTGAATTATACCAAAAAAAAAAAACTAATTTTATTCTACAATATAAAAATAATAACATACAAATGCATCAAAATTTATTTATATAATTATAATTATATAACCTTATTATTAGTAAAAATTATGTTTATTAATAAATGTTAAGTGCAATGGTAAGACAAATGTATTCTCAAAGAGAGTGTAAGTTTGAATCTTGAAGAGAAGGGCAACAAAAATAAAAAGAAACACTAAAATTAAAATTTGGCTTATTTCATTTGCTTTGATGAACCTATTACCTATTTCATCCGCTTACAATAGTGTTGGCAATCAACTTTAAAATTTTTCACGAACCATTAAAAAAAATCCGACTAAACTATCATTTTGAGAAGGATATACTAAACATATTCTCAACTCACGAGATCAATTTTTTTTTTTGAAAAGAAGGGGTTATTTCCAGTTCAATGTTACGGACCATTCATGCCTTGACATCTTTTTGTATATTATGTATATATAATATAAAGTCGTTAGTTACTTTATTAGCCAAAAAGTACAATAAACCACGTACTGATGAAAAATCACAATTAGGGTTCTGCATTTATGAAAACTTGCGTGACAGTTCGTAGACACAACTTATATAACAGCTGCAGGAAAGCAGGGAAGCCATAATAGCTACTCCAATACGCATAAACACAATTCGTTGTGGTTTTAAACAGTTGAACGTAATGTTGCCTAGTGACATAAGTTAATGAACCAACCGTGGGAGTTTTCTCGAGTTGACAAAAGCTGCTTCCTTGATTGTCAAGATATGCATCCTAAAACTGCTTATTTGGCCCTCATGACAGCAGCAGTCGCAAATTCCTGTCCTCAATAATTGACACAACTCCAGTTTACAATTCTGATCGAGTCGGCAAAGATGGTTATGCAGCCATCGAGCAATTCTCCCAAGTCCCATATCTTGAGCTAAAGCTGCCCCCACCTTTCTGTTGTGCATGCTCAGAAATAATGGCTCGGGCACAAACATCCCATGTCCTTGCTATCTCACCAAGTGACATAGGCTGTGAAAGGGTTCGCAATGATATACTAAACTTTGACTTTGCTTTTACTGAAAGGTCTTCGTACTCCTTGCTGTGAAACAGACATAAGTGACCA
Source organism: Kokia cookei (assembly GCA_039519145.1). Lineage (NCBI taxonomy): Eukaryota > Viridiplantae > Streptophyta > Magnoliopsida > Malvales > Malvaceae > Kokia > Kokia cookei. The sequence continues at coordinate 9,385,535 of CM076902.1, read as the reverse complement.
AAATTTTTTGTAAGGAACATAACCCCTTAGACAAATGCTAATAACTTACCAAAACAGAATACCAATCTAGGAGGGAGAAGAGGAAGTGATGGATGGAATTAAAGTGCAATGTATATTTACCTGACTTCAACTGGGAACTTGTCTAATAGGACGGGGGAACAATTTGGATAATTTGTGGGGACTAGCAGACGTAAGGGCTGAATTGGTGACTGCATAGTAACAAAGCATAGATCATTCAGAGAAATCATAATACTTTGAGTTAATACATCAGTTTCTTTCCATGATTTGAAAAACTTACCATTTGTGCTGACATGTACTGTGATTTCAAGTTTGAACTAAGAGCCACAGCATTGAAGGAGCACTTGACAACAGTTCCTTCACCCCCTTCAGCAGCTGTTGCCACCGTACCTGGATCAACATCATCATCACTGATATCAACAACTGTGTCTATAAGTTGTTGATTTATTTCCCTTATTTCTTCCAAAAGGGCATGATTAGCCTGCAATAGGTCCCATAAAATGTTATATATCTAATTACATAAAGAAAATTGCACATTTCTATCTTATGAAACACCAGACTATACATCAATTACTAAATGTGAAAACTAACATGCCAAGGTTCTATATGGCACAGTTACAGAACATCAGAAAGTAGAATGGCAGTCAGAGAAAAATATATTGCCTACACTCAGTGCACCACTGTACAATATAACTGCAGAAATTTTGTAGACCTGATAGAAATCATAGCTTGATTCTCGATCATTGCAGATGTTATAAAAAGAAAGGTCAAACTGCACCCTAGAATTTAGCTGATAAGTTTCAAGGATTACAGATGAAATTGATAGAATCCATAACTAAAATTTTCATTACAGGTTTTACAGACTGAACTCTGATGCTTCATTACTATGCTTATAAGGATTAGATGCATTCTAAGAAAAGAAATGTAACAAAGTGACTACAACTACGAATCTTTCCAAATAACAATCATAGTTATTAATAGTACATCCTTTTCATAATTCAGTGAACAATCTCCTCAAATTTCAACTATGTTCACCTCAACTCATTCCTTGGGAACAGAATCAATGTTTTTTTCTGCTCAAGATTGGTGCCAACACTATTGATCAGTTCTCATGTATGAGTCAATGATGGTTTCCTCAAGTTGATATTTTCTTTCTCAAGGTTGGATACAGCTGTTTTTATCAAGTGTAATGAAGGATTGAAACATAGCAGTAAGACATTACAAAAACTGACCATGTAATGGAACACGTAATAGTCAACCAGCATGCAACTCAAAAGTTCTCAAGGATAAGAGTTTCAGGAAACAAGACTTTCTCAAAATAATTGTAAACAGTGAAATGAGCCAATAAAGTAAAGAGATGATTGATCTGACACAAATACTTAGCAGAGAATTGCATGTCAGCAACAATAGAGTTTAACAACCACTTTCATTTCAAATAGAGTGCTTGCTTTTTGACTGAACAAAATTTAACAACCTTGATTTTAAAGTTATTGAAATTAAATTTTAAAGATTTTTATCAAATTGATATTTAATAGATTCTAATTCTTTCAATAGTAGTTATGTCTTCTCTCCCCTTACATCTGGAAGGAAGAGGAAATTGACCCCCGGCAATTGATCATCATTCCTAGCCAGCTGGCTGGGGTCAAGTTCTTCCCTTGTTGAGAATCTATATGGTTAGTAATGAAATGAAAATAATGTTGAGAAAGTATAGGCAACGAGTTACGTTCTAAAAAGACATTAGAACATAACTTTTGAAACATTCCAAAGTGAAAAGATGGACATTCAATACAGCATAGATGTAGAACATAGTAATTAAGTATCAGTGAGCGCTGGCAGAGGCTTCCCAAAAGGAAAATAAGCAGCAGACATATTCAAGAGCCGACATTTAAAAAAAATGTACCACGAGCAAAGCATAATACCTCAATTCTTGGCCTCTTGACAGTAGATTTTGCCGTTGACTCTAAGTCAGATGTCTCTGAACCAGTTAACTGTTTGAAACTATCATTAATGCTACCCACAGATGATACAGCATTTAGGGGCATGGCACTAGTGTGGCGCTTCATTTTCTTTGTCCCGCTCATTCCATCTTGAGTGATGAAATTTCTTGCTTGTAGACGACACTTTGTCATGGCAACCAGATCCTCACCAACTGCAGCTCTAGACCCATTACCTGGCGCTGACCCAGCTATCCTGTCAGTCATGCTGACAACTGAGCCAATATCACTTACAGAAGCACACAATGCAGTAGGCGACATGGATTTCACCTGAAATTGTAGTGCATTAAAAATCAAATAAATGCAATATCTCTTTAAAAGAAGAAATGGGATGGGAACTGGCAAGCTTTGCCATAAAAGGGAAAAACACTAAGCACAAAAGAGAGGAATGAAGTGTCAACTGGGCTTCACTAACCGCCTTCATTAAACGTTCAAGAGGCTGCTCGGTAATGTTTGACTTGCTGGAAACAGTTGTCAAAACATTAGCATGAGTTCCATCAGTGAACTCCGCAAGCAGAGGTGAGGCTGATATCCCAGGAGTGCCAATTGCAAGTGATTGAGAACCTGCTTGAACACCAGTTTCTTGTTGGTGTCCAATATTTGCAGCATTTGAGAGAGAGGAAGTGCCTGGAGCAGGTTTTTCAGATTCCCCAGGCATAGGTAATGGAGCCAAGGGAGTTGAAGGTGAACGAACAATGAAAGGTGAGTTTGCAGACTGCAAAGGGGTTCCAGTTTTTGAGATAGATGGTAGCAGGCTCTGCTGATCAATCTGTGGGGAAGAATGCTGAGGCATCTGAGGAGATGCAGCAGGGTGGAGTTGAGGTGAAGAAATAGGAAATTGAGCACCTGGTTTCAACTGTTGATGGGTATAAGTTTGACGCTGGCCAGCTGGGAGGTGCTGTTGGAAAACACCTGGCTTAACGCTAATCCCCTGCTTCATATCATTTACATCGTTCATTTGATGCAGCTGTGACATCTGGTGTGCCTGCAATAGAGTGGGCAGCTGTTGCTTTGCTTGCTGCTGCTGCTGCTGTTGCACTAGTTGATGCTTCTGCTGCATCTGCCGCTGTTGTAACTGTTGTTTGTACTTTTGTGACTGCAGAATTTGCTGTTCCTGCTGTTGTTTCATCTGCTGGTGCTGAAGCATGTTGGAATTTGACTGGAGAGGATTCATGTTTGGCTGCAGGACACTTAACCCACTTTGCGATGACAAATTATTAAGATTTGTCTGTTGGGAGGTACTCACAGAATTCTGTTGCAAAGATCCTGGTGCAACCTGCTGCATTGAGCCTAGAGCATTAGCTTGTCCTGGATCCAAATTTGAACCTGGTTGCAGCGAATTTAACATGGTCTGCTGTGCTGTTGAAACCCCAGGTAAAGAAGACAAGGTATTATGCTGCAAGCTTGTCATGTTGTTAGGCTGCATTGTTGGCATAGAACCTTGTAAATTTATTGACTGCAACTGAGGATTCATTTGATTATCATGAGATTGTGTTTGATTACTTTGAGGTTGAGGCTGCTGCATGGAATGCATATGAGGTGGAGGAAGCTGTCCTTGCTGCAGAGCTGAGACAGGCTTCCTTGGCCTAATGGTACTTATAAAGTTTATTATCTGCTTCTCATATGAACTCAACTTCTCCTTGTAAGCTGGTACTATATTAGCTTTGGAAACTGTTAAGAAATGTAGAATGCAATCCAACATGGTCTTGAATATTTTCAACTTGTCAAGCTGCTCTGACTTTGGCTGCTGTGGAAGAGAATCACACTGGAAAATATAAGAATTGTTTTAACTGAAGCAAGTACAATAACAAACCAATATTACATCAGATAAGCAAAAAGTGCAACCAGTAAACTGTGCCTAAAGGAAAGGAATACAACTAACAATTAAAAAGCGGTATGGGATCAAAAGCTTCCTGAAGTGTAGTGAAGTCCCCTCTATATTCAATTTAGAGATACAGGGTGGCAGAGGTTCACGCAGATGGGTCCTATTACTCTTTGAAGGTGTATTATGTGAAAGGATAAACCTACCCGCAGCAACTTGGCACCAATTTTCTGGTGCATTTCATTTAATTCAGAGAAGTATGCCTCTTTCATGACCTTGATCTGCAACATTAAATCAGGAACAGGATGGTTAGCCAACAACTAAACCACTCAATTCATCTAGAATCATGGTTTATTAGAAAAGTAAAAAGATTTTTCCATTTTATTATAAGTCGGCATTGATTTTAGTTAAATACAGAAGAAACAAAGGTATCAATAAATGATGATTACTTTGAAATCAAGCATGCAAGATCTTTGTAGTAGTCCTTGGGCCTTAGGTATCTTGCTGACACATCTTAATGGATCTTTCAAATGAAACTAAAAGGCTTATATAAGCTTTATTTTCTTTCTTCTAAGAACATTCAAGAACTTGTAACCAAACTAATAAGTCAATCAGAAAATATCTGAATTTCTTTTCCCAAATTACTTTTTAAGTTCTAATTCTTCCGTTTCATAGTTCCTATAAAGAGACACATCACAGCATACTCTGGGTTCAGGGGTTTTACCTTCTTAAACCAAGTTGTAAGCATAATTATTATCTATAGGAGAATGTGTCAAGATAGTTTTTACCTTTTGATAGACCTCTTCTTGCCAATCACCCCCATTAGAATGTCCAGTTTGAGCTGTGGAATCTAAAGATGCTACAAGAAGATACATAAAAAACAATGAAAATTTTTGGAGCAAGAAGAATTACAAAACAATAATTTAAATGGAAGAAAATTGGTTATACACAAAAATACATGATATTTTTGCATGTCTAAAAGAACATTGAAATAAATAACTTATGGAAGAGGGTAAATTTGAGCAGAATATGACCAATTCTCAAAGAAAATTAAGGTGTACATAGCATAGAAAGGGAGATGCAGGGATCATAATGCAGTCAATAATGAATTCCTAAGTCATAAGATTCCATCAGACACTCCACGGGAACAACAGAAAAGCATTTGAAGAAACTATTAGACATTTTGGACGGGAATGTATGAAAAGGTTTTATTGCTAGTTTCAGCAACTAACCATGCATATCCAAGTTTTTTAGGTTATGCATTAAAAAGCATGCTCCTTGCAATCCCATTCAAATGCCTTTTCCTTTTGGAATATTCCAAGATCTATGTCTACTCCACTAAAGCAGCAATTCTGTAAAGTTCCCATTGTGATACATAAAAGATCAAGTCAGCGTTCAAACATCATTCTTAATTATCAAGACTAGTTATAGATTTTCTCAAGTTTAAAGCTAACTATTTGCCACCTACAACTAAGTTCAGTTGGAATATGAATAAATGATTGGTAAGTTTAAGTGAGAAGGAAGACCTAAAATAAGTTAAATATTTTCTGCTATTGACCTATTAAACCACTGAAAGCTAAATTTGGTAAGCTAATAAGGGTGAATCAGACTAAAGCATTAAAATGATTTGTGGAACAAATTAGACAAAAGGGATACACAGTTCAGATATAAAACTTGATTAAATCTACAGCAGAAATCTCATGTCTCAGCAGAAGCAGTGAAACTGAGCCAAGACACCACTAAAACAATTGAGTTTTGACACCCCTTAGACCATTTCATGCAGGAAAGAAATGCCTTGCTGTAATCACTTGCTTATCTAGACATTCTTTGTGCTTCCTTCTCCAAACAAAACTCCTGACATTTGCAAGCATGTTTACCCTCTAGTTTGATGCAAAAACAGTAACAAGCCGATTTCAAGTACTGCAATCTCTTAATCATATATTTCATGCTGAGCAACATGTTGGGAATATCTTGAAAGTTAGATAACTAGGAAGAACAAAGATACAAATGTTGGACAAAGGAATGGAGTGAAACCAACCTGACATAATCAAACAAACTGCTAGAAATTTCAGACTATTCTAAATTTGAAATGATTTTGAAGGCATGGACATGTTTAGTTGAGCTCAATAACTCACTGCAAATTTTTCTCCTTTTTAACATTAACCAGCAAAACATGACCACTTCTTTCCTTTACACAGTAAACAGTTTAACTCTTTCCTGAAAAAAGTTCTATATTCAATAGGACAACTCATTGAATGAAGAGAAAGAGCTGTTTGACAAAGTGAATAGATAAATCCAGCAGTTCCTTCATGGTTTAACAAAACCATTGCGCAATTGCTGCAGCATAGCATTAACAGTAACATGATAGCAAGGTCACAGCAGTTAAGACCTCACAATGATAAGGGTGACAACAATGTTTCTCATGGCATCAAAAGCCAGGCAGTGTCTACGATCAGCTAATGAAGGCAAGGGTGCCAGGAATATTCATAGCATCTGTTTTCCAAGCTACAGATTAATTATCTAGGCACAATGTGCTTCTGATGTGATAGAAGAGCCAATTTTAAGATGTTCTCTTAATATTCTCAAGTAGGAAAGGAAATTACTTTCTATAGTAGAAATGTAATGCAAAACAAAAGCATCAACTATGAAAATTGTGTAGTTGGTGTATAAGAGGAAAAATAATTCAAGGCTATATGAGGAAATATTTAGAGATCAGTTAAATAACAAAATATCATAAAGCAACAATGAAATAAAGCAAAGAGCAACATTATGTAACTGCAAAAATTCAGAAACGTACTTGATGATGTCTCCGGAACAGCTCTCTGTGATTGATACAACTGCTTTTGCTGATCTATCAAATTTTGCGATTGAAGCAAGGAACTTGATGTTTGACCTGATGATTGAAGTCTCTGCTGCATATTTTGTTGTACTTGATTGGGCTGCTGTTGCAAACCCAACTGTTGCTGCAACTGAGTAGGCTGTGATTGCATCTGAGACATCAGTTGCTGCTGCTGTTGTGGCTGCTGGGATGTCTGTCCTTGAGTTGGCAGTAAATTAGGTGCAGCCTGCTGCGTTTGTTGGAGTGCAACCTTGGGCTGGGATAGCATGTGTAAAGATTGTTGATTAGTTTGCATGCCTGAGTTACCCGACTGGGTTCCAACCAATTGCTGCTGCTGTTGCTGTAGTCCTGAAATATTACTCTGAGGACCCAACTGTTGCTGATGCATATTTGAAAGGTTGTTTTGTTGAGCCATTAACTGCTGCTGCTGCTGCTGCTGCTGTTGCTGCAGACTACTAGACTGGCCTAGCAGTCTCTGCTGCTGCATGTCTGCAATATTGTTTTGTTGTCCAATTAACTGATTCTGTGGTATATTTGCAGCATTTGTCTGTTGCCCCATCATGTGTGGCTGCTGCAGCTGTTGCTGCTGAGGCATCATTGACTGCTGTGTCATCGGTGTTTGTTGTTGATGAATACCAGCACTGGTGGTCTGTTGTGGCTGTTGCTGCTGTCTAAGAACTGACTGTTGATGCTGCTGAAGCATGGACTGTGTCGACTGTTGTAGAGAAGATTGCTGATTCTGTTGAAGACCAGGAAGAGGAGTTGATTGCATGGCTGATGGCTGCATAATGGATGATGTCTGCATACTGGATTGCTGGGAAGATTGCAACTGAGTAGGTGGTAATAGGTTTTGCTGCTGCTGTTGCTGCATGTGAGACTGCAGGAGTGAAGGCTGAAGATTCCCCTGTTGAATCTTTTGCTTCATAAGTGTTTGTTGCAGCTGCTGATGGTATAGCTGTTGCTGCTGCTGCTGTTGAGGAAGCACCTGTTGCCTTCCTTGCATTTGCCTCTGCTGATTAGCAAAAATATTGGAAGGCATTCCTTGCCCCATTGAGTTCTGCGAAATTCCAGACATGTTCTGAATGTTGGAATTCTGTCCAACAACATTGGATATAGGAGTCTGAGATAGACCAGATACAGGAGGCATTCCAGATTGTAAACCAGCAGAACTCTGAACTCCAGCAGATGCCATGTTATTTGGAACACTCTGGGGTAACAGTTGTTGACGTGCTTGAGACTGATTACTATGTAATGATATAGGAATTGATTGTCCTTGACTGTGAACTTGGTTCTGCATGCCCTGAGAACCTACCGCCAATTTTTTTGGTTCAAAATGAGTAGGGGAAGAACCAGAAGAAAAGAATTGAAGAGCATTTAAAACAAGATGACAAAAACCAAATTAATAATTAATACATTCAAAAAGATAACTAGACCTAAAACAGGTGAGGGCACTTGAACAATACCTAACTAGTTTAAGTATTAATACCGCTACCATTGAATATGGGGACAAAAGGGGTACAAAAATAGAAAATGTTCACTAAAATACTAACTAGAGCAAATGTCCATAAAAGTTTAATATTAAACGACTCTGCATGCAGAAGAATAGAAAGGACATGCGAAGGGAAAGTACCCTACTACTGTAGTACATCAAAGCAAATTCTCTCTCTTGCTATTACCTGGATCAGGTGGTTTGCTGTTATTCCCAGTGTTGGGCATGGTATTCTGAGACTTGGTTTCCATTGTAAGCATCTTCAACGATATTTTTCTCAGATAATCAGTCTGAATATGGAAATCCATAGCAGTGTTAAACAAGTTTCTTTAGTATTCTAATACAAGATTCTCAAATATTTAAATTAATCATGCTTGATAGCGAGTAGCATTTAGTATCGTTAGTTTTTCCCTCTCCTCTCTCTTTCCTTCCCAGATTTCTTTCTTATTTACGTCCAATGCAAATCACAAGGATCCTGGATGCATGCATGTCAATGCATATGAATAAGAAAAAACAAATAACACAAATATGAAGACACAATGCAAACACACCTAAATATTGGTAAAGAAAAATGCAGCCAAGCACATTATGGAATGCTAACATTCGATGATTACCTGACTGCTTGCAGCTGTAAAAATCTTTTCCTCGAACCTCACAGCAATTTTCCTGAGTTCACTTAAACCGTCTTGGCCAGAAAATGGAAGATGCCTCTTCAATGTATCCATTCTATGTGCACAAAAAATTGTTTAAATTATTGACAAAGAAATATGATATATGCAGGAATCTTCGATTGTTATATAATAAATGCTAAGAATGCAAGCTATCGGGGTCAACATAAGATTTTCCTCTTTAACTTGTTCAGGACATCCTTCATTTAAATATTCCGAAGCCGTAGCACTTGAACTTAGCCAAAACTTTCCAATATAAACAAAGTAGTCATCATGGCCTTCAAATACCATATACATTCAAATAGACCACATACCATCATAATTACCATATTTCAGAGAACGTTATAGAAAGTCATCAGTGTACCTTATAGCAATAAGTTATTTAATAACAGAAACAACTTCATCACTGAGAACAGAAAAGAACCACCAAATCTTGCAAGGACACAAAGATCTAAAAGAAGAATGCATCTTTATTCAATAATATAATTTATTAAATAATGATACCAAGTGTAGGAGATAAAGTTGGACCTGGACGAAATAGCTTAGCTACATCAAGCTAAATTTACATGGCTAACATAGTGTGACTCCAAACTATGGGTAAAGCAACCATTGATTCTGAAGCGCTACTAAAGAAAACAGGTCCATTTTAATAAGAAATATGTTTTTATTGATGCTATTGTTTCTCACAGCATACAACAAGGCGCAGGATTTCAGCAACTTAACAAGTATATTTAACGGAGAATTATACATAAAATTGACTTACATCTTGTTGACAATTCTTTGTCGTGAGTCAGGCTGCAAAGTGGTTCTCCAATCACCACTGTCCATGCTGGGCTCTCCACTAGGAGGAGTAGGCCTCCAGTTATTTGTATCCATGAAATTCTTAAAAGTCAAAAGAGAAAATAACAGTCATAAACATATCCAATCCGAATTTTCCTAGTCATAAATTGAAACTAGTCAATTTTAAATAAATTACTCCTCAAATATGAAAAACGTTGGCAAAGTTCTTTTCAGAAATATTTCCCTCCCCATCCTAAGTTTCTACTACTGGTAAGTGACTTGGGAAAACACAGACTTTACTAAAATTTCTCCTTATTTTCCCCCAAAGAAACCAAAAAGAGTAAATCCGTACATAAGAGCAGAATGTATTGTAATGTTGTAACTTGTAACACAACCGGGACAGTTTACATAATTTGCAGCAACATTTTAATCTAACAAAATGACAGGGCAAGTTATTAGACACTCATAGACACCCTACAACCATGATTGAAGTTGAACATGATCTTTCACGATGTAAACCAAAACTTTACAACCGAACATCCATTTGGTGGATTAATACTAACACAAGGTAATCTTTTTAAGATTTCATTCCCTTCCTCTCTGCTTGCCCCACTAGCCCAGCGCAGATCACTGGCAAGCAATACTTATATACAAGTAATAGCTATTCTGTAAAGAATTAAATTGTTAGTTGGCTTCTGAGAATGCTACCTAGACTCATCGTTATAAAAAATTTGAGCCCTAACCAAAAAAAGCAACTGAAAGTCTTGCAGCTAAATTTTTTATTTGACAACTTAAGTAGAATTTTAACGTTAATTATTAATTACGAAAAAAAAGAAAAAAATGTATATATGTAAATACTTGCTTTGAGGCTTGCTTCTGTTATCGAGTATCCAAATATTCAATCAAGCTTTATACTTTTTTCACGGCAAAAAATATATATGTAAATACAATGTTAATTACTGCTGATACAATGATATTCAAAAAATAAAATAAAATCTTTCATTCTTGAGAGTAAAGACCTAATCACAGGTAAAAATTTTATGGATATTCAACCAGCAGAACCCTAAAACCTATAATTTTTTTTTGAAATTTTTACCTCAATAAGGAGGCCCTAATTAGAAACAGAGATCGGCTTCAAGAATTCAAGAAGAATGTATTTCCCAATTCAGAAACAGAGATGGGCTTCGAGAATTCTTGAAGTTGAAGGATGTGTTTTGCAAATATGGAATTCCTTAAGGAAGTATGTTTTTTTTTTTGATCGAAACTTGAGGAAGTATGCTTGGTTGTAAAGAAAGCAAAAGAAAAGGGAATATTCAAAGAGAGAGGACAGACCAAAGTTGATAAATTTTCTTCTATATAAATACAACCGTCTCTATGTTTTAACTTTGTCTTCTTATTAATATTATAATTGTGTTTAAGGGTGTGAAAATCACTCAAGTTTTTTTAAAAAATAATAGTTAAATCACTGTTTTTTTTCACTTAATTGATTATTTAAATTCTCAAAATGTATTAAAAAATCCTCAAATTAAAAAAAAAAAACAATTAAACTCTTATTTTTTTACTCAATTGAGCACTTGAACTTTTAAAATATATAAAAAATGACCTGCAAACTTTTTCAAAAAAATAATTAAGCCTCTGATTTTTTTTTACTCAATTGGGTACTTGAATTGTCAAATACTTCAAAAAAACCTTTTGACAGTTAACTTTAACAGCTGACCGTTAAAATTATTTGTGCCTAATTTTTTTCAATTAAAAAAATATAAAAAATATTGTATTAAAATTATTTTCATAACTATTTAAATTATTTCCTCATTTTATTAAATTTTAAAATATTTTAATTTTATCTTTAACTTCTATTTAAATATTCAAAATAAAATAAAAAATATTGTATTAATAAGATTAAAATAATAAAATAACAAACTTTCAAAAATTAATATTTATTAGGTTTAAATATAAAATTAATACTCAAACTTGTCCACTTTTTTTAGACTGATACTTAAATTTTTTTTGTCTTAGATTGATACCCAAACTTTTTTTCCGTCCACTGATTTAATATTTGACCTTAATGCTGTTTAATTTTGATGATGTGGCAGCGCCGACCAATCACGCACGACCACATGTAGCAATCTGGTGAATTCAAATTACTTGTTGGTTTCAGCTTTGACCAGAACCATTTGAAAAAAAAATTTAATGAACCATTAAATAAAAATTGAAAAATTAAAAAAGAATTAAGAGATTTTTAACACCCATTTTAATTGTTTGGGGGAAGAATATCTGAATCGAAACATTAGTTTCTTTTGTTGAAGATCAAAAGCAAGATTAACTAAAATATTAAACATCTGTTCTTCTTGCTCCAAAAATTTTCATTTTTCTTATGTGTGCATTGTTTATTTTATGTTCGTTTGGCATCATCTCAAGATTCCACAGCTCGAACAAGACATGAAAATGGGGGTGATTGGCAAGAAGAGGTCTACCAAAAAGTAAAAAGACTATCTTCACACATTCTCCTATTCATTATATTATGCTTACAACTTGGTTTAAGATGGTTTTGAGTAGGAAGGGGTACTGAGAGAATATTAGAGTATGGTATGATCTGTTTATGCTGAGATGCGTCTCTTTACAGGAACTATAAAAGGGAAGAGTTAGAACTTCAAAAGCAATTTGGAAAGGAATTTCAGGCATCCTTTGATTGATTTATTATTTTGTTAATATGAACTTGAATCTTCTCAGAAGAAAGAAAATAAAGCTTACTTAAGCCCTTCAGTTTCGTTTGAGAGATCCATTAAAATTGGTTAGCAAGGAAACTAAGATCCAAGTATCTCATGAGAACTTTCATACTTTACTATACGAAAGATCTTGCATGTTTGATTTCAAAGTAATTATCGCTGTTATTAATACCTTTGTTTCTTCTGTTATTAACCACAATCAGTGCCAGCTTGTCATAAAATGGAAAAATCATTTTTCAATTCTAATAAACCATGATTCTAGATGAATTGAGTGGTTTCGATGTTGGCTAACCGTTCTGTTCCTGATTTTATGTTGCAGATCAAGGCCATGAAAGAGACATACTTCTCTAAATTAAATGAGATGCACAAGAAAATTGCTGCCAAGTTGCCGCAGGTAGAGGTACGTTTATCCTTTCACAATTAAAGCTAACTGAACTTTTGCAATCTACAACACTCTTAAAACAGACCGAACGGACCAAATATACAAGTCAAAACCAAAATAACCTAACCGAAGTTCTTCACTTCGATTCAGTCGTTTTTCATGGTTCCGACTTTGTTTTCCCAAATATTTATTTATATATTTATGGAGCCTTATCCTGCCCTAAATCCAATTTGGAATCTGGTTGCAGCCAATTTAACATGGTCTGCTGTTGTGTTGAAGCCCCACGCAAAGAAGACAATGGACCATGCCACGAGCTTGTCAGGTTGTTCGGCTGCATTGCTGGCGTAGAACCCTTGAAATTTATTGACCGCAACTGAGTGTTCATTTGATGATCACGAAACTGTGTTTGATTAATCTGAGGTTGAGGCTGCTGTGGGGAATGCATATGAGGTGGAGGAAGCTGTCCTTGCTGCAAAGCTGAGACAGGCTTCCTTGGCCTATTGGCATTTATAAAATTTCTTATCTGCTTCTCTTACGAACTCAACTTGTCCTTGTAAGCCGGTACTATAGCAGCTTTGGAAATTGTTAAGAAAGATAGAACACGCTCCAACATGGTGTTGAATAATTTCATCTTCTCAAGCCACGCTGACTTTGGCTGCTGTGGAAGAGAATCATGCTGGAAAATAGAATGCATAGAATTGTTTTAACTGATGCAAGCAGAATAACAAACCACTATTACATCAGATAAGCATCAAGTGCAACCAGTAAACAGTGCCTAAAGGAAAGGGATTCAAGTAGCAATTAAAAAGCGGTATGGGATCAAAAGCTTCCTGATGTGTAGTGAAGTCCTCTCTGTATTCAAATTAGAGATACAGGGAGGCAGAGGTTCATGCAGATGGGTTTGATTATTCTTTGAAGGTTTGATTATGTGAAAGAATAAACCTACCTCTACCTGCAGCAACTTGGCAGCAATTTTCTGGTGCATCACTTTTAATTCAGAAAAGTATGTCTCTTTCATGGCCTTGATCTGCAAAATAAAATCAGGAACAGAACGGTTAGCCAACATCTAAACCACTCAATTCATCTAGAATCATGGTTTATGAGAATTGAAAGAAGATTTTTCCATTTTCTGACAAGCTGGCACTGATTGTAGTTAATAGCAGAAGAAACAAAGGTATTAATAACAGCGATAATTACTTTGAAATCAAGGATGCAAGATCTTTCGTATAGTAAAGTACGAAAGTTCTCTCGAGATACTTGGATCTTAGTTTTCTTGCTAACCAATTTTAGTGCATCTCTCAAACGAAACTGAAGGGCTAAATAAGCTTTATTTTCTTTCTTCTGAGAAGATTCAAATTCATGTTAACAAAATAATAAATCAATCAGAAGATGCCTTCAAATTCCTTTCCAAATTGCTTTTTGAGTTCTAACTCTTCCGTTTTATAGTTCCTGTGAAAAGACGCATCTGAACATAAACAGATCATACCATACTATAATATTCTCTCAGTACCCCTTCCTACTCAAAACCATCTTAAACCAAGTTGTAAGCATAATATTATGAATAGGAGAATGTGTGAAGATAGTTTTTACCTTTTGGTAGACCTCTTCTTGCCAATCACCCCCATTTCCATGTCCTGTTTGAGCTGTGGAATCTGTGGATGATGCTAAACGAACATAACATAAACAATGCACACATAAGAAAAATGAAACTTTTCGGAGCAAGAAGAACAAGGAAAACATAATTTAAATGAATAAAAACTGGTTATGCACAAAGATACATCATTTTGTTGCAGGTCTAAAAGAACATTGAAATAGTTAACTTATGGAAGAGGAGTATCTTTGAGCAGAGCCGAGTTGAAGAAGAGATTCTCGTAATCTCCTCAAGTTGGAAAGAAAATTACTTCCTATAGTAGAAATGAAACGCAAAGCAACAACATCGACTGAGAAAATTGAATAGTGGGTGGTGACTTTATGAGGAAAAAGAATTCAGGGCACTAGTTAAAATAACACAGCATGAGAAAACAACGAAGAAAGAAATCAAAGAGCAGCAAAGATTCAAAAACATACTTGATGATGTCTCTTGCTGTTCTTGATGATGGTGGGGCTGCAACTGAGTAAGCTCTGATTCATTCTGAGACATGGCTGCTGCTGCTGCTGCTGGGACGAGTTGGCAATAAATCAAAGTGCAGTCTGCTGCGTTTGTTGGAGTGCAACCTATTAAAAAAAGATAAACGAAAATTTTACCTAAACTCGAAAACAAGATGGGCTTGGAGAATCCTACCTGTTAAGCAGAAAAAAAAAACGGAAGATTAAAAGAGAAGTAGAGAAGCTATTAATGGGAAATTATGTTATATCTGAAATGTGTCTGATTCAACCCTTCTTAGATAAGCTTAAAAACTGATACGAGCCAAAATATGGTGGTGAAATTTAAAGATAAAAGAAACAAAGAAGAAAGCGAAGAAATTGTTTCGTTTTTGCTCAATGGAAGGGAATAAAAAGATTCAAGAACTTGAAAAGACAAAGGGAAACGATTAAGAACATGGACCAGCATTTTTTTTTTTCCTTTTTGTATTGGTATTGATCAATTTACGTGATTGCTCGATATTACTTAAGAAAATATGGTCAAATTCTGCTATTAGGCCTTATACTTTGTGTAAGTTGTGGATTTAGTAACTTTATTTTAATTTAGTCATTTTCAGTCCCTGTACTTTTAGAATTTAAAATTTTTAGTCCTAACTAAATGGTAACTATTAAATTCATTAACTTAAGTTATGTTTGTTTTAAAATTTGATTTGTCACCGGGCTTGGAGAATCCTATCTATTAAGTTGAAAAGAAAACGACAGATTAAAATAAAAGTAGACAAGCTATTAATGGGGAGATGTGTTATCTACTCAATCAGTCATATATAAGCTTAAAAATTGATATAAGTGAAAATATTGGGGGTGAAATTTACAATAAAAGAAAAGATAAACTACACTTGTTGCCCCTAAACTTTATTTTAAATCATGTTCTGATCACCTAACTTTTAAAACTTATGTAACCATTAATGTTATCGTTAATATGTCTTGTGGGTCTAAACTAAAATTTCAAAGAATATCTAATAGAATTATAAAATCCTATGTTGAGTTGACATCTTCAAGGGCTCTCGGGGGAGGAGAGAGATAAAACCCCCACCTAGAAAAACTTCCCTTGAATGCATCGAAAGTTTTCACAAAATTAAAAGGCAACTATTTGTATTAAAAATTAAACAAGTTGATAAATAAGAATCCATATTAATTCAAAGACTATGAAAAGGATACTAGGTAAAAGATAAGAAACAACTTATCACATAATGTAGAATACACCAAACATATTTTATAACTTAATTATAATAGTTAAATTTATAACACTCAAGTTTCCAATTTATCAAATATTACCTAAATCCAATAATAAAAAATATTTTATTATTATATTAAAACTAAATAAAAAACTAGAATATATAATATTTAATAAATATTAAATTGCATTTTTTTTATTTATATTGAAATACACTTTTTAAAATAATTTATAATTTAAACTATCCAAATTTATAGATAAAACTATCATATTATTTAATACTACATTATGCTTATAATTACACTTACAATTTGAATTATTAAAATTTATTAAAAAAAGGTAATATATTCGTAGGAAAACATGACAAACACAAATATTTTAGAAGATACTCGAATGATGGTTTGATTATAGTACGCAAATATATAATTTCTTAAGCTAGAATCAAAAGATAAATTATCAGGACGTCTAATGGATTGCAAGGGAACAAGTTCCCTTGCTATTATTATTAATAATATAAATAGAGAAACCAATGTCAATCAAAAGGTCTTTCATCCTTTACCCAAACATAAACTTAAAATAAAATCTAGGGGCGTGGGGTATAGAACTGAACCTCTCCTGCATATTCTAGTGCTTTAATATTGGTGGTTGAGGTTGAAAATGAAAAAGATGAGGAGAGCTAATATAACTAATGCACTCAAACAACATCTCATTTTCTCAGCTCCACTCATTCCAGTTTGTGTAAAGAAATTTCTTTCATGCAGTCCTTGCTTTCTCATGGCGGCCAAATCCTTGCCGACTGCAGTGACTGCCTCATCAACCATGGTCACCACAGTTGCACTCAGTGAGTTGGGTTTTGCCTGAGCCATAAAAATAGTAATCAGCAACTGAGGGTTAATATGAACATCAGAAAGGAAAATAGATAAAAAATTTCGAGGTGGTTTCCCCCATTTCCTCATGAACTAAACTATCAAACCCAACGAAGAAAAAAAAGAAAAAAAGCATGCGAGTTACTAACCACGTTCACCTTGAGATCATGTGGTTGTTCAGCGATGTCTGGCTTGCCAAAATCAGTTGTCAAAGCATTACAACTAGTATCATTAACTTCTTTAAACCCTGGAAGCAAAGGTGGTACTGACATAGTCGGCGGCACACCAATCCCACCAGTGTCAGGAGCGTGGTATTCAGATCTTGCTTGCTCATAACCTGGAAGTTGGTTACTTGGGAGATTTTCTTGAAGAACTCCAGAATCAATATCTATTTGATGCCAGTATGATAATTCATTTGTTTTAATATTTGCAGGTGACTGCTGCTCATCAACCTGGTGCAAACCTCGCGGTTGCAGCATTTGAAGAAGCTGCAGCTGCTGTAGCCTCTGCATTTGCTTCTTCCATTGCTGTATCTGAGCTGTTCCTAGGCTTGGCACAAATGGCATCATTGACGGAAACTGAGGGTTCGTTTGATTACTTTGAGGTTGAGTCTGCTGCATGGAATGCATATGAGGCGGAGGAAGCTGTCCTTGCTGCAAAGCTGTGACAGGCTTCCTTGGCCTATTGGCAATTATAAATTTTCTTATCTGCTCTTCATACGAACTCAACTTGTCCTTGTAAGCCGGTACTATAGCAGCTTTGGAAATTGTTAAGAAAGATAGAACGCGCTCCAACATGGTCTTGAATATTTTCATCTTCTCATGCCTCTCTGACTTTGGCTGCTGTGGAAGAGAATCATGCTGGAAAATAGAATGCATAGAATTGTTTTAACTGATGCAAGTAGAATAACAAACCACTATTACATCAGATAAGCATAAAGTGCAACCTGTAAACAGTGCCTAAAGGAAAGGGATTCAAGTAGCAATTTAAAACGGTATGGGATCGAAAGCTTCCTGATGTGTAGTGAAGTCCTCTCTGTATTCAAATTAGAGATACAGGGAGGCAGAGGTTCATGCAGATGGGTTGAATTACTCTTTGAAAGTTTAATTATGTGAAAGGATAAACCTACCTCTACCTGCAGCAGCTTGGCAGAAATTTTCTTGTGCATCTCAGTTAATTCAGAGAAGTATGTCTCTTTAATGGCCTTGATCTGCAACATAAAAACCAGGAACAGGATGGTTAGCCAACAACTAAACCACTCAATTCATCTAGACATGGTTTATTAGAAAAGTAAAAAGATATTTCCATTTTCTGATAAGCGGGTACTGATTTTAGTTAAATACAGAAGAAACAAAGGTATCAATAAATGATGATTACTTTGAAATCAAGCATGCAAGATTTTTGTAGTAGTCCTTGGACCTTAGGTGTCTAGCTAACACATCTTAATGGATCTTTCAAATGAAACTAAAAAGTTTATATAAGCTTTATTTTCTTTCTCCTAAGAACATTCAAGTATGTATAACCAAACTAATAAGTCAATCAGAAAATATCTGAATTTATTTTCCCAAATTTCTTTTTAAGTTCTAATGTATCCGTTTCATAGTTCCTGTAAAGAGACGCATCACAGCATAAACAAATCACAACATACTCTGGGTTCAGGGGTTTTAGCTACTTAAACCAAGTTGTAAGCATAATTATTATCTATAGGAGAATGTGTCAAGATAGTTTTTACCTTTTGATAGACCTCTTCTTGCCAATCACCCCCATTAGAATGTCCTGTTTGAGCTGTGGAATCTAAAGATGCTAAAAGAAGATACATAAAGAATAATGAAAATCTTTGGAGCAAGAAGAATTACTGCAGCAAAGCATTAACAGTGACATGATAGCAAGGTCACAGCAGTTAAGACCTCACAATGATAAGGTCGACAACAATGTTTCTCGTGGTATCAAAAGCCAGGCAGTGTCTATGATCAGCTAATGAAGGCAAGGGTGCCAGTAATTTTTCATAGCATCAGTTTTCCGAGCAGCAGATTAATTATCTAGGCACCATGTGCTTCTGATGTGATAGCAGAGCCAATTTTAAGAAGATATTCTCTTAATATCCTCAAGTAGGAAAGGAAATTACTTACTATAGTAGTGCTGTCTAAGAACGGACTGTTGATGCTGCTGAAGCATGGACTGTGTCGACTGTTGGAGAGAAGATTGCTGATTCTGTTGAAGACCAGGAAGAGGAGTTGATTGCATGGCTGATGGCTGCATAATGGATGATGTTTGCATACCAGATTGCTGGGAAGATTGCAATTGAGTAGGTGGTAATAGGTTTTGCTGCTGCAGTTGCCGCATGTGCGACTGCAGGAGTGAAGGCTGAAGATTCCCCTGTTGAATCTTTTGCTTGATAAGTGCTTTTTGCAGCTGCTGATGGTATAGCTGTTGCTGCTGCTGCTGTTGAGGAAGCACCTGCTGCCTTCCTTGCATTTGCCTCTGTTGATTAGCAAAAATATTGGAAGGCATTCCTTGCCCCATTGAGTTCTGCAAAATTCCAGACATGTTCTGAATGTTGGAATTCTGTCCAACAACATTAGATATAGGATTCTGAGATGGACCAGATACAGGAGGCATTCCAGATTGTAAACCAGCAGAACTCTGAACTCCGGAAGGATCAATGTCATTCAGAGAACTCTGGGGTAACAGTTGTTGACGTGCTTGAGACTGATTACTTTGTAATGGTATAGGAATTGATTGTCCTTGACTGTGAACTTGGTTCAGCATGCCCTGAGAACCTACCACCAATTTTTTTGGTTCAAAAATAGTAGGGGAAGAACTAGAAGACAATAATTGAAGAGAATTTAAAACAAGATAACAAAAACCAAATTTTAATAATTAATACATTCAAAAAGATAACTAGACCTAAAACAGGCGAGGGCACTTGAACAATACCCAACTAGTTTAAGTATTAATACCGCTACCATTGAATATGGAACAAAAGGGGTACAAAAATAGAAAATGTTCACTAAATTACTAACTAGTGCAAATGTCCATACATGTTAAATATTAAACGACTCTGCATGTAGAAGAATAGAAAGGACATGCGAAGGGAAAGTACCCTTCTACTATAGAACATCAAAGCAAATTCTCTTTCTTGCTATTACCTGGATCAGGTGGTTTGCTGTTATTCCCAGTGTTGGGCATGGTATTCTGAGACTTGGTTTCCATTGTAAGCATCTTCAATGATATTCTTCTCAGATAATCAGTCTGAATATGGAAATCCATAGCAGTGTTAAACAAGTTTCTTTAGTATTCTAATACAAGATTCTCAAATATTTAAATTAATCATGCTTGATATTGACTAGCATTTAGCATCTTTAGTTTTTCCCTCTCCTCTCTCTTCCCTTCCCAGATTTCTTTCTTATTTATGTCCAATGCAAATTGCAAGGATCCTGGATGCATGCATATGAATAAGAAATAACAGATAACACAAATACGAAAACACAATGCAAACACACCTAAATATTGGTAAAGAAAAATGCAGCCGAGCACATTATGGAATGCTAACAGTCAACGATTACCTGACTGCTTGCAGCTGTAAAAAATTTTTCCTCGAACCTCACAGCAATTTTCCTGAGTTCATTTAAACCCTCTTTGCTAGAAAATGGGAGATGCCTCTTCAATGTATCCATTCTATGTGCACAAAACATTGTTTAAGTTATTGACAAGGAAATATGATATATGTAGGAATCTTCTATTGGTATATAATAAATGCTAAGAATGCGAGCTATCGGGGCCAATATAAGATTTTCTTCTTTAACTTGTTCAGGACATCCTTCATTTAAATATTTCGAAGTCGTAACACTTGAACTTAACAAAACCTTTCCAATATAAACAAAGTAGTCATCATGGCCTTCATATACCAAATATATTCAAATAGACCACATACCATCACAATTACCATAGTTCAGATAATGTTGTAGAAAGACAAGAAGGTCATTAGTGTACCTTATAGCGATAAGTTATTTAATAACAGAAACAACTTCATCACTGAGAACAGAAAAGAACCACCAAATCTTGCAAGGATACAAAGATCTAAAAGAAGAATGCATCTTTATTCAATCACATAATTAACTAAATAATGATACCAAGTGTAGCAGATAAAGTTGGACCTGGACGAAATAGCTTAGCTACATCAAGCTAAATTTACGTGGCTAACATAGTGTGACCCCCAACTATGGGTAAAGCAAGCTTTGATTCTGAAGCGTTACTAAACAAAACAGGTCCATTTTAATAAGAAATATGTTTTTATTGATGCTATTGTTTCTCACACCATACAACAAGCCACAGGATTTAAGCATCTAACAAGTATATTTAACGGAGAATTATACCATAAAATTGACTTACATCTTGTTGACAATTCTTTGTCGTGAGTCAGGCTGCAAAGTGTTTCTCCAATCACCACTGTCCATGCTGGGCTCTCCACAAGGAGGAGTATGCCTCCAGTTATTCGTTTCCATGAAATTCTGAAAAGAGCAAAAGAGAAAACAACAGTTACAAACAGAGATCGGCTTCGAGAATTCTACCTAAACTCGAAAATTTTATCTATTAAAAAAAGATAAACGAAAATTTTACCTAAACTCGAAAACAAGATGGGCTTGGAGAATCCTACCTGTTAAGCAGAAAAAAAAAACGGAAGATTAAAAGAGAAGTAGAGAAGCTATTAATGGGAAATTATGTTATATCTGAAATGTGTCTGATTCAACCCTTCTTAGATAAGCTTAAAAACTGATACGAGCCAAAATATGGTGGTGAAATTTAAAGATAAAAGAAACAAAGAAGAAAGCGAAGAAATTGTTTCGTTTTTGCTCAATGGAAGGGAATAAAAAGATTCAAGAACTTGAAAAGACAAAGGGAAACGATTAAGAACATGGACCAGCATTTTTTTTTTTTCCTTTTTGTATTGGTATTGATCAATTTACGTGATTGCTCGATATTACTTAAGAAAATATGGTCAAATTCTGCTATTAGGCCTTATACTTTGTGTAAGTTGTGGATTTAGTAACTTTATTTTAATTTAGTCATTTTCAGTCCCTGTACTTTTAGAATTTAAAATTTTTAGTCCTAACTAAATGGTAACTATTAAATTCATTAACTTAAGTTATGTTTGTTTTAAAATTTGATTTGTCACCGGGCTTGGAGAATCCTATCTATTAAGTTGAAAAGAAAACGACAGATTAAAATAAAAGTAGACAAGCTATTAATGGGGAGATGTGTTATCTACTCAATCAGTCATATATAAGCTTAAAAATTGATATAAGTGAAAATATTGGGGGTGAAATTTACAATAAAAGAAAAGATAAACTACACTTGTTGCCCCTAAACTTTATTTTAAATCATGTTCTGATCACCTAACTTTTAAAACTTATGTAACCATTAATGTTATCGTTAATATGTCTTGTGGGTCTAAACTAAAATTTCAAAGAATATCTAATAGAATTATAAAATCCTATGTTGAGTTGACATCTTCAAGGGCTCTCGGGGGAGGAGAGAGATAAAACCCCCACCTAGAAAAACTTCCCTTGAATGCATCGAAAGTTTTCACAAAATTAAAAGGCAACTATTTGTATTAAAAATTAAACAAGTTGATAAATAAGAATCCATATTAATTCAAGACTATGAAAAGGATACTAGGTAAAAGATAAGAAACAACTTATCACATAATGTAGAATACACCAAACATATTTTATAACTTAATTATAATAGTTAAATTTATAACACTCAAGTTTCCAATTTATCAAATATTACCTAAATCCAATAATAAAAAATATTTTATTATTATATTAAAACTAAATAAAAAACTAGAATATATAATATTTAATAAATATTAAATTGCATTTTTTTTATTTATATTGAAATACACTTTTTAAAATAATTTATAATTTAAACTATCCAAATTTATAGATAAAACTATCATATTATTTAATACTACATTATGCTTATAATTACACTTACAATTTGAATTATTAAAATTTATTAAAAAAAGGTAATATATTCGTAGGAAAACATGACAAACACAAATATTTTAGAAGATACTCGAATGATGGTTTGATTATAGTACGCAAATATATAATTTCTTAAGCTAGAATCAAAAGATAAATTATCAGGACGTCTAATGGATTGCAAGGGAACAAGTTCCCTTGCTATTATTATTAATAATATAAATAGAGAAACCAATGTCAATCAAAAGGTCTTTCATCCTTTACCCAAACATAAACTTAAAATAAAATCTAGGGGCGTGGGGTATAGAACTGAACCTCTCCTGCATATTCTAGTGCTTTAATATTGGTGGTTGAGGTTGAAAATGAAAAAGATGAGGAGAGCTAATATAACTAATGCACTCAAACAACATCTCATTTTCTCAGCTCCACTCATTCCAGTTTGTGTAAAGAAATTTCTTTCATGCAGTCCTTGCTTTCTCATGGCGGCCAAATCCTTGCCGACTGCAGTGACTGCCTCATCAACCATGGTCACCACAGTTGCACTCAGTGAGTTGGGTTTTGCCTGAGCCATAAAAATAGTAATCAGCAACTGAGGGTTAATATGAACATCAGAAAGGAAAATAGATAAAAAATTTCGAGGTGGTTTCCCCCATTTCCTCATGAACTAAACTATCAAACCCAACGAAGAAAAAAAAGAAAAAAAGCATGCGAGTTACTAACCACGTTCACCTTGAGATCATGTGGTTGTTCAGCGATGTCTGGCTTGCCAAAATCAGTTGTCAAAGCATTACAACTAGTATCATTAACTTCTTTAAACCCTGGAAGCAAAGGTGGTACTGACATAGTCGGCGGCACACCAATCCCACCAGTGTCAGGAGCGTGGTATTCAGATCTTGCTTGCTCATAACCTGGAAGTTGGTTACTTGGGAGATTTTCTTGAAGAACTCCAGAATCAATATCTATTTGATGCCAGTATGATAATTCATTTGTTTTAATATTTGCAGGTGACTGCTGCTCATCAACCTGGTGCAAACCTCGCGGTTGCAGCATTTGAAGAAGCTGCAGCTGCTGTAGCCTCTGCATTTGCTTCTTCCATTGCTGTATCTGAGCTGTTCCTAGGCTTGGCACAAATGGCATCATTGACGGAAACTGAGGGTTCGTTTGATTACTTTGAGGTTGAGTCTGCTGCATGGAATGCATATGAGGCGGAGGAAGCTGTCCTTGCTGCAAAGCTGTGACAGGCTTCCTTGGCCTATTGGCAATTATAAATTTTCTTATCTGCTCTTCATACGAACTCAACTTGTCCTTGTAAGCCGGTACTATAGCAGCTTTGGAAATTGTTAAGAAAGATAGAACGCGCTCCAACATGGTCTTGAATATTTTCATCTTCTCATGCCTCTCTGACTTTGGCTGCTGTGGAAGAGAATCATGCTGGAAAATAGAATGCATAGAATTGTTTTAACTGATGCAAGTAGAATAACAAACCACTATTACATCAGATAAGCATAAAGTGCAACCTGTAAACAGTGCCTAAAGGAAAGGGATTCAAGTAGCAATTTAAAACGGTATGGGATCGAAAGCTTCCTGATGTGTAGTGAAGTCCTCTCTGTATTCAAATTAGAGATACAGGGAGGCAGAGGTTCATGCAGATGGGTTGAATTACTCTTTGAAAGTTTAATTATGTGAAAGGATAAACCTACCTCTACCTGCAGCAGCTTGGCAGAAATTTTCTTGTGCATCTCAGTTAATTCAGAGAAGTATGTCTCTTTAATGGCCTTGATCTGCAGCATAAAAACCAGGAACAGGATGGTTAGCCAACAACTAAACCACTCAATTCATCTAGACATGGTTT
The DNA here is from genome assembly GCA_039519145.1 of Kokia cookei. NCBI lineage: Eukaryota > Viridiplantae > Streptophyta > Magnoliopsida > Malvales > Malvaceae > Kokia > Kokia cookei. The sequence goes on along the minus strand of CM076902.1, from coordinate 9,360,796 downwards.
ATTAGAAAAGTAAAAAGATATTTCCATTTTCTGATAAGCGGGTACTGATTTTAGTTAAATACAGAAGAAACAAAGGTATCAATAAATGATGATTACTTTGAAATCAAGCATGCAAGATTTTTGTAGTAGTCCTTGGACCTTAGGTGTCTAGCTAACACATCTTAATGGATCTTTCAAATGAAACTAAAAAGTTTATATAAGCTTTATTTTCTTTCTCCTAAGAACATTCAAGTATGTATAACCAAACTAATAAGTCAATCAGAAAATATCTGAATTTATTTTCCCAAATTTCTTTTTAAGTTCTAATGTATCCGTTTCATAGTTCCTGTAAAGAGACGCATCACAGCATAAACAAATCACAACATACTCTGGGTTCAGGGGTTTTAGCTTCTTAAACCAAGTTGTAAGCATAATTATTATCTATAGGAGAATGTGTCAAGATAGTTTTTACCTTTTGATAGACCTCTTCTTGCCAATCACCCCCATTAGAATGTCCTGTTTGAGCTGTGGAATCTAAAGATGCTAAAAGAAGATACATAAAGAATAATGAAAATCTTTGGAGCAAGAAGAATTACTGCAGCAAAGCATTAACAGTGACATGATAGCAAGGTCACAGCAGTTAAGACCTCACAATGATAAGGTCGACAACAATGTTTCTCGTGGTATCAAAAGCCAGGCAGTGTCTATGATCAGCTAATGAAGGCAAGGGTGCCGGGAATTTTCATAGCATCCGTTTTCCGAGCTACAGATTAATTATCTAGGCACAATGTGCTTCTGAAGTGATAGCAGAGCCAATTTTAAGAAGATATTCTCTTAATATCCTTGAGTAGGAAAGGAAATTACTTTCTATAGTAGAGATGCGATGCAAAATAAAAGCATCAACTATGAAAATTGGGTAGTTGGTGTGTAAGTAGAAAAAGAATTCAGGGCTGTCTGAGGAAATATTTAGAGATCAGTTAAATAACACAATATCAGAAAGCAACAATGAAATAAAGCAAAGAGAAATAGTATGTAACTGCAAAAATTCAAAAACATACTTGATGATGTTTCCAGAAAAGCTCTCTGTGATTGATAAAACTGCTTTTGCTTATCTATCAAATTTTGTGATTGAAGCAAGGAACTTGATGTTTGACCTGATGCTTGAAGTCTATGCTGCATATTTTGTTGTACTTGATTGGGCAGCTGTTGCAAACCCAACTGTTGCTGCAACTGAGTAGGCTGTGATTGCAACTGAGACATCAGTTGCTGCTGCTGTTGTGGCTGCTGGGATATCTGTCCTTGAGTTGGCAGTAAATTAGGTGCAGTCTGCTGCGTTTGTTGGAGTGAAACCTTGGGCTGAGATAGCATTTGTAAAGATTGTTGATTAGTTTGCATGCTTGAGTTACCCGACTGGGTTCCAACCAACTGCTGCTGCGGTTGCTGTAGTCCTGAAATATTACTCTGAGGACCCAACTGTTGCTGATGCATATTTGAAAGGTTGTTTTGTTGAGCCATTAACTGCTGCTGCTGCTGCTGTTGTTGCCGCAGATTACTAGGCTGGCCTAGCAGTCTCTGCTGCTGCATGTCTGCAATATTGTTTTGTTGTCCAATTAACTGATTCTGTGGTATATTTGCAGCATATGTCTGTTTTGGGAGGATATCGTCTGGTCCATCTTTCCCTGGAAGGTCATATATGTTGCCTTTGCCCTTCATATCATTTGGAATGTTCTGGTGTGATAGCCCTTTACCGTGAACTTGTTCTGTCCGTATGCTCTGGGAACCTACCCAATACGAGAAGCGGAAGATACACAAAAATCAAACATGTAAAAGACATAAAAGGACGACAAATTCATTTGGAACACCACAGACATGCAGGGGAACTGCACATTCATGGAAGAAAAAGTAGAACAACAAATTGAATATAAGATCAACACGTGCGAGATAACATCACTGGACTCGGATACCTGGATTATGAAGATTATTGCTTACATTGGCCAGAATTCTGTGCAATGTTCTGAGATTGGGTCTCCTTTTGAAGCAACTTCAGAGATATTCTCCTCACATAATCGAACTGAAATTAGAGATCAATAAATTAATTGTTGATAGTTCATAGTTAAACATATATATATGATTATACAAATCATGGATATGCAGATCTGTCTACCTGGTTACTTGCTGCATTGTAAGTTTTTTCTTCAAATGCTACAATAGTTTTTCTGAGTTCATTTAATTCGTCTTCTCCAGAAGATCGAAGGTGCCTCTTCATCGTATCAAACCTAAAACGATCATGCAAAAGCTAAACTTCAATGGACATGTTCAGATTTTGAACATAAACAATACCAAAATTCTTGCATTACATCTTGTTCACGATTCTTTTTCGTAAATCACTCTGCAATTGGGTTCTCCAATCTCCTCTCCCCATTGCAGGCTCCTCACTTGCAGATGTAGGCTTCAAGTTGTTGCCATTCATTAATGTCTAACAAAAAAAAAAGAAAAACAAAAAATAAAATAACTAACGAACCACGAATGCATTATCAAATCAGGTTACATTAAACTTGTTTTTTTTATTACAATATCATGGGTGTAGAAGAGGGATGATAAACTTGTATCTCCTAAATGCCAGCTTTAAGTTTTAAGCTCTCTCAAGACAAATATTGACTAAATACTGAAGTCATAAAAAAATGTTTTAATATTAAAATCGCGTTAAACGAATTTTATTTAAAATTTGATAAACTAATAGTTTGTAGTGTTAAATAGGTTTTGAAAGTATCTGTATTGTATTTTGATTAATTTTCATAAATGTTTAGAAATAATAATTATGGCTTATTTAAAAATTTTTGTAATTTTTTAAAACTCAATCAATTATTTATTTATATTTAATTAATTTAATTAATGACCTTTTTATAAAGGTACATAGTCTTGAGAGTTACTAATAGAATGTGATGGTAAAACTAACCAAGAACTCAACCTTGTCATTAAAGCAAAACTTAACTATTTATTTGAAAAAAAGATTTAACCATTACATATGTATTATATAATCAATGAAACTATATTATTAAATTCAACGATTAATCATATATAAAACTTTAATAAATCATGAAATGAAATAGAGAAAAAATCATAGAAAACAGTGGTAATATGACCTCTTGATCATGAGCTATAATCTCTTGATAAGTCTCCTTTTCACAATCTGTAAAAAATTAAAATGACGGCAAAATTATATATAAATACAAACTGTTTGGAGAAATATTAAAATTATATATGTAAAAATAAACAATCAAAAGGCTAATTAAATATTAGAATTATTGTTTAGCGAAATCAAAATGTATATGGAAAGGGGTAATTAGTTAAAAAAGGGGAAAAAAAAAAAAAGTAACTTAAGAGCACGAACCTCTATAATCCATGAGCAGAAACTAAAAAGCTGTTTGGATGGATTCGCTGATTTGATCAAACACCAAACAAAAGAGAGAAACGATGTATTTACTTCGGTACAAGAAATGCGAGTGGATCTCAGTATTTATAGAGGAAATTGGAAAAAAAGGGGGAGATTTGAGACTGTTTACTTCGGAGTTTTCTGTTGGGATACATACTTTAAATTAGGGATTTATAATGAACACTCTAAATCTAGATATTTGAAAATATTTGATATAATATTTAAATACTAATAATTACTACTAGTAAAAGTTGTTAATACACATCAGATTCAGATATTTAGCAAATCCCATGGTTGACAGACTATATTGTTTCAGTCGTGTATTTGGATAATGCAATCTTTGATTTGATATTTTAAAATAATTATATGAATTCAAATTTAAATAATTTCTGGAGTATGTAAGATTTGGGTGAATAACATTAGGATAAGACATCAAATAACTCCTGAAATATTTTATTGGTTGGTACATTAAACAAAGCATGGCATAGCGTTGGGGCCAAGCAGCGGATATCTGACGTTTGAATGCTTGTTTTGTTAGGTATGTATCAAATGTGAAGAGGGAGTCAAACATTTTGTTCCTATAAAATTTAGATAAATAAGTTACAACTTGAATATAAAATTACTGGATTAATCATGTCTGGAAAAATGACGACATTCTTTAAATAATACATTAAATTCCAATTTTAAAAGTGATTACATTTCTAGATGTATCCTTATAAATGCAAATCATTCATAATTTGAATCGTTTTTAAAATAAATTATTTGTTATATTTTAATAATCTTCTGTTGTTATTTCAACCTAGCAAAAGGGTTTTTCATTTAATCTTATTTAATTAAGGCATAATAATATTTTTGTCATCTAATTTTATAAATGTTGTTTTAATTTTTTTATTTAATTTTTCATTTTTTTTAACTTTTAAACTTGTATTTTTGTTAAATCACTTTAAAAATGAATGATCTTTTTTTTATTTTACTGATATGACATACATGTGGATTGTACGTAGATGACACGTTAGCATTTAATTAATTTTTAAAATTAAAAATCATTAAAATTATTAAAAATATAAATTTTGATATTTTAATATTTTTAAAATTTTTAAAAAAATTAAACATGTACGTCACTTCAACAATGTTAATAAATATTAATTTTTTTAATTTATTTTAAGATGATTTGACAAAAAAAATAATTAATTAAATAAAATTAGAATAATTTTTTATTTGTAAAATTGAAGTATCAAAAAAATTATTATAGATTTAATTTATGATTCCTAAGTACACCAATAATTGGGTAAAATAGTCGCTTTCTTAAATTCATGGAAAAGGTGGATCGTGGTCCCTCTATATGACTTTTAGTAACGTCCTCAATGGATACGGATTGAGTCCATTTTATTATTATATTTTAAAGTGTTAAAAGATATTTTACATTACGTTAAAATGTACCGCAAGTCTATATAATTTTCGTATTTATACTATATGAAATTTAATTTTTTTATTTTAAAATTTTAAAGATTCAAATATTAATACTATCATTTTTTTATTAAATTCAATTTATTTACATAGTTATCAAGTAATTAGTTTTTTTTTATTTTGAAAAATATCACAACAAAAAAATTAATAAAAGGAATTATCAGCGTTCATGATTAATGATGTTAATAATTAAACTTAAATTTTAAAATTTTAAAAATATAAATATAAAAATTAAATTTTTAAATTTTGAAAAATAGATGACATATTTTACCCTTTAAATTAAAATATATATCGTTAACATTGGTGCAATTAATAATGATGTTGTTAACTAGAAGGAGGCGGGCATTGATTAGATCTAAATATAATTATTTCACTCATCCAGATATCCCCCATTACTTTCGCTTTCTTAATCAAAGGTTAAACAAGAATGCCTTGTTTATTGTTTATGGAGTAGTTAATAACTAATTAACATGACAATTAGGGGAAGAACCCTAAAACTAAAAGGTGATTCCAAAATTTAAATTATGGAGTCAGCATTAAAGGCCCCAGACCCCAGAGTGGTATAATATTACCAGGAAAAGACATTTGGAGCCTCTATTTTCGAATATATGAATGAAATTTTGGCAATTAGATTCACATGCATCGTGTTCAGTGGACGTATCTGATGACAAACAGAAACAAATTCGCTGGCACAGCGTGCAATCAAGAGCCACTTATATGTTCTCTTTTTGCCACATTTTACGTATTTGGGGGAACATATCACCACCGTTTGAATTCTGATTTTGTATGTTTTGCTTTTTGTTTGTGTTGCATCAAATATTTTTTAAAATTTTGTCAATGTTGTATTTAATAAACAGAACATATTTATTTCAGATTCATGACATTCATGTTTTTTGTGTACTACATTCCATGTATATCTTATAATCTACCTTGAACATAACAAGAGACATAAATTCCTGGACAATATTTAATTTTCTACTTGAATAAACAAACAGGGAAAAAAAAGCCAGAAACATATATTTTTTAAAATATAATATCCGAAAGTAAGCAAAAAAAAATTTACAGACAGAAAAAAAATCTGAAATTCACTGCTCCCCTGAATAGTCCTTGTCGGTTTAAAAGTTTGAATATCGCTTATATACGGAAAGAACTGAAAATTCTGAATTCAAGAAGACCTAAAGATGATCAAGAAACCGTCACTCCATTAGTAGAGGTGTTGAGTGAACTAAACCTTGAAGGTTTGGGGTGGAAATTTCGCCTCCTTTGAAGATCGATGTGGCTGGAAGAAGGCCTAATGATCTGCATCAGAAAGGTTTTGATCAAGTTTGATTTCGACGACGATGATGATACATTAGACATCATCAACACCATCGCCGCCTTCGACTGACGCTCCCTCTGTCTATTAACATGGGGGGTCACCACCGATTTGCTTGAAACTTTGTCCGAGTTCCTATGGAGGCTGCACCTGAAAGACCCAGGGTGATTGGTCGGAGAGCAAAGGCAGACCCGCGTTGAAGAATGCGACGACGAGCACTTGCTTGCCATTGCGATCGATCAGTTTCTATTTCTTGACTGAACTTCTGTGGTCTGACGCTAAAAGAAATATTTAAGCTTAGCTTCCAAGTTTCAAGAAGCGGCATGAGGCGGTTCTTTAACCTAGTGATTGATGTAGATTTACCAAATAGACCTATGTATTTATCTAACAGTATGATATGATAAGATGGTGTTTTGGTCATTACGTGTGTGAATTGGTTAATGTCGATGTTATTGATGTAGATTTACCAAATAGACCTATGTATTTATCTAACAGTATGATATGATAAGATGATGTTTTGATCATTACGTGTGTGAATTGGTTAATGTCGATGTTAATTAATTTATGTAGTAAATTGAAGTTCAATTCTGGTCCATTTGATAACGAGTGCGGAGCATAGTGCAGTAAATTACTAATTACTAAGAGTGCAATAATTGCTTAGCTTTCACGTCAGAGCCAAAGCCGAAACGACATGGTGACTATCGAATACTATGGGTATTCGGTATACAGTGGCGTAGCTGAAGGGGCCGGGGGCTTGGCCCAATTTTTCAAACTCTTTAGCATCTATTAATAAAAAGGGAATATTTCTATATTTGGCCCCTCCAAAGTTTATGCTCTTTGGCAGACTTTAGCATGCCTAATAAAAAAGTATTATTTGTATGCCTAATATAAATAATAAATATTCAAAAAAAAAAAAAAGTGATTATATTTGAAAAGCTTGAATCATACTTATAGAGTTGGATGAAATTCCAATTATTGAATTGATCACTTTCATAATAATTTTTATTTTACTATTTCAGCTCCGCCCAGTTATATTTTTAATTCTGTCCTATTCAACTAATAATTTTCAACAATTATTTTTATTGTTATCCTAAAATCTGAAAAAAGAACAAGGATTTCTATAACTTTTGGGGCTTGGAGATGAAGGGTTCTACAATAATATTTGTGTTATTGTGTCTCCAGTCACCCTCATTCCACAATCTGCAAGTGAAGGTTACAAACCTGGGAAGATGGAGCTTTCTCTAATGCATGATCTCTTTTTGGGTATAATTTCTTTCTATTTTGAGGGGAGAGGATTTTGACTCAATTTGACTTGTATTATTATTTAAATCAATGTATTAATATATATTAAATTGAAAGACAGATGTTTTGAGTGGAAATACTGATCTGGAGCTATCCAAACAACAGATATTATGGCCTTCCAAACCTAATTCGGCCAAAAATAAAAAAGATGGATTTTTATATATAGAGGTATTGTTTGAGCATCAATTAATGATATATAGAGCACTTTGTTAGATACGTCTTATCGTCAAATAATTAGGTTTCCCACTTTGGGTCTCTCTCATGCTTATTATAAGTTTAATTTAAATTAGAAGATTAGGCTTTTGGTTTTGGACCTCCGCACTTTTCATAGCAGAATTAGCATCTCGTTTGCTTTTAAGCGCCATAGCTGGAGAACAATCAATGGATAATTTTATTTAGAACCACCCTAGGATTAATGAAGAAGCCAAGCCAACAAACTTTGTCATCATTACAAATTTAGTATAATTTATACCTTGGATTGAAAGAAAAAGGAAATTAAAAGCAGACAAAACCATACTTTTTCTTTTCTTTTATATTTTTATTACTCCATTAACGTACGTTTTAACACCATACAATGGAATCTGCAGTAAAAATAAATACATAAACAAATCATCTGTAAATTTCAAAAGTTCAACTCACATCTTTTAAGAAAAATTTGGCTTCATGATTAACACATATATCAATGGGAAGAAAAAGAATCACACACAAATTAACCAAAATGAAGAGAGGAAGTGAGTTTAATGTTTACCTATGGGGATGGAATTTGCTGATCAGTCTTTGGCATCGGCGGCATCGATACGGAAAACCCGACTGCAACTATAGACCGAGCAAAAAGCTTGCAGTGTCATCAACAACAATAGCAAAATTGCAGCCAAGAACGTAAGGATCTGCCAAGAACCAAACACGTAAGATTTCATCATGTTTTTAGCTTTGATATTCCATCGTCCATTGTGATACTTGTTGACCTCTTCTATCGTCTTGTCGAGAAAAGGAACTTTGGTCAACCTGATTGACTTGCTCATCCCATTCCAAACATCTGCAGCTTCTTCATCGCTCTTCAAGTGATTCAAGATGATCCCTTTCTCCCTCAGCAGCTTCACGTCGTCTCCCGAGTCGATGATCCCATTCATCATCTCGGTGTAACGCGTGAAAACCAATGGCCCCGATGCATTCGATGCTTCGTATGCCACTAAGTTCCTCAATGTCACCTCGGTGTTGACATCTAAGCTGATGGGGGGGAGGTATAAAGTGAAAGTCTTGGGATCAAACGTAATGGATGAGATGTTGCCTGTTGTGGGCAAAAAACGAACCCCAGAATCTGAAAGCTCAGAAATTGAAGGAATTTTAATCTCTTCCACTAATGGTGGCTTGTTAGCGCTCGATTCTTCGTCCGATTTTCCGTCTTCACTATCTCCTCCATTGAAGAAAAGTTCCATAGGCTGTTTCAAGATTGAAAACCCTGGAAGTTTGCTGAGGATCGTCCAAGGCAACTTGAATATGAGTTTGATTGGTTTTGAAGATAATTTCTTATTTATGAGACGTATTGGACCCCGTTTTAGGTTTGATAACAGGTTCCATATCGCGCATAGGGCTTTCTGAACGTAACCAGGGTCCTGATCCTCGGATGATTCTCGGTTGCCTTTGTTGGTCTCATTTGGATCTTCAAGCTCGGATATCTCGGACGTCGTTCGAATTTGGAGTTTAGGCACGATCCTATCATACAAACAATCTAGCAAGTGAGATGTTTCGGAAAGATGGATCTTGGTCAATACCTTCATCATCTTGAAGGGGGAGAGCTCCTTGCACAGTCCAGTTATCATCGACTGCAATAGATCATCAGCTTGTTCAAGCGATTCGGATTGAACTTCCTGTATCTTTCTCAACACAAATAGAGGAATCTGATTCTCAAGCATCATTATATCTCTAAGGATAGCGTTGTGGGCAGATTTCAGACCTGCATAATCAACGAAATGCGACATCCTTGAAGAAACCCTGGTAAGCAACTTACCTTCTTTCATGGCATAGATTTGAAGGAACTCGAGCAAGAAGGAAGCGTCAATGGCCACCATCCAACCCAGAGTTTCATTGTTGAAGTCGAGTAACTTATGGTAGCATGCTCGGATCTTGGGCGCTAACCTCTTGAGTTGCTCAACAAGATCATCAAACTGGAGATTGTTGTGGAGTAGGATATTTTTCTGGGTTCTTTTAGCAGCATCGATCTTATATCTCTCCAACTCGTACAGCTCAGGACGCCAGTAATGGTAAGGACCAATGGCGACCAACTGTGGGGTGTATGAATCCGGATCACTCGAGAAAAGGGTTTTGGGGACAACGAAAATACTGACGGGGATTTCCTGGTCATCTTCAAGCTCTGCCTCCAGTGTTCGACGGATTTTAATCACCCATCGATTCTCATCAAAGCTTGGAATAATACTGGAGCTTGCAGACATAGTGTTTATAATTAGGTGTAACCTTTTTTTGTTTTTTTTGTTTTGGTACAATGGAAATAAGGGGGTTGAGTGATAGACTTATAGAGAATATTGTCCCTTCAATTTATAATGAAAATGATGCAATTTTATAAACATCCTTATTATTAAGTTTGGCACCAACTTTGACTTCGTTTACGATGAAGATGAAAAATGCTTTCCTCATGTTGTAATATACTTGACATTTTCTTTTTGAATTATAATAATAAGATAAAATTCGAACAATAAATATAATTAATACAACTCGAATTCAAATTATACTTAAGACAATAAATAATTTTAATCATCATATTATCACAAAAATTTCAATACTGAACTATATAATATAAAAGAATAAATATATTTATATCTAGAATAACATAATTTTCAAATAGAGAAGTAATCCGGACGAATATTATTACATTTGCACAAAGTATAATATTATTACATTTGCACAAAGTATATAGATATTGAAATTCAAATAATGTAAGCTAAACTTAAACCCGAAATTGATATGATGCTTACACCTTTGTCAAGTAACTAAAACGAAACGTCTAAGAAAATAAAAAAGTAAAGAGAATCATTTATTTCTTTCTTTATTCATATATATTATTTAATTTGAAGGTTCTTCTTTAAGGTTGTTCTCAGTACTCATCAAATGATATACATGCTGAAACCAACAAGCTGCCTTCTTGATTTCAACTTCCTAAACAGTTAGGTACAAACATTTATGTAACTTATAAACAAATAATTAACTTATGAAAATTCAAAAGTAACCATCAAATTAAAATAATTTACTTATAAATAAATAAATTGATTTACCTATATTTAAATGGCGCAATTAAATTTGTCTTAAGAGATGCTGCTGTCGAGAGAGTGATTAGGGATAATCAAGGGAAGTGGATTCTTGGGTTTAATAGACAGTTGGATCAATGCTCTGTTTTTAATGTTGATCTATGGGGTATTCTAGATGGATTGCTTCTGTTATAAAATAGACGTTACGATAAAGTGTTGATGCGAACGAATAGCGTGAAGGTTTTTCAGGCCATTCAAGATGCATTCTCATTGATATCTTTTTCAACCCTTATATGATGTATTCATTAGCTTTTGCATGAAATAAGTCAATAAAATTTTAAATATATTCTCAGAGAAAAAAAACTTAAAAGCTAAATTTATCACCAAGATGACATTTGAAAGAAATGAAGACTTCTAGCTGTTTACAGAAAAATCCTATGGATATTATTAAATAATTATATTTTAATTATTTGATTTTTTATCAAAAAAAAAAGAAAAAGAGAGTAACGATAAAGTTCAAATGCGCGTATTTATTTTATGAAAGAAGGAAACAAAAATTTTAAATATACCTAGTTTTTCCGCCTTAAGTCAGCTTTCTTGGGTTAAACGTGCCTACTTTGCTTGCCACACATTCTTTGAGTGAAACACTAAAGAATTATTAATTATTTATGTAATATATAAAATGGAATTGAAATATTCAGAATAAAAATAGAAAACAGTGAAAATAACTGGAAAAATGAAAAGAAGAGAAATAAATTAATAAAGGATATTATATAGTTTTATTTCTCTAACAAAGTTAGCAATATAACCTTATAGTTAAAATGTATTACGAGTTATTGGAACCAAAGTCGATGAAGATACTATTAGAGTTATGCTGCTCTTAATTTTTCAATGAAAATAAATGAAGTCCAATAATATTGGAGGGAAAAGGAGTAATTGTGGATTTGTCGACAGACAATAGTCAGCCACGAGTGTTACATGGAATTGAATTTTGGATTTACAAACCTCATGAACCACCTTTTTCACATGCGCATTCTATTGCTGCCTGGAAACTACTGGTTTAGGGCTTTTGAGGTTGGACCTTCAAACAGTAATTTATACATTACGTGAAGGGAAGCATCTAGATTTTGATTAATATAGTACCGTGTAAAGTAAAAATAGGCATCAATCCAATATATAATATCTGATATTAGGGCAGCTTTACGGAACTGAATTCCTAATCTCTCATTTGTTTAGCGCTTTGCAAGGGGTATGGCATCTCTTGAGGGTTTCAAGCTTAAATGATTTCACATACGTAAGAAAAGAATATATAATTTTTATAATAAAAACTAAGTAGATATATTTTTTAAATCTTTTAACCATGAGATCGAGATTCAATTTTCGTTTATAAAAACGAAATAAATTTCATGATTAATCATTTATTTTTTCAAAAAACACTTGTGACGAAAAAGATAATCACTATTACTCACTATAAAATACTTTATCTATCAAGTTTGTCTGAAAACTTAACAATATATATTAAAAATATTGGGATAAAACCGATTTAAATTATAATTTTTTTTCTTACGTTTTAAATAACAATAAGAGGGCCACGCCCTAATTATAATAAAACCATAAAACCAGCAGGCTGTTAGGATCCCGACCCTCTCGATGAAGAAACCGAGCAACACTAAAATACTAAAAAGCTTCATTTATTATTCTTTAGGAAAAATACTAAAAAAACTTGGAAACGAATAATCATCAAGGGAGGATTGTATTAAGACAGGATTTTGGAGAGCAATGATGGTTAAAGAAGACTTGGAACTTATATGGAAGATTTTCGTGCTTCTGTTAGAAATTGGTTGGTGATCAGCAACTTTAGATTTTCTTTCTGTTATTGATCAACTCTAGAAATTGTATGCAATGTGTTTATGTTGGAGGTGTGTTGCCAAGGGGAGATTGTAGGATTCAGAGTTGAATTGTTTTATGCAGATATAGATGAGATTAGGGTTTGAGTGCAGCTCTTAGTGTCCAAGGAGGGTTATTATCTATCATCTTGATAGGGTGTTGGAGGTCCAAGACTTAGACCTTTTTGGTGTCTTGTGCTTGTATTTGAATTTAAATACATCAATCCTTTATCATTTCTTTTATAATTATAAAAGATGTAATTATTACCTTATAGTATACAGAAAATTAAAAACTCTAAATAAGAACATCATTGAATGAATCAATCAATCAAAGTCTATCTGTATATAATATAATTATTAAGTTTTGAAATACTCAAGGATTGAGAGAGGAGGTGTCGATATGTAATATCTGAGAACATGTAGAAACCGAGCAAAATGTCTGCAATGCCATCAACGTCAGAAGCAAAATGGCGGCTAACAATGTGAGGAACTGCCAGGAACCATGCACATATTTCTTAAACAAGTTCCTGGCTTTAACATTCCATCCGCAACTATGATACCTGTTAACATCTTTAATCACCTTATCCATGAATGGAACTTTGGTCAGCCTGATTGACCTGCTCATCCCGTTCCACAAATCCGCAGCCTCTTGGTCGTTCTTCAAATGGTTTAAAATTATGCCTCTTTTTCTCAGTATCTTCACATCTTCCTCGGTATCTATAATTCCGTTCATCAATTCAGTGTAGCGTGTGAGAACCAAAGGCCCTGATGTTTTCGATGCTTCTTCGTACGCGACCAAGTTCCGTAAGACCACCTCTGTATGAGTGACTAAACTGATGGTTGGGAGGTGTAATGTAACGGTCTTGACATCGAATGTAATGGTCGAGATGTTACCATTTGTGGGTTTAAAACGGATACCTGATTTACAAAGGTCGGCGACGGAGGGGATGGCGATCTCCTCCGCCAGAGGTAGGCTGTTGGGGCCTGAATCGTTCCCGGGTTTTTCATTTTCCTTGTCTTGTGAGAAGAACAAATATTCCATTAGTTGCTTTAAGTTTGAAAATCCAGGGAGGTCGGAGAGGATTTTCCAAGTGAAATTAAGTACGATTTTAAGAGGTGTAGATAGAATCGGTGCTTTAATAAGAAGTAATGGACCTCTCGTTAGTTTTGAAACCATATTCCATAGTTGGACCACGAGTTGTTTTACATAACCCGGATCGACGGATTCACTTTCTTCGTCTTGTGGAGCTTGGTTGTTATCGTCTTCGTTGTTTATATCACATGGTTCATCAACCTTGGGCACCATCGTATTGTAAATGAAGTCCAGAAAATGTACACATTTGGAGATGTCAACTTTGAGCGAGTTGTATATCGTTTTAAATGGGGAAAGCTCTTGACATAATCCCCTTAGCATTGAAACCAACGCACCGTCAACTGAATCCAATGACGAGTACTGGAGTTGAAGCAGATTCCGAAAAATAAATAGTGGAATTGGATTCTCTAGCATCACAATATCCCTCAAAATTAAATTCCGAGTCATCAAAAGTGACATCCTGGAGGAAACTACTGATCTGGATAGAGTAACAATGCTTCCATCACTGGGAGCACAGGTCTGAAGAAAATCAAGCAAAAATGAAGCATCAACGGCCATCATCCAACCCAATGTCTCACCACTGAAATCTAAATATTTGCCATAACATCCTCGAATCCAAGGTTCAAACTTCATCAGCCGGTCCACAAGAGTGTGAAAGTTAAGACATTGGAGTCGCTTTTGAGTCCTTTTGGCACAAACCAATTTGTATCTTTCAATCTCATGGAGCTGGGGACGCCAATAATGGTATGGTCCAAGAGCAACCAAGTGTGGGATATAAGATTCAGGACTAGTAGACATGAGTGCTTTGGGAACACCGAAAATACAAACGGCAGGAGATTGGGTTTCTTCTCCGAGGTCTTGGGTCAGACAACGACGGATGTTAATTACCCATTGATGCTCATCCAAGTTTGAATAGGAAGTGAAGGGCCTGGTTGGAGCCTCATGAGTTGACATGTTATGAAAATATGGAGTTGGTAGTTTAATTTGGTTGAATAGGATCGGAGTTACGGGTTACGGGTAGTAAGTATTTAAACAGCCGAAACATTTAATGCCTTTTTTTTCTCTATATATTTCTTAGGTTCCGTATTCAGAATACAGAAGTAATTAGAAATGCGTTTCTCGTGTTCACACCTATGTTGTACAATCGCTTGAAAAGTAAACCTCCAAAGTATTTCAGGGAAGGTTCTTTGGCCCTACACTGATTATTTTAATTATCACTTGAAAAGAAGGATTTTCTTTTTTAAGAGGCAATTAAAAGGCAAATTAATTTGTAAAATTATAGGGCTTTTTTTTTAAGAACGATAAACAGATGAATTTTTATGAGAATTTTCGTGATAATAATAGAAATAATTTATGTTCGATCTTTTCTATTTTTTCTTGTTTTATTATTTATACAAATTTATCTCACTATATGGATATAAATCTATAACTCTCCATAAATATTATATATTTATGAAATTTGTTTCACTCATGAGCATGTTTAGATAATTGAGCCATGTAAGATATATTAAGGTTTTATCAACCTGCATTTAACGTGTGAGAAATGAGATTAAAGTGAGCAAGTACAAACATAAAATGAATAATAATAATGAAAAAGTCGTTAGGGGGCAGTAATTACGAGTGAATCTATCAAGCAAATAAAAATAATAATAGCTTCGATGCCTTTGACTTAACGCAAAGAAAATGCTAAACATTACCTTTTTTATTCCATAAAAAGTGACTTGTATAATCTATTTATAATTCGCGCGTGGTGAATATATTATTTTAAATCCATTATTTTTCACATGTCAATTAGATTAGCGTAAGTTCCTTGAATCTTCAGTTTTTTGAAAGTTCTTTCTTATTCTTTATTCTTACGTCAGAGATAAGGATATTGGAGAGTAAGCTAAAATTTCATCACCCAAAAAATTTAACTAATAAGTATAATAGAGATAAAGTTGTTCTTGGAGGAAATAAAAAGAAATAATAAATAAGAAAGGTTTATAAAGTATTTTATCTTATTTGAAGTTTGGTGTTCCCTGAAATTTTTTAATTAAAATAGAAATTTTACACTTTAAGTTTTTAAATATTTTAGATCATCACATTTCAATCTGATGCTGCTAATTTGTCAAGCGGCACCAACGAAACACAGTAACAAACGTATCATTTTAGTAAATAATTTCATAGACATACCATTTGAGTTATTTTTTTTTTTGTATTATTGGAGTAAAAAAAAACCTATTTAATTAATAGTTATTTTTATAAAATATATAAATTTATTTGAATTTATTTTTTAAAATAATTTTTTTATTGTTGGTGCTATAGTTATTATCATTTATTTATACTTTGAGCCTATGTCAAATTATACTTAGTATTTTAAATAGATTATCATTTATTTATACTTTATTTGTAATTATCTTAATATAAAGAATTTTTAATGTATTTTAAATTTGTTTATTTTTTAATGTTTGTTTTAATGTTTTTAAGTGTATTTGATATATTATATATATTTTAAATTTGTTGTATATAATAAAATAATCTTAAAAAATTAATATGGGTCGGATCGGGTTGGGCTCAAACTTGATATCTATAATTCGGGTCGGGCTTGAATAAAATTTTAAGTCCATTTTTCGGGTCGAATTGACTCCAAATATGGTAATTGAACCTAAAATTTTGTTAAAACCTAATCCGAACTCATCCCAACTCGACTCACGATGAATTGTAAGTAGTATTTGATAGGTTTTATTTTCATCATAAAAATGTTCGACTTTCAATATCATAATCACAAGTTTCTTAAGCTTTTAATATGTTCACACTATAAAAAGTTTACATGTGGAATAGAGAGAAAAAGAAAACATTTGTGAAGCGGCAATTTGCAACATAAACCCCTCGATCTTTATTTATATACTGGCATTCTTTAAGTTATATTTTTATAATAAGTCTTTCTAATTTGCTTATATTTAATAATTTCACATACAATTTTACATAATTAACCATTATAAATTTTAAATCAATTTTAAAAATTATCTTTTTAAGTTTATCACTAATTTTTCAATTTAAATACACTATTAAAATTGAAGTAGATATTTAAAAATATAAATAATGTTACAATAAATTATTTAGTTGTCCCAATATTTAATTTTAATTAGTAATTTACCTTTACTGATTAATAATTCAAATTAAGTTAGAAATGATATATAAAAATAGAATTTCATATAATCTACTATTATAATATTTTATATTTTAAAAATTATTTATTTAAACTCACTCTAATATAAGTTATTATGTTTTTAAGATCAACCTTATTTATTATTATGTTTCAATTTCACAACGATATTAGTAATAAAATGTGATAAAATTCATGAAATTTTTTTATGAATTAATTAAATTACATTTTGTAATTTCATTAATGCATACAATTGACCTAGGTAAAAAAGGTTATTTGATAAGTTTCTATTTATTTATTTTATTATTTTGTTGATATTTAATAGTACTTTTATTGTTTGATATTAGTAGTATTTTTTATTCTTGTGAAGTTGATTGAAAAAGCATAAGTATGCAATTAGTTGCATTAGAAATTGAACAAGTTGACAAGCTCCGTTCATTAAAGATGATGTAAAAATGATAGATTGAAGAAAAAAATCGATATTGAGAATATCAAAATATTTTTTTAGTATTGTTAGTATTTCTTTTCAAATTAAATTTTATTTCTTTACAATGTTGAGGAAGTTACTGATTTATTTGTTTTAATATAATTTTATTTTAATTATTTTTGTGAAATTGTAAGGATATTATTTCGAATGATTAAAATGAAAATGTCGTAAAAATTTGATGATCAACTTGAGAATTTACCCTTTTTAAAATAAAAAAAAATCTTATTGACAAAATCTATAAACATTAATAAAAAAATTATAGAATTATGAATTGGACAAAAAAATTTAAATAATAAAAATTAAACAATTAACCAAGAAATATATTTTATACTCTTAATGGGATTATACTTCGACCTCATTAATAATTAGAACTGCTTAAATAAAACTTATAATTACGGCTGTTCTGACGTGGTATTCTCTGACTGGATGCTTTAACACGCCGCGCGATGTCCCTCGCACAGAACAGAAACCCACTCTCTCTCTCTGTTTCGGTATGAGCTCACAAATTTCATTTGACTTCCATTTATCTCTTTTTAAACCCCAAAAGTTAAAGAAATAATGTTATGTCATCAAGCTCAAGCACGTTAACTAGAGACGAGAAGTTCCGGCAGTCAGAGACGGCTATCTCCGGCGATCTAACATCTCCAAACATGAATACGGAAGCCATCCCTTTCTCTTCTGGAAACCCTAGAATCGAAGAGACGCGTGGAGTTATGCATCTCTTCTCCAATGACGCCGTATCCGCCCTTCCCGTAAGATCTTCCATTAAATTTTTTATTTCAGTTTTTGAGTCATTCTTTTTGTTGCGTGCAAAAGGATCTTCAGTTTTTCATATTCATTTTGCTGAATTTCAACTAATTTAGGAGAGTTTAATGGAGTTACTGTTACTTCTGTAATTTGATATGATTTTAAATGTTTATAGGTTGAAAGGAAACCTCTTGCATGTGTTCTAGGGGTGCCGAACCACATGACATACGCTGATTTCTGTCAGTTTTGTGCTTCATTTATCCATCACATATCGGAGATGAGAATTGTCAGGTAAAAAATGGTTTGACATATATCAAAATTATATCATCCATTCTGAAATCGCTAGTCAATGATTTACTATAATGTTTGTAGTTGGCATAATATGCATTAATACGCCTTTGTTTAGACAATGCTTTTACAATTAGTGTTGATCTTGCTCATTGACTGAGATTTTAAGTTTTTATTGCTGCCTTTGATGGTGATGATTAGGAATGATGGAATGGAGGATCGTTATAGTGTTTTGATAAGATTTGATAGTCAAGACTCCACAGATAAATTCTATCAACATTTTAACAACAGACAATTTAATTCACTTGAGGTAGGGCTTCTTTTTCTTAATTGGGAAAGTATAGTGTTGATTAAATTATCTATGTTTATTATTTTGTCATTATTTATTGTTTTTTTACTAATTTTGGGTTTATTTAGGAAGAACTTTGCCGTGTGCTTTTTACACTGGATGTGCAGTTCACAGGCTACACCGGTTCACTTGACCATGTACAGGCTCCCCCAGCAAGTTCGACTGAGCAGCCTTCGTGTCCAGTTTGTCTAGGTACCTACATCAACTCTGATTTTAAAGTTATATTCCTTTTTCTCTGTACAGTACCCTTTTTCGTTACTTCTCAATCGTAAAGTTTCTGTAGATTAGACCAAGATGATCAAAATTTTTGGAAAGAAGAAAAAGAAATTGTTGAGAAGAATTGTGACTTTAAGGAAAATCCATTTTAAGGACTTGCTGATTTAAAGCAGCCAAGCCCTAGCCACTGATGGACTAAAATAATAAGGAAAATCTTTGTAGTTCTCTTTCTGGCCTGTTTAATGGCCAACTGTATCCACTGTTCAAAGTAAAATTGTTAAGATTCAAATTGCATTGGTTAGACCTGAATTTTCTGCTGGATCAGCGGTAAGGAGATAAAGTATTGGTCATCTAGTTGAGTCATACCAGATCAAACCATTACACAATATCCTTCTGTTCTGCATCTTTCTAACAGGCTGCACTGCATATGCTACACAATATCCTCAATGCTGTTCTCCTTGGTGCTCTGTTTTCTTCTTCCATTAACCATCTATATGTTTCCTTTCTTTCTCTTATACTTCTCCTTAAGGCAGTTCTATGCCTCTAATCATCATATTTAGTTTTCGCTAGCTTAGTGCATATTCATGGGACAGGAAATTGTAGATGGCATCATATTCCTCTCTTTCTTTTGCCTTCTGTTACAGAGAGATTAGACCAGGATGCTAGTGGGATCCTCACGACCATCTGTAATCATTCTTTCCATTGCTCCTGCATTTCAAAATGGACTGATTCTTCTTGTCCAGTAAGTGACTATGATTGTTTTTTCTACTATTTAATTTTTTTCGGTCATTTGCTACCATACTGCTGTTGTGTCTTATGAAAGTGATTTCATACACCTGCTCTAATGTGGAGAAAACGATTGAAGTATGTTGAATGTCAAATACTTCTTGCAGGTATGTCGATATTGCCAGCAGCAGCCTGAAAAATCAAAATGTTTCATCTGTCAGACTTCAGAGAACCTTTGGATTTGTGTCATCTGTGGTTTTGTTGGCTGTGGGAGGTAAAATTTTGCTTTTCTCTCATTAACGTTTTCTTATATTTGTTGCGCAGTTTCTTTGATGCAAAATATTAATGTAGGTATAAAGGGGGGCATGCTATAATACATTGGAAAGAAACACAACACTGCTATTCTCTTGAATTGGAAACACAGCGTGTCTGGGATTATGCTGGTGACAATTATGTTCATCGACTAATTCAATCCAAAACTGATGGCAAGCTAGTTGAATTGAATTCACACTGTCTGCATGCTAATGATGGCTGCGGGAGCTGTCACTGTGTAGATTCTGGAGTTAATGAGGCTATGTTGAGCTGCGAAGCTGAGGTTGGATTATATATATATTTCACCTTTTGTTTTTGGTGCTTTTGTGTAATATTCTGGTCTTCTTTTACAGATTGTTAATGAATACAATGAACTACTTCGCACCCAGCTTGAGAACCAAAAAGTGGTAAGCTTTTGCTTCCCGCGTTTAGTAACATTGAAAGAGTTAGCCTTTAAGCTTACGGGTAATGCGAGCTTGATTTAATTATAGTATTTTGAGACTTTGCTTCAACAAGAAAATGAAGAAACTGAGAGGGCAATTGCTGATGCTGTTAACAAGACTATTATGCAAAAGCGGCAGAAAATGCAGGCCAAGCTGGAAAGATGTGTGAAGGAAAAGAAATTTCTTGAGGATGTGAGTAATAAGCTCTTGACCTTAAGGGTATCCACGAATTTTTAGCTGGTTTCAAAAGTTGTTTTCTTTAACACATTAATTAAGTACGAAATTTGCTGTTTCTGTCTGTAGCTCAATGAGAATCTTTTGAAAAACCAGGAGATATGGAAAGCAAAGCTGTTGGAAGTTGAAGAGAGGTATGGTTAGAGTCTAGCACTTTTTGTAGGTTATAGCAACAACTTTTTACATGCTGTTGTCTTTGACATGTTTTGATGTTATTAAACTGGAAAGGACCTTTGTAACTTTTCAATGAACTTTTGAAAAGTTATACCAGACAAATTTATTTCTGCTTGTGTTAACACTTCAGATTTTTGCCATCACTTTGTCATTTACTGTATTTTTGGTTTGGATGTCTGTCCCTTTTCAATTAATAATCACATAAATTGCCATGAGAATGTTGGAGATGGATGCTGTTCATCATTAGATGTTAATTTGGCTGGCTGGACTCTTTTGGCATTTTACTTTTTCTTGGTAAGCAAAGGATGTATTTGGGCAAATTCTGAAATATATTTTGTAGGTCATTTTATTGAACCTATCAACGTTAATGAGAAAAAGGGAAGGTTTCAATTCACCATGTATGATGGTGATGAAATCAGTTAAAATACACTTTAGGTTTCTACTAACATGTTATGGTCTTAGAGGTATTGCTGGTACACAGTCCTGGTGTTAGAAAATCTTTTCATATGGATCTACTGAAGGAAACCTTGTGTTATGTCTTTTTGATAACTGTGGATGCTTAGAATTGTAACTTTTAACTACATGAAAACTGATTCTATATGGAAATGGTGATTCGATCTTCAACTCAAATGCATAATGAACTAGTACGGGTTAATGTGTTGCACTTTTTCTATTTGATGTGACGTTGAGGTTAAACTTTGTCAGGGAAAAGAAGGTTTTGAGGATGAAGGGTGGTAAAATTCAGGCCTTGGAGGATCAGGTAAGGCATTATTTGGATGATCATTTTCTAGTGCACTGTTGTTAATTGTTATAGTCAAGTTTGCTTGTTAATTTAGATTTTGGCAATTTGTCTGTTGCGGTTGCTTTTCTTTTCTGTATCTGTATGTGTTGTGAGCGTTGCCAGGTCTACTTAATTTACTTATTTATCAATATTCTGTGGGCTATTTTTTCCACCGACTTTGCAGCTTAGAGAGTTGATGGTACAGCTTGAAGCAGCAGGGAAGGCAGTAGAGCAATCGTCAATTTCTAATGAAAATGAACGATAACAGCGAACAAGCAGCAAGGATGGGTGAAAAACGATAAAAGCTCCGTCCAGAAAAGTAATGCTTCTTGAACTTGGTTAAATCATGGGTTTCCCTTTTTTTGTTCCTTGGAGAAAAAAAAAAATCACTAATGACTGAAGGAAAACGAGAAAGTAATTAAAAGAATATATGTTATATATAACATCTATAGGATGCAAATTGATTGTAAAAAATCGGATATCTGATTTTTTTTAATGGATATTAGATATATCATGGGTTATAATAAAAGTTTTTTGGATATTTGATATTTGATATTCAAGTCCCATGTAATTTTGATCCGCATGGTATAACGTGTATTAGGTGGTATTCAATGGTGGATATTTGTCATTTGATTTTTGGGGCCGTGTAGAAGATTAAACAAAAACGGTAGCTCACGGATCCACTCATCAACTACTTAAACACATGAATATAAAGATGAAAACAGAAGAATATAAGTTGCAAATCAAGAGATAAATAACAATGTAATTTTAATCTTTTTAATATTAACAATGTCAAAAATAAATTAAAAGCAAGAGTATAAATAGAAAATATTTAAATTCATTTAGCATATAAACACACATAAATATGTATGCTCTATACGTTTTCAAATTTATTGGAAGGCCCCGGCTCCCGTTGCGATCCGACATGAATAAATAAACGTCCTCAAAGACTTTCTTGACAACAATGAATAGTAACTCGTTGCATAGAGTCTTTATCAAATATTACATTTTAGTCTGCTGGCTCGTGAGTGTGGCATTAATTAATTTTATTGTTTTTCATAAGTATTCTAAAATATAGTTATTTGTAAAAAACATAAATCGGCCGGGGGGGGGGGGGGATAATTTACACAGAGATGTCCATTGGCATTGGCAGTTTATGGTGGGTTTGTGTCAAGCCTAATTACAACTGTAAACTTTTAAAATTAAGAATTCTTTGAATAATGATTTATTTTTAATGTGGTGTGTTTAATTTTAAGGTTATCTTACGTTATAATATTTAATCTCATCATCACTATTATTTTTATGCTAATCACAATTAAATGTATTGCACATCTAAAGACACACTTAATGTTTGAATATCAAAATTTCGAGGTAAAAAAGTACCATTAGAAGGGGATTCCAGGAACTAGGCGCGGTCCTGAAACTCGAGCTTGCTCAGTTGACATAGGCAAAGCCCAGCATTCAGTTTTAAGGCACAAAACAGTACTGACAAGACCCGTCGTGGTCCGGGGGAGGTAAACCAAATCCACCTTTATAGTTGACTACGTTTCATATTTACCGTCAAAAAATAAGAAGACAGAAACTTACCATTCTAGTGCAAAGGAAACATGGGTACATTCAGAAGTGGCTCATCAATGGTCCCAAACCAGGAAATTACAAAAGTTTGTAGCCTCTCACATGATCTCACCACAAAAGTCAAGCCAAACCAACATCGACTTCAATTTTACTTTACACTAAAATACACAGTTTCGATGTAAAAGAATCATAAAGATATCATAATAGCATACTTTCTTTGTCTTCTTTCTTCTGGGGATTTTCTCACACACTTTCACTTCCTCTCTCTCTTAATTTCTTTCCCCCAAACCCCAAAGCTTTTTGAACATTGAAACTCCGTGGCAAGTGAAGAATGCTTCGTCCAATGAATATGATATTAGTGTTAAAATCATCGTAAACTAATTATAAAAAGCCAGTCAGCCCCCATGGGCGTGCAGTGGCAGTGCTTCATTATCAGAAACCCAGTTTCTCTTGGGAACAACATTCATCCCAAATCCTATCTGCAAAGATATAGAGTTTAAGACCGACATTCCTTTTTTTTTTTTTTTTGGTAGTAGCGAATGTTTCTTCAAATATCAAAGTGAGGGTATCCCAGTGGCCAACAAACCTAAATCTCACCTTCACCTATTCTCTTGCTTGTGTTTTGTGTTTCCACAGATTCTTGCATGGATTATTTCCCAAACTAGTACTGCAAAAACCAAAACCATGCTAAATGCATTATATAGTTTCTTTATTTGTCTTGATTAAGGTTATGTTACGATTTTTTACATTTACCAAAGAAGTATTTCGCAAATATAAAATCCAAATTCCAACGTATTAAAGCTTGACTAGGAAGAAAAGTAGCCTGCATTGATCCACTATTCCATGATTATGCTTCAAATTGGAATAATAAAACAACACACGCACACAGAACAAAATTGTTTTATTGTTAGTTTAATCATGCATGTTGATGTCTGATTTCAACATAGTTTGTGATCTTGTATCTTCGGATTTGAATATAAAAAAATGTATGTTTTTCCTTTTGTCTTTTTGCTGTCAAAGTATTTGATAATTGATATCGAGATTTTTTTTTTTTCTTTTGGTCAATGAGGAATATCGAGATGCATTTTGGGACTTGGAACATGCAAATTTGTTATTAGAATCGATTTCTTTTTCCATGGGAAAAAAAATTCTCATTTTTACAAAGGAAGTTAATATAGTAACACATATCTGTATATACATTTGGCTTGCGGTTTTCCTTTTAGAAGAAGAGATTAGTAATTACAATCAACAATAAATATTTTAATTTAAAAAAAAAATAATTTTGATGTTAATATAATAGAAAAAATCCCAACTTCAATAAATATAAAAGAAATATTCAATTTTAAAATTACACATGAATTAAATTGTAAACTTTATTGTGTACTGTCATCAATAAACTTTAAATTGGCTGAATTTTTTAACATATATGAATAAATATATTTATTTTATTAATATAAATAAAACCTTGCTTTTCTAAATAATTTAAAGATATCGTAATTTTCTAAACAATTATTTAATTAACTATATGTTTAGAATAAAATCATAAATAAATAAAATTATTTTTAAAATATGTATAATTAAATAAAAATAAAAATTGAATGTGTAATTATATCAAATTAAATGTTTAACATTTAAATTTAAACTAAACAAGATTGAAGAATGTGAATGGGAGACGATGCAGAAAAGTTTTTATATAACATTTTATTGGTCAATTTCAATAGAATTTGGCCCAAGTAAACCCAAAGGAAAGGGAAAAAGATTAGAACCTTAGAAGTAAAGGTGTGATTGACATGAATCATATGATGTGGACCTTTCGTGTGTCCATAATAAGGTACGCCGTTTTGACTCGAACCGAATAAGCATCATCCCTTGATCAAAATCACGCCCTTCTCCCACTTACACATCGGTTCTTCGACTGTCTCCACACGGTTACTCCACTGCACCTCATCTACTCCCAATTCTTTCCCTGTTATAACCCGGCATCCACTTTATTATTTTAGCCAACATGGCACGGCAACCCAAACGTAATTCTTTCTATATAATATTGATTACGGTATTTATGTAATTGAGTATATCAAAAATTTAATTATTCATTTAATTTATAGATTTTCAGTTGTTGGTCTGCAAGTTCGATCCCTTGATTTGAAAAAAGAAAGTTGGATTATTATATATAAAATTTCAAATAATTGATTTAGTCCATCTATCTTTTTAATTATTAGGCCTTTAATTCATTGAAAATATTAAATGATTGTATATTTATTATCCATTCAGTTGATCCATCCATTTTTTGTTTGATGAATATAATGGATTGAGTTATGTATTTATTTATATTATAAATACGTAAATAAAGATCATGTATATACATATAATATTCAATTGTAGATTTTGTTAAGTAAACATCAATTGGTTTAATCTATTTTAATTGACCATATAATTATTAATCGATTTAACTCAAATCGACAAAATTAAAAATAATAATCAAAGCTTTGTTTGGTGGAGTAAAAAAAATTCAAATGATTAAAATTGAAAGAATAGAAAATTATAAGGATAGAAAATATAAATTTTCTTTCCATAATGAATATGCTTGATGGAAGAGATAAAAAAAAAAAAAAAAATCATCATCTTTCTATTCATTACTTGAGAGAAGTAAAAAATGAAATGAAATAAAATAAAATAATTTTACTTTCTATTTTATTTCTCTACCAAACATACTCAAATTTTATTTTCTTTAAACCTAAATAAGAATAAAAACATAGTTACAAAGGTGATATTTGCTATGCAATTCTCTGCCATATCAAGAGCTTGCACGATTGATAAAATAAGTATATACTTATTTTGCTAATTTAAACATTGAATTGCATGTCCAAAATTATGCAGTCAAATAGTTTAGAAATTGTTTTGGGTTATAAGATTCCACCAAACGCCATCAACAAAATCGACTCAAAATTATAAATCTATAATAACTGAAGTTATATTACTACATCTAACAATCTATATACAGAATCATTGTCATGTACACTCTCTATAAAAAATTTTAAATATAAATATTGATAAATGTATCTTTTATTTTTTATTTTTTTCTTTCTGAATTTTACTATCTCAAATAATACTTACCATAGTTTTACCTTGTAATTCTTTTAATTTCCGTACGTGTAAAGAATCACAGTAAAACAATTAAAATTTACAGCAGTATGATGAAAAGTATCAGGAGTCAAAGCGTCAAACAATCTAATCTTTTGATGCCAAGCTGACGCCAAGCAATCCAACGGCTATTAACCCATCAAGTACCCTAGGGATTACGCACATTAAATACCCTATTACACTCCATAATTTCTCCCCAAATTCTGGCTTGCCCATCCTCTTTTACTTCATTCACAATCATGACCCTCTTCTATTTACTCCCCGACCAGAAACTAGAGATTCAATTAGGCCTTAGGGTTATTTTTGACCTTTTCAACCCCTTAATTTCACCTCCATCAAATCAACTTTAGTCACACTTCTAGTTTTTTTTATAATGATATCCTTAAATAAGCTTACTTTAATTTTCATGATTGTCGTGTTACGTTTTTGTCCTCTACCGAAAGAGGTGTTCAAGCATACCTTTGTTGTAAATTATATGGAAATAGAAGAACAAAATAGGTAATCAAGCAAGAGATATGGCAACGTAAATGTTACGGATTACGGTCTCATCGACAATGACATTGACAGCAATATCTCCAAACCCAAAATCAAATCTTATTAAACCATTAATTAAATAATTTTAATTTACGTAATGGGTTAGATTATTTTTAATTTAATTATTTAATAATTTGTTTCTCCTCTATAAATGTAGTTAATGTTACGCACACTTATCGAACTCTAAATATCTGTTTGCTCATTTACTCCACCTTCCACAAAGCAAAGCCCGGCCATGGTGGATTACCGTTCTTTGCAAGCCGTTCCGTTCTTCGATATGCCACAGACGTCTGAAGCGTCTTGGCCATGCAATCGCCCCGCGGGTTCCTCACAAATCCCTTCTTGTTCCTCAATGATAGCCCCGACCTATTTTTACAAGCGAAACTATCCACCCTTTTGCGCTGAATTCGCTGGTATTTTGTCACTTGATGGCTTTGATAAGAATCGTGAAAATGCAGTTGAAACCACGATCGAATCCGTTCCAGAAATGCAGCCAGTTCTCGATGGGATAGCCGTGGTGGTTGGCCAGCACGTTCTCTTCGGTAACAAGACCAACCCCGCTTCAACCAACCGTAGCAGCGACGGCGATAGGCCAGGTTTCATTTCGGTGTCACAACGTTTCGGAGCGAACAAGAGAGACCACGGTAGTAGTGTTTCAGTGCAGAAAAGCTACAGGGGTGTGAGGAAGAGGCCGTGGGGGAGATGGTCAGCGGAGATACGTGACCGTGTTGGACGGTGCAGGCACTGGTTAGGCACGTTCGACACGGCAGAGGAGGCTGCGCGTGCGTATGATGCGGCGGCGAGGCGACTGAGGGGGTCGAAAGCCAAGACCAACTTCGAAATTCCATTGGTTTCGCCAGCTCTGGCATCACCCTCCACCTCGTCTTCATCTTCAGAGGCAAAGAAGCTTAAAGGTAAAGCTAAAACAGTGAGGAAATGCGCAGTGGTGACCTCCGTGGATCAGCTCTTCAGTTCTGATAGTAGTTTTGGTGGCAATGAAGGGAAAGGGAAGCTGGGCTTGGTACTTACTACTAGCAAGGCCACAACGTCAAATAAGTAAAGAATGCTGGTTTAATATGACAGCCAATGCCGGTTCCTCCCTATTAGCAGTTTCTTAAAATTTACTTTAATCCTTTGTTTCTTCCTCGAGACTTGTAACATAAACCAATGATGGTGCGTACCAAGGTACTTTTTTTGTTTTCCTTTTGCATGGTGCATTGAAGCAAAGGACCTATCTGGGCTTTTTCAGGGTTGTAAGTTGAAATCTAGGAAGATATATATATATATATATATGAAGATATAGAAAGAATCTGACAATATAGTCTTAATCTATTCTGCTTTGAATGTTTCATATTAATGGTTTTTTGGTGCTCGGGGTGGGTTTTTCTTTTGTGTTGAACTGGAAGTAAAAGTGAAAGTGAAAGTGAAAGTGACGGTACTCTTGAAGCAAATCCAGTGGAGTGGAATGTCGTCGAAACAAAGATGAATGGTAATGGTTTATTATTGCATGATGACATGAATCTTCTACTTGTAGTTGTGGTTGTCTATGTTTAAGCTCCCAATAATAATTCTGTGGTGTTGGCGTAGTAGTAGTAGTACCTTTTAAAAGCAAATTCGATGTTACAGTGTTTTAGTGAACAATACACATTTTAAGCGAATCATCTTGCTGCTCTCAAAACCTTCGACCTGGGAACTCTATTAATCTCGTCTTCATGTCTTTGCCTTGTAATGATCTGTGTGCAATTATTTAAAAAAAAAAGAAAAAAAAGCAACACTTCTACGAACTAATCCTTGTGTTCATTTAATTGATAATAACTCGTATGCTATAAGAGGCTTTTAAAAAATGATAACCGGACATAAAGAATATAATAACAATTATAATATCTGAAATATCATACATTAAATGAATAATTAGTTTTTCGCTCAATTGAATTACATTAATCAACAATTAAAATTTTCTTTTAAATATATATCTCTCTTTTCCGCTAAATAGAAATCAAATTCAATCGTAAGAGTAAGAGGGTTAGTTCAGACTCACTAAACCTAATAGCCACACTACAAACCTAGTTTAGAGTGAAACAATGAAAAGATGGGTATCATCATTGTTAATTAGCAGTAAAAAATCTAGCTTACATAAGCATACGGGAAAAAAGGCTATATTTCCTTTCAAATCGACCTGGAAAGCCGCGGGTGAAACTTGAGAGAGATATTCAGGATATTATATACCTTTGCTTTCACAGCGGGTTTCATCCATCTACAGGCATATTTCCTTTCAAATCGACCTGGAAAGCCGCGGGTGAAACTTGAGAGAGATATTCAGGATATTATATACCTTTGCTTTCACAGCGGGTTTCATCCATCTACAGGCAGCTCAATTTCCATGACAACAGTTAACAGTTTATGAGAGATTTAGCTCTTGTGTCATTAGGATGGAGTGTTAATAATGGTTAAATCAGAATCAGTAATACAATATGTTTGGATATAAGGATAGTTGTGGAGGGTGGATAGTGTTTGGCAATCAGATGAGGTGGAGAATTTGGAGTATATTATATACAAACTAACCATGGAACAAATAAAACGAAACATTGTCTGAACCGAAATGTATATATATGATAACATAGGTATCATAGCAACATATTTTATGTGCAAAGCATCAAACAATTAGGTTAAATTGCAAGGCAGTAGAAAGTACAGGGAAATAGAAAATGACTAGTTCATATGAGATGCAACTCTAGTCATCACATTGTTTCGTCATGTTAACTGTGCACAAATCTGAACTTAAATGGAGTGTGTCGAAAAGCTACTAGCCTCGACAAACTAAACATCCATGGCGCAGGAAAAAATTCCTCTGGTTTGCAGTAGGAAGAGAAGCACATGGCAGGGTAATCTTCCTCAAAGATGGCCTTGAAAGCACCATCCAAGCTACAATGTCTACACTCACATTGTTACACCATCTCAAGTTCATCTCTTTCAATGCTTTGCAGTTCACAATCACGCCTTCAACTCCTCTGGCAGTCACATTCAAGCAACCTTCCAGATTCAGACGGGATAGGCGCCCACATCGCTTCCCGATTGAAGCCAATGCCTCATCGTTAATTGCCAACCCCTCTGCCTGCAAAACCTCTAGTTTCGGAAGTTCAAAGTCCAATTCAAGATTATTAATCCCCTGGCATCTACTGATCTCTAAACACCTAATCTGCACACAACTCTTCAAAACTTCCAAGATGCCCTCTTCCGTAATACCCGAGCAGTAGGTAATGTCGAGTACTTCTAGATTGGGGCAAACATAGGAAGCCATTTTCATGCATTCATCATTCAAATTGTTATTCCAACCCAAATGTAACGACTTGATTCGAGGATTCACCACGATTTCAGCTGGAAATGCTTCCACCCCTAGGTTTGTTCTCTCCATATTGATAATTGTTAGCAATGGACAGTTTCCCATAAGATTGAACAAGGTAGAATTAGTTAGCTTAGAGCATAAACTAAGGTTTATAAAGGTTAAATTACCAAAAAACTTGGCTAATTCTATTATGGACTCGTCATTGAGAAAATTGGCTCCTTCAAGATCCAAGTATGCAAGGGACTGGTACTTGGACAAGAGAAAATAAATCCCATCAAATGTGAAGCAAAAGCAACGAGAGAGAACAAGCTTGTTCAATGGAAGGTTTGCCTCAGCTACTGAACACAACAATTCATCAGATATAAACGAATTGGAGAGATCAAGCTCGCATAAGCTTCTGGCATAGGAGAAGGAATCCAGAAAACATACATCTATAGAAGGAATTCCAATTCCGTTCATGAAAATCGACTTCAAATTACCAGTTTTACGAATAGCCAAAGCAATCCCGTTCTGGGTAATGAAATCGCAATCACGAATCCCAATTTCAGTCAAAAACATACAATTGGAGGATAAACTAACAAGAGCTTGATCGGTTATAAAGGTATTACCGGAAAGATCAATCTTGCGCAGTCTCCTGAGCGACAAGGCCAAACCGAGGATCCCATAATCGGTAACCAAACCCGAGAAGTTCTTGGTATCCAATGACCCATTAGGGGAAAACCCACATCCATGGTCAGGGTAGCTAATGTCAACCACTTCAAGAGAAGGAAAACAATTCCCGATCTCAATCAAATCAGAGTCTTTCAAAGACCCAATGTTGGAGCAATTCAATTCCGTCAAATTCCTAATTTTGGAAGCCAAACATTTCAAACCCAGTAAAGGGAAACATTTGTGGCAGGAGACGTCGAGGGAGGACAAGGGCAACACAGATTGAGAAATGAGAGAAAGAACGGAATCGAGATTTCCGTGGAAATCACGAAAAGCGATGTTGGTGAGATTGGGAAAGCGGAGGAGGAGATGCGGGAGGGATTCAAGGGTAGGGTCGGTGATGGTGAGACTGCGACGGAGATGATTGGTGATGGAAAGAAATCTCTTGCAGACTAAAGAAAGAGGCTCGAAGTAGCGATGGTGTTCTAAGAAACTGAATATTGATTCCCAGCATTCTTCTGGTAATTCCATTCTCGATTTAGTGGGAAGGAAAATGAATGCGAGGCCAGCCACAGTAAAATAAAAATTGACTATATATCAATCAATAAACATTTATGATTTTCTCAAATACATTCAAGTTTAATTATAAAAATATAAATGAATGTGTATTTTTATTATAGATAAATCACAAATCCATAAATATTATCAAGAAAAAATTTCCAAATTTTATCTTCACTTTGAATTTTAACTTTATTGCCTAATGGTGGGGTATGGATACATTACATGTCTTTTCAATTTAGGCTCCATTCCGCAGTCCGCACCATAACGGTCCATCAGTTTATAGCCACTTAAATTTAAATACAATGAGATCCAAACCATTTGAATTTTTTCTTTCTTCTTTTTAAATTTTTAAGGTACAAAATAAGTTAGTCTCCATTCACCTAACTTGCTTTTTTTTATTTTTTATTAAATCAGCAAAATTTTTACTTTAGTTATTAAGATATCAATAACAAATAATATCCACACTTAATCATTTGTTTGAATTTAAAATTTTATTTTATTATATTCTATTTCATTGAATAAAAATTAATATGTTTTAAATTATTTTTTAAACAAAATAGTTGGATCCAACTATTATTCTTCCATACACATATTATTTTTATTTATACATTAATAAGTCAATAAAACATTAGTTAATTTTTTTTTATCACCATGTTTTATTTGTCACATTAATCCTCTATTATTCTTTTATTCAATTTTTATTTATTTTTTATATGGTTTGCAATTTAATTCCAGTACTATAATTGTCAATTAATTTATTTTAATTCCATCAAATGTTTTAATCTATTACTATCATAAATGATATATGAATTTTAGCTTTCGAGCTTAATCATCTCATTTAGCAATTCAACTTCAAAATTGGGTTTTTTGGCACTACTAAAAATTAAGTTGTTACATAATTCAACAAGTGGTTTCAGTATAAAAGAGAATGTTGTTCATTTTGGGGGTCTCGAGTTCGAGCATCTATGTGTACAAAGTGTATACCTTGTCAAAAGGTTAAAAAAAATATGAACAGATACCATCATGTAATCACATTAGAATCAATTTAATTTATACTATTTTTAAGTACCTAACTAAATTAATGACAGAAGCTCAGTCGGAAAATAATTAATTTTTTTGTATTTTTTATAAAATATTTATCTTTTTTTAAACCTAGAATAAATGCTCATAAAACTTCAACATAAGGCATTTTCTCCCACCACTAAACCTCATTCATTTTTTTTTATCAATTTTTCTTAAAATAATCCAGTAAGGATTATTTATCAATGAAAAAATCAGATCAAACCATTAAACTGAACTTTTTAATGAAATCATCAATCTGAATATATAAATTAAATTTAATGTTGAATTATAAAATACAAAACTAGCTAGTTCAACGAAATTAGACCAATTTGTTAGTTCAACTAGCATTGCTATATCCATTGAACGTAAACAAAATATTATACAAAAAACAGGAAAATGATGCACAAAGCAAACCTAGTCAAAACAAGTCAAACTTTTCAACAAGGGAAAAGCATCCATCAACCACCTTCTCCTTATTCTGAAAACATATATTTAATGCTGTGTAATATAAGACGGGAGTTTAATTTTTAAAAAGGTGGCGAATCAAACGATGGGGGAAGCTGGAACGGTGGCAAGAAAGATTGTGGAGGCGACAACATTGGCTGCACTGGATCAACGAAACCCGTATCTGGTGCTGCTGGAGTCGATGAAAATGGAAGCGGCTGCTGAGGAATCTCAGGGATTGTGGGAACCACCGGAGGTGGCAGAAAGACATTTGGTGGACCAGTTGACTCAATGGGTGGTGAAAATGTAAAGGGCTGTTCTGGTGGTAACAATGGAAGTTGTGGAGGGTCAGGTGGTGAAGAAAATATTGGGACTAGAGGTGCTGGGACAGTCACATCAGGCGGCAGATCTTGTGCTGGTGGTGGGAAAACTATAGGCATAAATGGCGGTGCTGGTTGAAACTCATCTGTTGGTGGAGCGAATACGGGCAGAATTGGCGTTGTTGGTGTAAATTCATCGCCTGGTGGTAAGTTCGGATTGGTTGGAGGAGCAAATATGGGCTGAACTGGTGTAAATTCATCAGCCGGTGGAGAAAATGTAGGGATTAGAGGTGGTGCTGGTAACTCAGGTTGTGGGGGCGTAATTTCCTCTGGTGGTGGAAGGAAAACGTTTGGTGGTGGTGAGAAATCTGGAAGGGATGGGGTGTCTGGAGGATTTAGCCATGGGAATACTGGCGAGGGAATAACATCAGGCGGAGGAGGTGAAAGAACTAGCGGTGGTGGTGGGATTGATGGCGGTGGTGGTGAAGGCACTAACGGTGGAGGTGGTGGTGGGGATTGAGGTGGAGGGGAGGGGGGTGGTGATGAAGGTGGTGGAGCAGAGACAACAGGTGGTGGGGATGGGAGTAATGGAGGAGGGGATGGTTGAACAATTGGTTGAGCAGGAGGTGGTAAAGGCGGAGGCAACGGTGGAGATATTATAGGAGCGGGAGGCCTTCTAGGAAGAAAAGGATTGTCGGGAGAGGGAGATGTTGAGAAAGGCCATTGACCGCAGGTTCCAAACAGGAACTGAAACAAAGGGTCACAGTTTGAAGATGTTCTTCCTCTTCTCCCACCACCAACACCGCCGCCTCTTCTTCTTCTTCTAATTTGTTGTTGTTCTATACGGTGGGAATGAGACCTGGCCTCTGTTGCAATTTGGGTGAAGAAAAGAAAAGCTAACACTACCAAAACCACTAATCTGCTTGCTTTCATTTCTGCTTCCTGTTTCCCTTCTCCTCGCTTATTATTTCTCTCTATATATAAGAATGCATGAAGGTGGGGTGTCCTATTACACTAATGTTGATTACAGGTATGGTTTACTTGACTTCTCTTTCGCGTGCAATAAAAGAAACCGCCTTGAACTTCACAACATTATGGTCTGTTTTGGAATTTGGAAATCAAGATATTACTACAGGCATGCATGCATGCCTACGCTGCACCACTAATAAATTTCCCATCCTTAGATTCGCTTTCAGTGCTTCTCTCAATTGACAATTGGTGCCTACTTTTCAGTCTGCTTATGTCCACAATTTAATGAATTACTTCAAGGTGGCAAAGTCTCGGAAGCAACCTGCATTTAATTTGCAGTGACTTAAGAGAGTGGATAAGATCATAAGACGGAAGGGAGAAGGCCAGCTAAGTAGAGTTAGGGTTTTCAATAGAGACCATCACTACATGTGCAAACTGATATGAATATCACATGGTGAGACAAAACGTAATGATTCTCTTTTAAATGCAAAACGAATAGAAACTACAAAAATTCCCCCCCCCCCCCCTTTCCTTTTACTGCCAGTATTTTAGTTGACACGAAATGATTCTCCCTCTGGAAGTTCAAATTACGTATCACTTATTAATCTTCCTTTCAGAATTTGGTTGAATCTATGGATTAGAACGAAGAACTTAAACGAGTAACCTTTTCTAATGGAGGGTTAAAAAGGCTAATGTAATTGTTCAGCATATGAAGATGTCAAAGGGAAGCCATTGGACCTTAAATGCATCGGCAGATCAGATCATAGGTCATGCCCAACATCTCTAAAAATGGACGGAACTTTATTAGAAGTATATTATATAAAAATCAATAGACTTTTAAAATATTTTGGATTTTGGACGGAGATAACATCCCTTTATTGTGTATTGGGTATTCTGAGTTTCATTCGTTTACGTATAAAAAAAAGCCCACAGTTGTTCATAACAACTAATTATAGATTTGAGCATTTAAAAATTGAGAAAGAGTTATAGTAAAAATAAGATTTGTACAAAAAAAAAATCATAATTGACCTGTATTCGTGCTTTAGTGGTTAAATTTTGTTCGTTAAACAAAAGTGCTCAAAATTCTATACTAGCATGGTCCAAAAGAAAATGTAAGCTGAAAGATTCATGAACCCAAAATTGGAAGGAATTTGGTCCTATAAGTTTACTAAATCCTCTTGAAGCACATTAGGATTCCTATCACCCACGGTGTGAGAAACAGTTCAGCACCTTCTAGAGGATTTAATTTAAAATGATTATATTTTTTTAAAATTTATTAAAATAATTGATAAATTTTAATTTTAATCATTTATTATTATGGATAAAATTTCCTATATATTAAATATTTGATTTTGATTGCTTGATGTAACGAGTCATTTGAGTTAGAAAGATATTAAAAAAAAATATTTATGTTTTTTTACTTTGAAAAAACATTTGGATAATTTTTTATGATTTGAACATAAAATAACATGATTTTTAATATCTTGATTCTATCATCTTAATTAAAGACACCGTTTAATTTTACATTAAATTTTATGAATATATTTGTTAAATAAATTTTTTACTCGAATATTTCATATTGGACTACATTTTTAAAGAACAGATAAATTTAAATAATAAATAAATAGCATACTTCGTCTTTACTTCATAAATAGACTATAATAAAATTTTAATTGTTTAATAACCTTAATTATTGAATTAATTGACACCAATTTCATTCCCAAGTACCTGTATAAATGTATAGATTATCACATACCCTAAAGAGAGCAGGAAAAAATCTGGACAAATTTTGGATGATATAGATGAGACGTGAGAAGAAAAGCAAAGAAAGCCAATTACTAAATGATACCCCGCATATTCAGTTAAGTCTGCCGCACGTTGCAATGTACTTCACTTGTCTAGAAGTCGAAGCAGACCCCTTCATCCTTGGAATTTGGAAAATCAAAATAATTTATTTTAGGTTGAGTTGATATTAAAATTAAATTTTGTCATAATACAATGGTCTATTTTTTTATATAAATTATTTATACTCAAAATTATCATACAAACTAAACTTAAATCTTAAAACTTTAAAATTTTAAATTTCATTGTAATTAATGTTTTATTATCATTTTATATAATTTTTTTTACTCATGTTATAAGTGGATCAGGAGCAATAAATTATGAAATATTAAGAACGAGACTAAACGTACTTTGAAAGTTTTTATACTATAAATTAGATTACATTTTATCTTTTTTATTTAAAAAATGAGTAAAATAATTATTGTATATTAGATTAAGGAGAAAATTAATCATTTTTGTTAGATAATTCTCTTTAATTTGTTTTT
Organism: Kokia cookei; assembly: GCA_039519145.1. Classification (NCBI taxonomy): domain Eukaryota; kingdom Viridiplantae; phylum Streptophyta; class Magnoliopsida; order Malvales; family Malvaceae; genus Kokia; species Kokia cookei. The sequence continues at coordinate 9,324,235 of CM076902.1, read as the reverse complement.
TTAATTTATATATCTAAATTCACAATTGAATTGATTTCATAAGTTAATTAGATATCAACTTGATTGGAGAAATAACAAAAATAAATATATTTATATTGTTATTTAAACTCTTAATTAAATTGATATTACAAATTAATCTATGTAAATTTAATTAAAAAAGGATAAAAAAATTAAGTTAAAATTAACCAAACAAGTTTCAAAAAGTTATACAACTGCCACCTACTCCACTCTTTTAAAAAAAAAAAAAAATAGGAAAAAAACCCTCGCTTTCACAAATTCAACGACTCAACAATGTTTTTTTCGTTACTTTTTTCTCATTTAATTCAACAAATTTGTAATTTTTTTTAATTTTTAATAACTATTTTTTTAAGTTGTAGAAATACTATTTTATTATAAGGCTAGTTGTGATTTATAGATGTCCCGATATTTAGTTTTAATTATGAAAAAAGTTGAATGTGAACAAGTGAAGGGTTGCGCGTATTTGTTAACTAACAACACCGCTTCACGTGCAATTCTGAGGCCAATGTTTTCGCAGCATTGATTTAGTTCGCGATTGCTTTTCGACAAAGAAACATAAAATCCCAGCAGAGGAGCCGTTGAATAACCAACAGCATCCATCAATTGAATACGAACTATTAAATAAAATCGATTCATTCCAAAAAATCATGTTGAACTAAAAGCAAATCTGTTTATGTAAGAAATGGTTTTCTTTTAATGACAGGTATATGAATAGTTAGTATTTAAATTTGATAATTGTAATAATCTCAGCCACATCATTTCATCATTAAATTGTTTAATACCTACACTGAGTAGAATTTAGTAACACTTTGTTTTGTGATCTCATCTCATCACACCTCAGCCTGTTCCTTCCCTTGAAGATAAAGGGAAGGGATTCTATAATGCACCTTCAACATTGCTTTATTTACTTGCTTCCCATCAACTACTTCAAATTGGGACTAATTGACTTTGTAGATAAATATTTCGAATATGATCAATGATATTTTATTTATATTCAGATCGGTCCAAGACACAAACAAAAATCTTTGATCTATTTTAATTTATATGCTAAAATTATCTTTCATAGATTAATAATTCAATTTAAATTCTTTTACTATAAAACTTTTACCCTGAATTTTCAAAAAAATTATAAATTTATCATAGCCTATTAGCACAAAATTTCTTTGCTTTGCCTTTATATATATATATATTCATTCTCAATTACTACTCTTCACGCTCTTAAAAAATGAATTAAAAATGTAAGCAAAGTTTTTTTTTTTTTTTTTCCCTTGAAATTTAAATTTATGATATGCATCTAAATACACATATTTTTTCTTTTTTTTTTAATTATATATTAAAATTTAATATATATACTTTAACTATTGATATAATTTGGTACATCAATTTTATAACATTATCAATTAGTTTAAATATTCTGTTTTGATTAAAAGGTTTAATGATTTTTTTAAAGAGTTGATAACACTATTATTTTTTTGTTATATTTAGGCGTATTGTTATGTCATTTTTTATGTGGCTATCAGGTACTATTTTTTAAATTTCAATGTTTCACATCGGGAATTGAACAAAATAATTGTAACGGTATTAACAATTGAACTTGAATTTATTAAGTAAAAAATAAAAGAATTAAATTCCTAAAAATAAAAGTACGAGAATTAAATTTAAAATGTATAAAGAGTTATAAATTTTAAAATTTCACTCTATTATTTAATCTAAAAAAAAATTAACCCAATGCAAAGCTCGAGGTAAAAGTCATATTTATTGTTATTTAAAAATTTAAACAGGTTTTACGAAAAATTTATCAAACATGATCTTAACTTTAAGTTTACAACATTTTCAGAATAGTTAATTTCTTAATCCTACAATAAATTAAATTAAGATAATGGATGAGATATTAGTAATGTTAGTTTTGGAATATCTAAATTCAAATCCAATCGTATATAATTACAAAAAGCTTTTTAACATTGAGCGTTGTATTATAAAACCCTCTAAGTTAAAAGAGATTTGGGAATAAAAAGTGAAAGAAGAGAGAGAAGAAATAAGAAATTCAGCTGTTAGGGTTAGCTGACGACCATCGCCACATGTGACATATATAGATGACATCAATCACTTCTCTCATGGGCATGCGAGGAGCTTTTCACCAAATGAGAAAATAATATGTAAATATATATCGCAGATGAAGTTAAACACGAATTAAAAGTTAGAGATAAAAATAAAAAATTTGCTACCATAAATAGATTTTTGCTTCGTTTAACTTTGACCCCCTACTCAACCCTACAATAAATGAAATCAATATGGTGGTTAGGGTGGAAACTTGAACATCCAAATTCAATTCATGTAAAACTCTGATTGGGACGTTGGATTTTACAGCTAGTGAGTTTGAAGGGTAAGCTTGGGTAGGTGTCCCTTTGCCACGGCCACCTGAAGTTTGCTGCCCCATCTCATAATGTCTCGGCCTTTCTTTTTATTTTTTTTTTATTTTGAGAAGACCCTCTACTTTATTAGATTCAAATTAAAGAGTTCAGGAAATTGACATTGGTAAGAATAACTCTGGTCATATAAATATAAATAGGAGTTGAAAGAAAAAGAAAAAGAAAAAAAGTCGGAAGTTTGTAATAATTGAATACAACCTTTGTTGGTTTAGGCGGGTCCAATGGTAAGTTGATATTATTTAATTAATCCACGATTAAACATGAGGAATGCATGAAAGGTTTAAACAGTTGAGCTTCCTCCGGAAAAGGATAATTAAATTGTCAAATTGATTATATCGTAATGTTGAAGAAGAGCCATAAAAGATTTTAAATTCAGCGGTTAAGTAATAACTGTATTATATAGAGACACGGATGGTAATATCTGCATTTCGGGACTGATGAACTCTGTATTTCTGCATCCCAACTGTCTAAACCCTAAAGTCATGGAACTTAAATGAAACTCCCTCTTTTAATAACTGTCACACATGATGCACTATGTCCATCAACTCCCCCACACATAATTTATCTGATTAAATTTAAGATAAATAAAAAAAGAGAGGAGTTCTTTTTGTATTTCTTGGTTTGCTGCAACTTCCCCCCCCCCTCAAAAGAAGAGTTAACCATAGATAGATTCAAAAGTGAAACAGCAAGATCTTTGAACGGGAAAAGAAGCTTCATTCATTAGCCCATACATTTTGATTTTATTTAAAAAAAAATATTTCTGTCGTAGCGGAGACACGATGAATCTTCTGTGTCTATTATTTCCCATGTGGGCATGTTCCTTCTCTTTGTTTGCACTCTTAATTCATGCCCGACCACAGTCAACTGTTCCCTTCACATCTGATTCTGTTCTTCCTTCTCAACAAGAACCCGTTTCTCAGTTTTCTTCACAGATGGAAGCTGTTTCCCCAGGTTTTTCAACTCTACGTTTTTTTTGGCTTTGAGTTTGCAATCTGTTCTTCATTTCTCCTAAATGGGGTTGTTTCGTTTGCTTGCTTCAAATGGTCTAGATTTCTGCATTACTCTACTGTTATTATTACGTTTTGCTCTTATTTCCCAGGATTTAACACATATTGTGCACTGTACCTATAGGCTTATGATTTTTCGGTAGTTTGGCTGTTAGGAATAATTGCTAATTCCATTATAGTGGCCAAAGTTAAACTTTTTTGGCATAGTAACCGACAATTTGTTTGAGTTTTGTCGATTTAAGTGTCCCATTTCTTTTATTTATTTTTGGAAGTATAGTTCCGTATGCAAACAAGAATGAGGGTTTTATTCCTACCGTTTACCCACAGATATGCTAATCTAAATAACCATGTTAATGGTAAAGCAGGGGTGGCTGTTGTTCGAGTAGTGCACCACCAGGATCTAAACAAGAGAATTCTTATAGCTCTAATTGTTGTCTCCACTCTCCTTGCTGGAATATTGCTCTTTTTGTTATGTTTCTGGATATGTAGACAGAAAATCTTGAACAACTCCAATGGGAAAAGCAAACAAAAAAACCTAGGTATCTTTTTTTTTGTCTCTCTTAATCTCCTTATGTTTTTGGTTTCCAAGTTTTCACCTTGAGATTAAAATTATGCCTTGATTTATGGTTCTTGTCTTCGAATTTCAACTCTCTTTTTTGTTTTGGTTTTCACTACGCAATCTGCAGAACCTACAAAAGCACTTTCATTGAGTCCAATTGTGGATCGTTTTAATTCCTTATGGATGGCTGGGAAAAAGGGATCAGTAGCTGTCATCGAGTATCGGTTATTGGAAGCTGCAACAAACGGTTTCGGGGAAAGTAATGTTCTGGGTGAGGGCGGTCGTGGACGTGTCTATAAAGCTCGCTTCGATGACAAATTTCTTGCTGCTGTGAAAAAATTAGATAATGGAGGAGTGGATGCTGAAAGGGAATTCGAGGTAATATTTTGTGCCCGACTGAAATAGATTTTTGATATCTAGTTTGTATGCATTTGATACATCCTTCCTGGGTTTATTGCAATGTGCAGAATGAGGTGGACTGGCTGGTCAAAATCCGGCATCAGAATATTGTATCGCTCTTAGGTTACTGTATCCATGCGGAAACAAAGCTACTTGTATATGAAATGATGCAAAATGGTTCTTTGGAGAGTCAGTTACACGGTATATGAACTCCTTTTCTTGATCCCAAAGTCACAAAGAATAGTGAAAGTTAGTGGAAGATGGCTAAAGTTGATCTTTTAATCTAATTTTATTGGTTTGGACATTATAGGACCTTCTCAAGGATCAGCTTTAACCTGGCATTTACGAATAAAAATTGCAATTGATGTTGCTAGGTGAATTCTCCATATCAGAATCTGTTCTAATCTCTTACTCTGATTCATTGCTTATCTGTTGTTAATTTGGTTCGAAATGTCTGATAGAGCATTAGAATATCTTCATGAGAACTGCAATCCACCAGTCGTCCATAGAGATATAAAGTCATCTAATATCCTTCTCGATTCCAACTTCAATGCTAAGGTAATATTATGCATGACAGACATCAAAGCTCGTGTCTTCACAGATCTTTCTTGAAATGTCAACTTTGAATGGTTCCCTTAACTATCTTTTCATTGATTCAGCTATCGGACTTTGGCCTTGCTGTGACTACTGGATCTCAAAACAAAAACGTTAAGTTGTCCGGAACATTGGGCTATGTAGCACCAGAGTACCTCTTAGAGGGTAAGCCAAAGCTCTTTATGCTTCGATACGTAAGAAATTACGAATGTGATTCATGAAATCCTTGCGCAATTAGGAATCTACAGAAAGATGAAGGAGGCATAGTTGTTCTTCCTTCCTAAATAGCTCCATAAAAGAGACCAGATGTAATCTCCCTCTTTGATAGAGTAAAAACCTGATTGTGTTTCTCAGGTAAATTGACTGATAAAAGTGATGTATATGCTTTCGGAGTTGTACTTTTGGAGCTGCTAATCGGAAAGAAACCGCTAGAGAAAATGTCACCAACTCAGCACCAATCTCTTGTCACATGGGTAATTTCTTTGGACCATACATTTTGAATATCTTTCAGCCATGGCTTAATACTTCATTTATATACTATTTTTATAGGTCATGCCCCAGCTGACCGACAGATTGAAACTTCCGAAGTTAGTTGATCCAGTAATAAAAGACACAATGGATTTAAAGCACTTATATCAGGTACATGGAAGATTACTTTATTTGCATCGTCATACGCCCATGTTCTCTTTATAAACATCAAATTATGTCATTCGTGAACAGGTCGCTGCTGTTGCGGTGCTGTGCATACAGCCCGAACCAAGTTATAGGCCACTCATAACTGATATCCTGCATTCTCTCATCCCTCTTGTACCGACAGAACTCGGAGGTTCGTTAAGACTTACATAGCCGGTCGGTGCCTCCTCTCTTCCATCTATTTCGTGCTGATTATACAAATTCTGAACTTGTGACCATGATGTCTTGAATTCTGGTTCTGCATCTAACCTTCTTTGCTACAACAGTGCATTTGGTAGACTAGTTTTCCCTCATTCTTTTCCGAATGAACCTTTTCTTCGAGGATCTGATGCAATTTCATCATGCCATGGAAGTGGCTTTTGGGTGATTATCTGATGTTACAACGCAGAATTTATATTCCAAATACAGATACTTAACATCATCTGTGTAGTACTCTGATCCTTGTACTAAACCCAAAAAAAAAAAAAAAAAAAAAAAACAGGGAATAGAAAATGAAATTCTCGATTAAGGATGGCACTTAATTGTTAAAACATTATTCAATTTGACCATTTTTGTGGATTGGGACAAGAATTTCGTAATCTTTGATATTCAACTCTTCTTTGATTTCTTCTCGTATATTGTAAAATATTCAAGTCCATTTTATTTAAACAAACAACTTAAGGCGGCTTAAAATGATAAAAATGGACAAATTCTTTTTTGGGTTGTGCAAATTTGATAAATGTATTCATTAGAATTATGATACGATAATCTTGCTTAAATCTTTTCTAATTCGGTAGTTTAACAAAATATCAATAATGTAATTGTTTTGTGAATTCTTTTTTGTATTTTTCATGTTTATTTAACGCTGATATTTAGGGTTGGTGTCCATAAAATTAGAACTCATATTCTATGCCTCATCTAACCCCCTTAAAGGGAAGGGGAAGGGAAATTACTATGACAGGCAAATGACAAAAGGGGCATTGCCTAAGCCGAAGCATTGGATTTTGTCTGCTTCCCCCACGCGGAATATTTCCAAATAAGAACTGAATCAGGCAACGCCAATGTATCTTGAAGTACTCGATGGTCGATGTTGACCTCATGAAATGGTTTCAGGCTCTGCTAACAACACCCCCACACCAAAATAACATTAATTTCTTCTATATTTAAGAATTTACACAATCGTCTTCATCGTCTTCTAACTTCATATAAAAAGTTTTTTTTTTATTATTATTTAATTTCTGTCTCTTTTAATTTTTTAATTTGTATTTTTTTGTCGAATTATTTCAAAATAAATGAAAAAAATTAACACCTGTTATCTTTGTTGATGTGACATACACGTGAACAGCATGTTAACATTTAATTAATTTTTTTTAAAAATATAAAAAAATATTTTTAATTTTAAAAATAATCTTAAAAATTTTAAAAAAATAATAATTAAATATTGACATATCATTTTGGTGACAATCCAATGGTACTGCATCAATAAGGTTTAAAAAAAATAATAAATAATTTCCTTCAGGATTGGATAAAAACAGTAACTTTAAAAACTGAAAAAAAGGACAAATTATTTCTTTTTTTAAGTAATTTGTGTGCAAATGAAATGAAATGAAACCCGTACAAGAAATAGAAATGTTTTTACGTGGAAAAAAAGGAATATGCCACATGATGAGCCATAAGATAACTACAGTTCGCCGTAGGAATAAAAATGTAATGCTAGCCAATTAAGAACTGCTCATTAATATTGGATTCCAATGGCATGACCCGGTTGTCCTCGTTAATGATGACAAAATTTTAACGTAATGCCCAAACCAAAATGTCAATTTTTATGTCATTGCCACGATATTGTCAATGAATCAAACCAAAACAAGAAGCAAACTTATGAAAGAAATTTTCATTGCTGTTGAAATTGGAAGGATATTCTCGACCGTCTCTAGGAAACGGCAATGCCTTGAAATACTTCTCCGATTATAAGCATAATCATTCTCATCTTTTCCCCCCAAAAAAGAACATGGTGTTTTCAAGCTGGGTTTGCAGTAAAAACACCAAGAACCTGTTTGTGAAGGTCGTTCATCCAGGAGGTCACGTCGAGCTCCATGACCAGCCTATCCTTGCGGCGGATATAATCCACCGGAACCCAAGATGTGTGGTGGCTTACCCACATGTTTTCCAGCAACCATGGGCCATTGTTCCACCTGAGACTGAGCTAATGCTGGGTCAAAAGCTCTATGTGGTGCCTATAAGCACTATCCGAAAGCTTCAACGACTCTCCAACAAGTATTCGCCTAGTCCTACACCAACAAGAAGCAAATACCAGCAAAGCGAGGAATCACAGGATCCTGTCAACGATGATTCCTGTACCAGGTGTTGGTTCTTTACGAACAAGTATAATAAAATTCCATATTCCACCCTGAACCATAGTTTGGAGGATGAGCATTCGAGTGCAGATTCTAGTGTTCCCAAAGGTATGGAGGAGGAGGACGGGTCATGTTTCGATGACAAAAGTTGCTTCGCTTGCTTGATGACAGGTGATAAGACCGGTCACGGTCATCATAAAGCCTGTAATGGCGATGATTCCGCTGAGAAAACCAGATCGCCTGGAAACGTGGTATCACCTAATCATGATGATCAGACAAGGCCGCATACGAGGAAGAGAGCCAGAGGCCAAGCAAAAGGGTCACCCAAGAGACGCTCATCATTTGACCAATGGCAACCAAGTCTAGCAAGCATTACTGAAACTGAAGAATAGGGAAATCACACACACATACATATAAGTTCTTACCGTCAGAAAGAAGAATATATTCATGTTGAAGATTCTCTCTATATCTGCTTGATAAACATAAAATGCTCAAATTGCTTTATAATTCTTCTTTCTAAGTGCATTCTAATTGCTATAGTTTCCATATTGTACATATCTTTTTCTCCTTTTCTATTATGTAAATTATATATCTTTTTTTATTCTAGAATATTAGAGAATTTTGAGGAACTTGATAGAAGCCCAATATTCAAATCCTTTGAAAAAAATTAATATATTACACCAACAACAATTTTTCGATTTAAGATTCAATTCACAAGTTCAACTTAATTTTTTAAAATCATGATTTTATATCATGAGTTTTGTATATAATAGTTATTTGTTTTTTCTATCATACCAAGCAGCAAATCATATTGCTGAAAGGGTTTTGCTTGTTCATATGAACTCGTTTGTTAAGGCCATGAATGAGTATGATTATTCATTAGCAAATGGTGTTAGGGTTCCATTAAAGCTTGTTTCTTTAGGCCGAAAAGAAGAGATACGAACTTGAATAAGTGCTGATATGACAACCAAAAAGCTAGAAAAGAAACGAGGAAAAAAATTCAAACATAAGGAAGTCTATACGAAATTAATGAAATTTTCCTTCGATCATTAAATGGAAGAAAATTTTTTCTTTATTACATTGATACGGACAACAAGAACCTGCTCAATGAAGCCTGTCTTTTATGTTGCCTCTCTGTTATTACAGAAACGACTAATAAAGAAAAAAAACTGGATATCGTTAATTTGCAATGCTCAGCCCTGCATTTCTCATACGGTGTAGTTTTGGTTGATGGTCTCAATGTCAAGTCCTTTGAGTTTCACAACTGAGTCAACATGCCCTTTCAGCGTATGAAGCTCCCTCAACCTGGTAAATCATACATAACATGTTCATGTCATGAAATAAAACTAGTGAAACAACAAACACATTCATGATCACTAGTGATCATATCATATTATACCTTGCAACTTCAGCACGCTTCTTGGCTTGTTCGGCGATCTCTGACAACTCTCGGTAGCTGCTCTTCTCATTCAAGATTTCTTCAGCTCCGGGAGCCTGCAATCCATGAAGGGTTCGTTGCGCCGTGGCCCATTGTGCCTCCCTCTCTTCCTTTCCATAATCCTTCTTTGTTGTGAAAGCAGTCTGTGTGCAATATGAAAGAGAGAGTGAATATCAAGAAGAGAGAAACAGACCATTGTTTCAGTTGTCATTCAAGGATAATGATTTGCATACCTTATTCTGAAGGAGATTATCCCAGGCCTTTCCACTTAAGGCATACCGGATTAAGAACTTGAGAACATCAAGTGGGATGTAGGTAACTACACTGTAGAGCCAAATAACACCAGCCCAAGGCCATCCGATGCCATTAATTCTGGCGAATCCCCAGTTTGCATAAACGGCAATGACAGTAGCCACCTTACAAAGTTGAACAACACACCAAAAAATTGAAATATTAGTTGTTCTTTTGTATATCAAATTCTGAAATTGATGTGAAATTTTACACCAACTCACCAGTTGTGCTAGAATGAAGGCAGCCACTAGAAGGAGACCGGGACGTTCGATAAAAGACCAGCTCCGAGAACGAGTCACAAAGATGAGTGCCTGACTCACAATACTCACTTGGAGATACACAGCGGCTGTAAGCTCATCTTGATTGTACCGGATGGATTTTACCCCAAACTTATCCTGCAATTATGAATCAATATGCTTTGTGGTTCATGCTTCATAAGTATGGTTTTTAAGGAGAATGTAAAGAGTGTCACTTTTTTATTTTACCGAAAAGAAGTCGGAATCGTTAGCAGCCCAGAAGAAAACAACAGTCATGCAAGCAAGATAGGTTCCGAGGACAATGCCGGTGGCAAAGATCTCCTTGAGCTTCCATGAGTCGGGCATAGGGGATGGCTTAACCCTGTCCTTGGAGATGGTCATAATAGTTCCGTCATTAAGTATAGCAATGATCAAAACCATGAAGGGGGAGAAATCGAACTTCCAAATAAGAGCAAGGAGCATGAAACCGAGCACGATACGGATAGTGATGGAAACGGCATAGATGGTATAGTTTTTCATTCTCTGAAAAATGGCTCTGCTTGTTAGAACAGCACTAACAATCACACTTAGTCCAGGCTCTGTTAATACTATATCCGATGCACTTCGAGCTGCATCGGTTGCATCATCCACAGCAATTCCAATGTCTGCCTTTTTAAGTGCTGGCGCATCATTCACACCATCTCCAGTCATGCCACAAATGTGGTTCCTTTCTTGTAGCCTCTTCACAATCTCATATTTGTGCTCTGAATGGTAGTTCATTAGTTAGGAGTTAGGACAACAAGATAGCTACAACATTAGCTACGAAATATATCAACTTGGTTACCTGGGAAAACTCCTGCAAAGCCATCAGCCTTTTCAATAAGCTCATCCACATCAATTGTGTCAACTTTTTCATCTTTATTGTGGCCCAGGAGAGCAGATGATGGATACATGTTGGTTCCCATGCCTAGCCTCCTACCGGTTTCCTTACCAATGGCCAACTGATCACCGGTAATCATCTTGACGTTCACACCAAGATGGAGTGCGCGACGAATCGTCTCCGCGCTGTCGTGTCTAGGAGGATCAAAAAGAGGTAAAAGGCCCACAAATTCCCATGGACCCCCCGGGCTGTCCTTGGTTTTCTCAGGAACAGTCTAAAAATACAATTAAGTTTATTCCACAATAAGCTTTTCTTCCATTTGCTTCTTAAAAGAAAGCATAGCTATCAAGAAAAATGGGTTGCAAACTCACTTGTCTAGCCACACCAAGAGAACGAAGTCCACGATCAGCAAATTTATCAATGATATCAAGAGCCTTCGTCTTCACATCATCTCGAAGGACGCAGAGAGAAATGATCTGATAGAGATTTCAGGTAAAAATAAGAAAAAAAACACTGCCAGGAAAAGAGAAATGTGGTATAAAGCTCCTGCTGACATTTTACCTGCTCTGGTGCACCTTTGCTGACTCGATGCCAACGGCCATCGGACTCGATGTATGTCATGGCTGTACGCTTGTCAACTGGGTTAAAAGGGAAGAAATGGACCTCTGTGATACCCTCTCTTGCCTGTAAACCGAATACTAAATGTAAGATTTATTTGCATAAGATGAAGTGGATGAGGAAATAATGGAAATGATTGAGAAGCACAAGCAAGAAGAGTTCACCTCCTTGGGGTCACCTAGCATTCCAACAATGCAGGCATCAATAGCATCTTGATTTTCAACCCTTGAAGCCCTTGCCGCGAGTAACAGGAGCATTTCCTTGTCAACATCCTTTGTGAATACCTGAAATTTCAGTAGCATGATCAATGAGTTATGGTTTCTACAATAAATGATTTGACTCTCATAGTTGAAGTATGTTAATGGTTGCCTGTTGAACCAAATTCATAGACCAACCTCAACCATGCTCTTGTCTACAGTAAGCTTGTTTAGAGTAAGTGTCCCAGTCTTGTCACTGCAGAGTACATCCATTCCTGCCATTTCCTCGATGGCTGTCATTCTCTTTGTAATAGCTCCTTGTTGAGAAAGCCGGTGAGACCCGATAGCCATTGTCACCGACAAAACTGTTGGCATGGCGATAGGAATCCCTCCGATGAGAAGCACCAAGAGATTATCAATTCCATCTCTATACCTTCGACGCTGGATTGGATACATCACCACAATCTCAACTAGCATGCCTACTGCAATCGAGCATATGCAGAAATTCCCGATCGCTGTTAGCACCTGATCAATCAGTTCCCATCCCAGTGCACACATCAGATACAAGTTAAGAATATAACACAAAAAATGCTTGTCATAAGCTTGTGAGATTACCTTCTGGAAGTGGCCTACGTTGTTGGTGCTATCGACCAGGTGAGCTGCTTTACCAAAGAAGGTGTGAACACCAGTGGCGATAACAACGGCCTCGAGCTCACCTTGCTTGACGGTAGATCCGGAGTAAACCCCATCACCGGGGTTCTTGTTTACCGGCAAAGACTCACCAGTTAAGGCAGATTGATCAACCTTGAGCGCATCACCTTCTAGGAGACGTGCATCTGCTGGGATGATATCTCCCAACTTGATGCTGATGATATCTCCTGGTACTAAAATTGCAGCTTCTTGCTCGCACCATTTTCCATCTCTTAGGACCTATTAATTAATCAATTATTCAAACATGCAAAGGAAACATCAGTTTTCTACTATCACGCATGCATGTATTGTTTGTGTTGGCCAATTATTGATGTCTCATATAAAGCACCTTGGTTTTGGGAGCAAGACCAGCCATAAGTGCCGCTGCTGCATTGCCTGCATTGTTTTCTTCAATGAAACTGATAGTGGAGTTGATAATAAGCAAAACAGTGATACCAACGAAATCTTGCCAATCTGGGGGCTTGCCCTGCATTTTTGGTTTATCCGGTTAAAAAAGATGGTTTACCTAATAGCAATGCAAGGATAGCAATAAAGCGTGATGAAAGAGAAGGATTAATACTCCTCCATTGGCCAAAGCAATGGCCATAATTGCTGCAATCTCCATCACCCATGATAGAGGATTCCACATAAATCCCAAGAACTTCAAAAGCTTGCTTTCCTGTTTAAAATTCGTTAAACCCTAATCAGCTTCTCTCGTTATATATAATAACAGAAAATGAGGAAACAGTGGGAGTGAGATAGCAAATATTTACACTCTTCTCTTCGAGTTTGTTTGGGCCAAAGATTTGCAGTCTCTTCAGCCCCTCCTCGGTTGTCAACCCTTCCTTGGTGCATTTCAACTGCAGAAATACTTCTTCAACGGGTATACGCTCCTACAACCCCATACACACACACCAAAATTATCAATTCCATCATCAAATAATTAAACAATCTTTAAATTTGATTTCTTAAAAAAAAAAAAAGGCTTCACTCAAAATGGCAAAGGGAGCCATCGTCAGCATGGGAAGTGATTCACATCATAAGTATCAACATAAAAGTAAAATTGAATCTGGTGTTTGCATTGCAATGACTACTAACATAACAATCGTGTCATCTCAATATTTACCTTAAAAACCAAAGACATAAAAAAAACACAAACTAACCATCATTCATCAAACAAAAAGTGAAAAATAAATAAATAAATAAAGATAAAATCGTGTGTTTTTTTTTCTTACAAGATCGACGTTCTCGTTCTTGATCTCCTGCAAGGTGTCGTCTATGTCCACCATCTTTTCTCTTTTCTTTTCCTCCTCAAAGAATTAAAAAAGCAACACAGTTAAATTAGCCTCCGTATCTTCTTCTCAATCTCCAGTGGCTCTTCTTTTTTCACAGTAAATCCCCGTAGGGTTGTTTACATAAAAAGGATGCTACACTTTTGACGTCTTATTTATAGCAATTACGATTCTTTTTCCTTCTGATTGCCAAAAGAATTATTGGGGTTAGGTTTTGTACTGTATTTGGTTTGTTTATTCAGTAAAAGAGTAGAAGACAGTATATGAAAAACTCAAGTGAGAATGTGAGTAAATATACACAATCCGATGTTTCCAAAAATAACCGAAGCTTCGATTTCGAGGGTTTTATTCATTCAAAGGACCAAAACGAACGATGGAGCGCGACTCCCTTTGTTTGTGGAATCATAACGCAAAAGGGGCGTCTTTCATACGGTGAGTGCATTATTGTAGGTATCAAACACACACATCACAGTACTATAACCAGGATGTGCATCATTAACTATAGGAGATTTTTTTGGAGGCCGTTTGAATTTGTATTTATCAACCTTAATAAAACTACAATTAACTTTACAACTATTTGTTTATTTTATTTATTTTCCATTTTTTACGTTTTAAATTATTATTTTTTAACAACTAAATATTTAAAGGTTTAGAGGTTATCTATTTTTCAATATATGCATTTGAATTGAATTTATTTATTTTATTTATCTTATCACTTGAGCTAAACTCAAGGATATCTTAAGATAGTGTTTAAATGGTAAAAAAAAAAAAAGCATATATGCCAATTTTTATTTTTATTTATTTTTTAATACAATTAATTTTTTATTTCAATCAATTATTTAACAAAAAACCTTTATCATAAAAATAATAAATTCAATCAATCATATTTAATAAATAATAAATTAAAAAACCTTAAAAAAACCTAAAATAAAAAAATATAAATGTGTTTGGGTGAGGAAAATCTAGAAAGCTCATCCAATTGGGCATGGTAGTATCTGTTCATTCTTTTTAAGCCTTTGACAAGGCACACACAAGTGCTCGAACCCGGAACCCATAGGATGAACAACATCATCCTTTTCACTGAAATCACTTATTAAATTCAATTTGGATTATTGTTTAAAGGATAAACTATAAGAATAGCATTCACTATGTGCTTGATTCTATTTTTATCACCTAACTATTTTTTTTTTTAAAAAACAATTTTTTGAAATTAAATATTTTAGTCATTTTTCTCTTAGGTATCCTTAACTTAGCAATAAAACTCTAACATGAGTTTTTTTATTGGTTTAATAACAAATTTAATCCTTCAATAATTATATATTCTATCAATTGATTTTAAAACTAAAATATTCAATAAATTTAATCTCAATATTTACAAACTTTATTGTTAAACTTAAAAAAATTGTGATTTTTTTATGATAAAGATTGATCTTCTAACGATAATAGTCATAATTATATATGAAGAAAATATTTTGTAAATTGTTAGTGGAGTTTCTAAACTCCTCAAATAAGGTTAGAGAAAATATTTTGTAAATTGTTAGTGGAGTTTCTAAACTCCTCAAATAAGGTTAGAGGTTGACAAGTGTCTTATAAAAATATAATAAAATATTTTAAGAAAAGAAACACATGACAATTCTTTAAGGACACTTGTGGAATAAAAATGATACTGTAAGGTGTAGCAAATACTAACCCTTAGATGATAATTGGGAAAATATTATTGTTGAAATTGATTGTGCTCTAGCCATCAAAGGTATCCATGATGGCATCAGAGGGCATTCAAATAGAGATTTGGTGTTGAGAATTCAAGAATTGTGTGGACATGAGTGGAGAGTGGATATCAAGTAGATGCTAAGGGAGGCGAATTGTGCTCCTCATATTTTGGCTGGAATGATGAAAGGTTAGATTTTTGGTACCTAAGTCTTTCTTGAAGCTCTTTCGATGGTTGTTAATTAGATACAGTTAGATAGACGTTCTTTATTGTCTAACTTTGCGGCTGCTACTATTACTTGAAAATTGATAATTCTTTTTAATTTGTTTTTTGAAAAACTAACCATTAATATATATAGAAAAGAGTTTATTAATCAAGGGGTAAACTAAGGAGCAAGTACATATTCCACTCCTTCATTCGCCAAAATACTCCAAATGCCCCATGGAGGACCCAAAAGAATCTGCAAATCATAGGACATGAGGAGATTGGATTTGCCAAGAAATCTGTTGCCATAGTTGCTGACCTGTAAACGTGAGATAACCTGCATTTCCCATTGCCGGCCTACAAGCTCCTTAATGTCCCGAAGCAAAGCAATGGGGCTTTGCAAACCTTCCTAGTTCCTCCCCATTTAACAATCGAATGGCTTCAACACTATCACTTTCGACGACTATCTTGTTAAAGCCCCATTTTCACGCCACATTCAGGCCATCATTCCACCTTTTATATTATTTTATTATTATATGTATTTTTTAATCTGATTATAGAAAATCTATATATATATACTATTTATAAATTTCTTTATTAAATTTGTCACACTCATCAACCAAATCTCAGCTCAGTTAGAGAATTATCAAAAGACCATTTTATTTACAAAATAAGTTATATGATTATGTGGGTGTTTTTAACTTTTTATGTTTTTATAAGTCAATAAAAATTTGTCTGGTACTTTTCATGCTTGCTTTATGGTCCATGTCCGAGGTTCATAGCCACCCCTCCTAACAAAGTCGTCTTCAAGGTTTGAATCATGTTTTCCTTTTGAGAGTGCAATATGTATCTTGCCATTGCACCAACTTGTTGATAGTTTTTATATGAAACTTTAATAAATATATTTGATATATATTTATATGTCGATACTTACTATTATTTAAGTGTCTGGTTAAATTGGTGTTATGAATCAACCGGGTATCAACATAATTATGAAAATTATGAAAATGACATTCCATTATTGAAATAAACCAATTGTATGTGGTTGGATTTGAATCGGTGCCATTAACATCAATAAAATTTTAATTATACCATTGAATCAAAACTTTATTTTAACATAATATTTACATTTTAATTATACCATGCATTATTTATTACCTCTACACTTCTATTCTAAATATATGGTTGCCACGTGATAAGTATACTACTAATATATAAAGTTTGTCGAGACCATTAAAATTATATATTATTTAATATAGAAATATTGCATTTAAAAAATAATATATGAAAATAGGAAACATTAATAATAATTAATAAAAAAAAAAGTATATTAAAAACATGGCTTACATATTTAACATTAATATTTTGATGATGTGTCATATAACAACATGGACAAAGTCATAAATTTTTTTTACTGATCAAGATTGAGTTATATATTTTTATAAGAATTAAAATATAATTTTTCACTATTGTATTGATATGTATCTTTATAATTTTTAGGAGGAATAAATCAAAATTTTATCATTTTTGAAAGATCAAACTATAATTTTAATATTTATTTACTTAAAATTTTATAAAATTTCAAAGACTAAAAGCAGAATTTTTAGGAGTGGCACTTGCCAAAAATTTATAAAAACACATAGGATTCTTTCCTTAATTACTTTTGTATCTTGTAATATATATATTATTAGATTAATATAAAAAGCATAATAAAGAAAAAAAAACAGAGAGAGAAATTAATTATTTCCGCATTTTCGTATACAAAAACCAGTCTCTTGGTAATTTAGAATATGGGAAGAATTTTATCAAAATCAAAATTCTCCAATTTTTCAGGTTTGGATTAATTTTATCAGATGCACAAAATATTAAACTTGTGGATGCAAACTCTTCGTAAGGAAGTTTGGTTTCATTTATTAAAATCATTTTCGTAAACAATTATAAAATTTTACAAATTAAATATATTGTTTGAAATATTTAAAGGAATTTAAGAAATTATAAACCCTTTTTATCGGAAATAATTAAACCTTTCAAATATAGAAACAAAGAATAAAATTGAATTGAGACTTAACTTGAAATATTTTAAATAGATTTTAAGACGTTATTTTCTTTTTTTAGGTAAAACTTATAAAATGACCAAATCAGTGGCAAAACAAGGCAGAAGAATAGGGGGGAAAAACTACACCCAAGCTAATAGACGTATCGAATACACCTAATCATAATTCTTTTCATTCTCATCAAAATAAAAAAGAGACACAGAAATATTGGGCCTTCAGCATACATGATGCGGCAAAAACCATGTGGAAGCTAACATGCATGAAAATGGCGCACACTATTTGGTAACATGCTTGTGCACGTGGAGGGATGAGGATAAGCGAAAACAAGTATTCATGGATAGATTATTTTATTTTATTTTATTTTATTTTAATATTTTGGTTCTATTCTTGTCCCTAAACTTTATACAATTGAATTTATTCCATATCATATATCAAATTGTAATGGCAGTAATATAAATTATTGGGAGAAGAAATATATATAGATTACAATATTTATTTGGCCTATCATTGTCATATCCTTCCAGTGTGGGATATATGGCAACACAACAGGCTATCAGGGAGAAGTTTTCTGCTGTCTACCTATCAGTCAGTCGCTAGAAGACCAATTACCTGGAAGACTTGATTTCTGCTAACTTTTTGTCTCTTTGGGAGGATTTTGGTTGGCCATCCGTCCGAGACAGTCGCTCGCTTGCCTACTGAAAGTCTTCACTATGGGCTCCTTGTTTTTTTTTAGAATGTGATTCTTTACGCGATCAAATTTTATGCTGGCTTAATTATTATGTACCATGGTTTAGAAGCAATGATCGATGAAATGTGTCCCATCACATATATCTCCTCATATGTCTTGCAATAATAGCATAATAACAAGCTCACCATGTCAACGCCACCAAATACAAATCCTCTTCTATAAATACCTCTGACACGATGAAAAAGGGATAGACCCTCAAGTGTTCAAGCTTCCGCCCTTAGCATATTCCTTCACAACATCAACTAAATTAAGTGAATTGACTTCCACCAACACCACCACATATTTTCTTTTGAACCTCCTTATTGATTTCCAACATCAACAATTATATTTTATTTTAAAATTAATTTTTTAATATACTTTAAAAATAAAAATTATCCTACTCATCTTATTTATAAAATTTAAAACTAAATACGAATATGATTCAATGAATTCCAAGTATTTAAATCAATGATAAGCATATAATATAGGACTGACATAAATATGATTAAAGGATATTCATGCTGAGTGGTTCATAATTGTCTCCTTTCATGTGCTACGATCGAGTCATTTGACTAATTAATGGATTTGTAACAAGCTGCTTCACATTCCATTAATCTTACATGATTTTGTCATTTTTAAGATAATTAATAGATTAAACCTCCACTATTCCATATTTAATATTCAATCTCATTTACTTAATTATATTTAAATATTTAAACCAAATTCGAATTTCTCAACTCCAACAAAAATTAATTCTAAACATAAAAAGAACAGTACACCAAATGAAAAAAGAGTTGTAGGATAGTGTTTGAGAACATTAATATTCTGCAGTCCCAAAGTTGAAAAGTTAAAAGCAGAGTGAAGCAAACAAATCCAGGTGATGAAATTTTGACAATTAAAAGGGTCTCCAACAGAGTGACAATGAGACATGTGGGTCCAAATTTTGTTGGGAACTGTCTGCATCACTCTTCTTCCTTTCCCATGCGCACACACTTCCAAAAAGTGGTCCCATTAAGATAGACATGATTATATATCTTATTTTAATTTACAAGTTATATATCTTTTATTTCCATGTTCTAATATATATTAGACGTAAATTTAATACATGAATATTTTTTAGAAAATCCAAATATATCATGTGTGACTAGATTTTTCTCAAAAGAACCATGCTTTATTTCCCAAAGAATTATACTCAGAATTTGTTTGGATATGCTTCAATTTCAACTATTAATATTTTCATTTAGGAATTTAAAATAAAAATTTTATAATTTAAATATTCACGTTAAAAAATTTATTCATTTTGATCACTCATGTTAAAAGCTGTAATGGAAAGTTGATCTAAAATTTTTAAAATTGCACGTAATAATTTTATTTTTAAATCAGCTTTTTTTTAATGGTAAACTATAAAAATAGTTAATTTTGTTTGCCTCATATTACATTTTAGTCATTTATGTTTGAAATGTTATGTTTTAGTCACTTACATTATTGTTTTGTTACAAAGTAATCATTCTGCCGTTAAGTTCCGTCACCTCCCTAATGGCAATCCTACATGACAATCCAAATGGATTTTAAATGTCAACTTGAATATTCAACTAGGATGAGAAGTCTTTTCAATTAAAATGGAAAAGAAAACTAAAAAAAAAAAAAAAGGAGACAAACGATTTTTCTTTTCCAGTTCAAGATATAATTAATTTAAAATTTTCAATTAATTAAATTTATTTAAGTAAAAACATATTTTCGTCCCAATTGGACATCCAAGTTGACATTTAAAACCCATTTGGACTACACGTAGGATTGTCGTTAGAGAGATAATGGAGTTTAACGACAAAGTGACCACTTCGTGACAAAATCATAACGTAAGTGACTAAAATGTAATTTGGGGTAAACAAAAATGACTATTTTTGGAATTTACCCTTTTTTAACCTAATAACATCTAAACGACAACACTTTAGTAAAAGAATTTTTATTTTTTTATTCCCACTGCTGCTGGGTAAAAAAAATTGATTCGATTCATAGAGAGTTTGAAGTTGCAGACTAAAAGGAACCGATAATCAAACAAAATCGAATTGAAGATTAGAAAATGGGTCGAAAACGAAGAGAATAAGGGGGGGGGGGGGGGGGGAGGGCGAATCTTCTTCTATTAAAAGTACTTTCTTTCAATTTTTTGTGTGTCAAATATTAACATGTAACCGTTATGGGTTTTTTGTTTCATCAAAACATTGTTAGGGTTCTTTGTTAATTTTAACACATGTTAATAGTGTTTTCATTTCATCGTTATGAGTTTTGTTGGTTCATCAAACATTCTTAGTGTTCCTGCGATTTCATATTAATAATTTTTTCTTTTAAAAGCTGTGATTATTAAGGGGTTTAGGGCAAATGGCAAATGTTCTTCATTTCTTCCTTAGCTTTGTCTTCCGTCGCAATTCCTTCCTCTCCGTCTTCACTGCTACGTTGGAAAGGAACTAAGAACAGAGGCTAAAGAATTGCAAATACCCAATTTTTTTAGGGTTACCTCATTTAATTTAAAGGGTGATTAAAATGATAATGTTTTTTAAAGAATTAGAATGACATGGGAAAACGATAATTAGGTGGAAAATCAAACATTTAAAAGAAAAATTCCAGGCCAGCTTTCCCTTACAGTTTTTAACTTGGGTGGCCAAAAATGAATGAACTCACTAACTTGAGTGTTTAAATTGCAAAATTTTTATTTTAAATATCTAAAATGAAACTTTTTAATAGTTAAATGACTATTTTTAGAATTTACCCTTTTCTAAATATGGTGTCAGCTGCCTAGGCTTAGGGCTAGAGGGACTGTTAAGCTATACTATCCTCAAATTTTTATTATTATTATTTTTTTGATTTAATGATAAATTTAACCGTTAATGTTTACGTGTTTTATTAAAATGACTTAATTATATTTTTTATTTTTTTTTTAATATCATTTTTTGTTTTTCTTTTTCAAACTATTTTTTTTTAATAAATTTAATGAAAGTACCGTTAAAAAATTATAAGATGATGTGAAATATTTTTAATAAAATGTAATTTATTACTTAGATAACCCAATAAAATAATAACATATGGAAAATAATAAAATAAATAAATCATAAATAAAATTAAAAAAATAACTCTTAATTTAAAAAAAATAAATGTAATTATCTAAAAAAATTCAAAAATAAAAAATACTGAACTCAAAAATATAATTAAAACCATTTTGATAAATACGTACCAAATTTATTATTAAATTTCTTTTTATTGCTTTTACTTTAGGGAGAATAGTACTAAAAAATGCAAAAATATTTTAAAGTACATTTCCAAAAATGTTTTAAAAATCCACTAAAATCCTTAGAAATAGAAAATGGGCAAGTCTTGTAATTTCATTTAAGAAAAAGGAAGAAGGTGTTGACATTTTGGTTAAAGTAGATATGGAATCAAGCAGCAGATGAAAGGAAGATTTGGAATTAGAGGAATTAAAATTACGGAAGTTGAAAAGGGGTTGCTTTTGCAGAAATCAAAGGATTTCTTTTTAGGGTTCATCCTCCTCTCCAAGTAACCCAAACCTCTTTCACATCAACAAATCACAGTAAGTAGAAATTATATTTACACTATTCAAAATCCTGGCTCTGAATTTCTCTCCCTGCTGCCCTTTTCAATCCCCTCATTTTGTTTCTCTAACCTTATTAGATATATGTATATTTTTTTTTATTACCGGGTCGTTATTTTTTTCCATTTTAATCTAATTATTTTTAATTTTTATATTTTATATTTTTAAAATTTTAATTTTAATTCAAATAGTAACAACTAAATTTATTAGATAAAATTTTGTTATTAATCGTTTTGGAGTGAGTTGTAGATTGAATCCCTTCCAGAAGTGACGTTGGAATTTTTTTAGGTTGAATTTTAGTTGTATATTTTTACGAGAGTTAAAATATAATTTCATCATTTCAATAGTTTTTGTATTTAATTTTTAAAAGATTAAATCAAAATTTTATCATTTCAGAAGGTAAAAATGTAATTTTATTCATATTAATTTAAAATTTTATAAATTTTAAAGAGTCAAAAATGATTTTTTTTTTTTTTTTTTTTAAGTAGGGGTAAGGCCCTCCCTAGCATTGCCCTCTATCGCTGTTCTCCAATTTGATTATTTTTAGTACTTATACTTTTTGAAATTCAAACCTGATTCAAATAATAGCCATTAAATTATGAGTTACAATAAAATGGTTATTTTGTAAGTGTGACGTGAAAATCATAACATGACATGCTAATGCACATGTGATTGTTTGTTGCATAGGATTTTGAAAATAGAACAATTTAATTTAATTTAATTAATTGTTATTATTTGAGTCAAGAATGAAATTTTAAAATTCAGAAAATATAAGATTAGAAATGCCAAATTAAAGGAAATGAACTAAATCTACAACATACATATAATACAACAACTAATAGTAATAAAAAAATGAAAATGTTAAATCTTGAACCCAGTTAAATAATTTCATATAAACTTTATTCACACCCTTGGTCCCTCTTCACTCTCGCACTTTTTAAAATTGTACCTTTTCTTTTTCAAAATTCCTAAATCATCAAAATAATCTTAAAAACACTTATAACCACCTAAATTGATCCTATTTGCAAAATTGAAGATGAATATAAATTAGACCCAAACTTGGGATACCAATACTTAATCTTTATTTGGGTAAGAAAGCTGATAAAAAAAGCTTTGCATAATGTAGCATATCTGATCTTATGAACTAAACAAATTACCAATAACTAGAAAAACTAAACCATTGGAGAAGAAGAAGAAGCAAGTTCCATCAACACATGGAAAATGCTTACAGTTTAGACCTTTTACGTTGAACTAATTAGAAGAGAGTTCAATAGATCCATAATCAAGCAATTCCTCTATCATCTGCTCTATATGATCATCTTCTAATGGGACGAACTGTTGCTCACTCCCAACTTGACTTTCCTCATATCCATCCCATTTCTTCCCCGGAATATGCTGCCGGCAACCCGTTTCCACGATATTGCTTCCGGTGACGGTGTAGCTTGGAGCAGCCAAAGGGTGACCACATTGTGTTGCATAAGGGTCATTTGCTGCATTTTTTTTAGCCAGTTGCAGTGCTGCCATGTGACATTTATGTAACTTAGCTGCCAAAGTAGCCGAGAGAAGCTTTGATGAAGCAGATTGGGAGTCATTGGGATTGTATGGGAAATTGGTTCGTGTTTTTGCCCCACACATAAGCCTTGCCGCCTCGTCATATGCTCTTGCTGCATCCTCCGCCGTTTCAAATGTGCCTAGCCATATTCTAGTCTTCCTGAAAAACACAACAAACCTTTTCCTCATCAATAAATAAATAAAAACAATTATAAAAGGGGAAAGAAAAGATAGTTTCAAGGAAATTACAAGATGGGGTGTCGAATTTCAGAGACCCAAGAACCCCAATGTCTTTGACGGACGCCACGGTATCGTTGCTGTGGTCTACCCATGGTGGTTTTTTAAGAGAAAACGTGAGTGTTTGTGATATGTCCGAGAGAGAAGAAAAGCAAAACAAAATGAACAGAGAAGGGAAGGGAAGAAAGGGAAGTGTGGAAGCTTAAAAGAGGGGCTTATATAGAAGCTTCCATCGCCGTATTCTGAACCTGTGTGGTTGCTTATCAATGATCAATATACGAATAATAGGACCCACAATGTGTAGTTCCTTTTTTCGTTTTTCTCCCCCCTTTTGCTTTTAGTTTGGTATCCTTTAACACGAGGAACAAAATTTTCTCTCTTTTCCACTTTTTCGTCGGTCAATTTTTTTAACTCTTTTTATTAAATATTAATCATAATAATACACTCACGTCAATAAAAAAAAATTGATTTTTAGAATATTCATTTCTTAGGTTTCAAGTAGGTTAATTTTGGGTTAAACTTATTTTTATTGAATTTCATATAAAAGTATAAAATATAATAATATTCCTTTCTTTTAAAATAAAAAAGCTTTTAAGTTGTTTTTCAAATAGATTGTTGCCCAGTTAACCTGTAACAATGTTTCAGTTAAATATTTTACATTTTGATAGTTTTGGTAATAAAAAGGGCATAATTGTGATTTCAAACTTTTAATGTTGTTAGAGTTTTTTTTTTTCTTTTGTTTTTGTTCCGAAAGTTGCTAAAAATTTTGATTAGAAACTTGCACGTAATTTTTATAGAAGTTGTTTTCTTCCTATAAAGATATAATAATTAAATTATCAAAAGGTTGAGTGGGATTATGGTTATAGACTTCATTTGGGGGTCAGTTCCTACAATCACTTGTTATGAAATGACATCCAATGGGCAAGAATGATTTTAACCTTTTCTTTTTCATTTCCACCCTCCCGGTATCTTCTAATTTATATTAAAATTTACGTTACAAGTGATGTAGGTGATAAATTATGTTATCTTTAAAAAAAAAAAAAAAAAAAAGGTCCATTTCGAGAAAAAAGAAAAAAGAAACATCGTCTAATCAATGCCAAATCTTGTTTTTTTTTTTTTTTTTTTTTTTTTAAATGAGAAGGTAGGGTGGTTGTGTTTGGTCGTAGTAATCAGTAGACAAAGGTAACATGGTTCACAAATACATAGGAAACCTACCCATATTCGATTGAACAAGGTAAGGACAGAAACCACGTTTCATGTGATTTTCAAGCCCCATCCTCGTCTAATATAAAGATAATATTATATCTGTCCATGCTATAGCCATGGAATGAGTATGAGCTTCAATAATTGACCCATAGATTCCTTCGCGGTGCATGAGGCAATCCATGTCCCATGAGATTTGCAGGTCGACTTCAATGCCCACCTGTTTGTTCCTTTTGAAGGGGGAGGTCATCAGCAAAGAATTCGAATCAAATCCCGAGACCAAATATTCTCTGCTTCTGCCACGACGTTATTATTGTACTTTAATTCTTAAAACCTTAAAAATGCCAAAAAAAAAAATTAAAAATATGAAAACTACAAAAAATAAAATAAAAGATATTACTATGGATGATTATGTTCAATTTAAAAAAAAAAATGAAAACATATTTGGAAAATAACAAGCACGATGAAGTTACAAGTAAACCATTCGATAAATCACTCTCTAGACTCTAAATCCAAAATAACCAACAAATCACATAAAGTGATAAGGTTCCTAATTAGATTTTACACAGATAATTCATTTCTTAGTAGCAGAAATGGGAGAAAAGAATGGTCGGATTAACGTTTGCAACTTCGCAACATCTCTATCGATTCTAAACTAAAACGTTGAACATAAAAGTAGGGATAAAATGATCCAAAGGGAAAAAAAAACATTCCTGATGTACTCAACACATTCCTACCCTAGTGGACTCAACTTCAACCAATGGCCCATTGAGAAACCAAACCAGACAAAATGTGGCTAATCCTTTTTCTTCTAGGGTTCAACCATTCTCTATTCCAAACGAACCTTCTCACTTTCTACCACTTGTTCCAACTCTCGGCTTGCCTTCAACTTCAGATTCCTGTATTCCACGACACACATTCATTAGTAAAAAATTTCTTACTAAAAATGGCATTTTTGAATAAACGTTAAGTGAATAGAATAAATGATCAAGTGTGTGAGATCATTCATTTTAATGTACCCGTGGCAAGTGCAGGAAAATGTAGGATTTTGCTGTTGATGGGTTGTGATTTTCAGCACCCTTACTCCAGTCATAACAAACCTATTATAACAAATTCAATGTAAAATTCACCCTACGAATGATTTTTCAATTCAAAGAGAAAACAAGCATTCTTGCAAAGTAGATACTGAATATGCAAATATTGATCCATCATTGTTGAAAGTACTGCATGGTATAGGTTGACTGCACCTTGACATTGCCTGCATATCAGCAAAAGGCAGCATTTATTACCAACCAGAATACAGGACAGATGAGGTTGCTGCCATAGTTAGAATTGCTAAGTTCAGACCACCATCAATTTAATTTAAGAAAGGACAAACAATTTAACGAAATTGATCTCTGTAAAGATAGAAAGCATTTAAGGGTTTCTACTTTCTAATAGACACCAATCAGACTGTTGAGGAACTCGGGCTCACTGTTATCTTTGATATTGGTATTTGAAAGACAGCAATTCAACTAATTACAAACCATATTGTACAAGTAGTTGAGAAGGCTAACTGCCAAAGAATAAAAACACGCAACAGTTTATCTCATAAATTAAATGGACAAAGGATTCTAAGAATACCTTTAGCCTCTGTTTGCTATCCTTGTCCCAGAAATTGAAAGCACCATCAGACCCCGCAGTGGCAAAAGTGTGATGTATCTGAAACAAGAACACATCAACATCAGATCACAAGCCAAAGAAGATTTACATCCCTAAAATGGTTAAAAATAATATCTACCTAGCATAGATAATGTGAAACAAACAAGGAAGCAAACAACATGAAGATGTACAAGGCAAAGAAAAAAAAAAA
The DNA here is from genome assembly GCA_039519145.1 of Kokia cookei. Classification (NCBI taxonomy): domain Eukaryota; kingdom Viridiplantae; phylum Streptophyta; class Magnoliopsida; order Malvales; family Malvaceae; genus Kokia; species Kokia cookei. The sequence goes on along the minus strand of CM076902.1, from coordinate 9,297,424 downwards.
AACTTACAGGATGGAAGTTTAACGAGTTGACAGAATATATCTCACTGCCATCCCTGTGGCATTTGAAAGTAAAGTTTTTACCCTGTTGTCCGTCATCGAGGTGGTGTACGCCAACCCTTCCCTCAATTGAACCAACCTGTTAAGAAAAATGATAAAAGTCAATACTAGCAATGAAACTCTTCCATTATTAGTTGCAACCGAAAAATGGCAAAAGAATTATATGCAGAAATACAGAAAGCAGGCAGTTGTCTCAGGCTGTTTCAGAATTAAAGTTGGTAACAACACTTGGGTATCAACCAACACGAAAGGTATAAAAACAGATATAGTTATACGTATATATATCAAATGCCAAGTGATGACTTGAAAAAAAAAAAGAAAGAACAGCAAAAGGAGAAAGGAACCACGATTACAGAATGACAGAACGAAAGAACATTGGAATCTAAAAGATGATGCAGAAATAGGGGGAAACAACTCAGGTTTAAGTACAAATACACAAACTAAACCACTATGAAAAGTGACTTCTATAAATCACTCAAACTAGTACATTGGACTGAAAATTTTTTTTAAAAAATGATGTCTTCCAAAGATGTTTCACCATAAAGACAAAATGATGGGCCAAATGAATACAAGTATCACATTTTTGGACGTCTAAAGATGAAAGGAAGGAATATGCATACCAAAAAACCTTGCTGGTCAGGGAAGGCAGCAACACATCTTGTCTGATACTTGAGGGGTGAGGTGACTCTCTTGTATTCATTCTGTTAGCATTTCAGCAATGTTATTTAACATGATGATGCAAGAGAAAAGCAAACAAATAACATGAATAATTTCTCAATTCATCAGTGGACAATTCTATTAACATCATTAATGTCCAACCAGTCACATAGTAGGTAAAACATTAGCATAGTCCACTTACACTAGGCTTCTACAGATAGAAATAAAAAAGTAGGCACGAGTGCTATTATCTGTAACTCCTAGAATACTTCCACCAGTTTATATATAATAAAATTCCATACAACCAAATGCAATACTAGTTATGCATAACATCAAAACTACAATGAGACAAACAAGATAAGTCAATAACAGTGGCAAAGGTTTTTTTTTTGGGGGGGGGGGGGGGTTGGAGGAGCATTAGTTATAGGAGAGATTTAAAAATAGTGAAGAACCTTAATCTATAACTTGATTTATAAGAAAACACTACCTGAGGATTCTGCAAGTTAAAGACTATCAGATTCCTATCTGCAGTACCAACAACCATCAATGGATATTTCACTGTGAGTGCATAGCAGCGATCAGGAAGTTGTTGAGTATGCACTGGGTTTGACTGCCTTGTATCCCAATATCTGAAGGTAAAGGTAAAAAACCACTAGTTGATTAAAAGCCACAGTAACATAAAAGAATCAAATTGCTGACATTGATAGATGAAGTAAAAGCAATATGGAAAAACTCATTAGTTAATGACCAATAACACAAAAAACATGTAAAAGTAATGTAAATAATAGATCAAAAATCAATGTTTCCCATAAATATTCAGCTTTAACATTAAAAGTGATGCTTCAGAATGTACAACTTTGAATGTGGACAGATCCCTTCCTAAAGTTACATATTATTTCCACAGTCCCAAAAACCTCCTACATGTGGCCCTAAAATCCAAGCTAAATTTATATTGTTATCATATCATAATCATACGCATGTCTAAAACACAAGCAATAACACCTTCTACATGACTACACCATGTGAACAATTAGTGGAACAAGCACATTGTGACTACCACATAATCTTACCTCCTATGAATTGAGCATGGCACTTACAAATAAGCAGGCACTACTTAGCAAGAAGGCAAGAGTGCCCTCACATGAAATGCATTACTTGGCATGATGTTAATCACTAGGATGCAATACCAGAAAACAAGACTTCATCTTTCCCAATGGTACAAAAATGAGGAAAGGAGAGAGTATTACTTTAATGTCTTGTCCCAGCTTCCCGTAGCTAACAGGTTCATTTCTGGGATCCAAGCAACTTCTTTAATAGGGGCATCATGCATGGCAACTGTCATTGGTTGACCACCAGATAGTAAAGGCCACATTTTGACCTGCTTGTCACAGCCTCCAGAAAAGACTGTCATCCCATCATCCTTCCAGGTTGAGCACAAAACCTTTTAAAAGAGCAAGGAGAAAACAGCATTAGTTTACAACAACTACAATTTGAAGAATAGAATAATATGTCTCTAAATACAATGCACTCTGACTCATTACCGGCTGATCATGAGTAATTGATGCCTTTGGTGTACTAGCAACAGCTGTACCATTCCGGGAAATTTCCCATCAGTCCACCTGCAGAATCATTCAAAAGAGGAAAAGGGGATCAAACTTCAGCTAACCTTAACAAAATAAAAGGGAAACAACAAGGAAAGAAATTTCATTTCTTAAATTTCAATAATTCATCATCTTACTAAAAGAACAAATTTCAGACATGGCAATAATAAACAAGAGAAACAAAGAAAAGTGAATAGACCTGATTATCCCATGAAGTAGCAATCAAGAAATTGGCCTTGGGACTGAAGCTAAGGCTTGAAACAAAATCACTGGGTGGTTGGGCAACCTACAATAAAAAATTGCATGTAAGAACCCCTTGTTGTACCAAAATTTCAACCAAACTCCAATTACTTTTATTCTTTTCAACAAGAGTATCATTTCTTGAAACACTAACATTGATCCTTGCCTATATTTATCTCAAAAAAAACTCGGGAAAAAAAAAGGAGCAAAGCATCAGCCTATCCCAGTATCTCTAGTCAACTATTATTTAACCAAAGCAAAGAATAAATTTTATGTTTTTTCTTTCCACTGTAACATCAAAAAAAAAAAATTATCCAAATCATAAAAAATACAGTAAGAAAAAACAACTGCTTTCTTTACTTACAAGCTTATAAACAAAAAAATAAAGGAAATGATAAAGCTCAATAGTAAAAGCATCGACGGTAAAATGATGCAAAAAAAAATCATCATCAACAAATTAAAATTAAAAAGAACAATGTGAAAAGTATTTAATACGAATTAAAAAGTAAATACCTCAAACGATTTATTAGGGTTATGGTTGGCAACAACAGCACCAAAAATAGACACTACGAAACTGCATAATTAATCAAAAAGAAATCAAAAAAGAAATGCGATTGTGATAAACTTCAAATCTTTGCATTGCAAAATAAAACTGAGAAAATATGAACGAAAAAAAAAATTTACTTGCAAAAAAAGAAACTTAGATTTCGGTTTTGAAAGGAGAGGGAAAACTGGATAAAGTAAGTAGAAAGAGTAGATGAAAAATAAATAAATAAATATATAGAGAGAGAGAGTGGAGAGTCGCTGGTTGGGGTGCGAGGCAGTGTAGATTAACGGAGAGGCCGCGTTGCGTTCGATGGACGTCACACCAGATCACTGTGTCTGTAATCCTTTCATCTTGCAATATTTTATGGATATCAGGCTTGGCCTGAGTGAGACTACATCTTTGATAGCACTATTTCAAGTCTAAATTCATGTTTTTCCGAGAAGATTAAAATTTTATTTATTGTTATTTACATCATAATTTATTGTTATTTTCTTGTGAGTATTTTTATTTTTAATTAATTAAAAAATTATAATCTATACTATATAATACTTAATCGGAAAAAATGGTTAATTAAGCTTATAGTTATTAAATATAATGGAATTGTTTGAATTGGTGTCATAAATAAAGTTTAACATTAATTTTATTAAAAAAATATTTAAAAACTATTTTTAATAATTTAATTAATATTAATATGATGATATTTTTATTTTCTGACTGTTTAAATACAACAAACTAAAAATTAAATGTCTAATAATTAAATTCAATAGTAACAGATACTTCACCTGTAATGACCTAAATTTACGGACACCGAAAAAGTGAGTTATAGGACCTCCGTCTTAGTAAACCGAGTTCGTAAATAATTATTAGGAGTAATTATGAGTCTAGTAGTGTGTTTAATTAGGCTTTGATTAGGTGAATTTAGTTTAATTTAGAGTAATTAGTAAAAAGGACTAAATTGAATAAGGGGTGAAAATCTAATTATAGATTAAAAGAAAGAAAGAGGGACTAAAATGATCATTATGCCTATTACATAATTTGAGGCGGCAAACAATGAGAAAAATCTAAAAAAATTTCATAATTTAAGTTATTATTAATTAATATTAGAATATAATAATATAAATTATTATTTAATTAATATTATTATATATATATATATATATATATTAAAACCAAATGTATGGTAATAAAATATATATGTATAAAAATTATATTTATATATTTGTAAAATAAATATTAATTATTTATTATTTAAATATAAAAGAATAAAGGAAAAAAAAAAACAAAAGAAGGAATAGAATAACAGAGCTCAAACGAAAATGGGAAGGAAGAAAAGGGAAGGAAAAAGAAAAAGGGGAAATTAGATTTTTAAAGCTTTAAGCTTTAATTGGTAAGTCAATTAAGCCCTTTTCTCTTAAATTAGATGTTTTAGAAGCTTTAGAACAAATTTTGATGAAATTAAGTTGAGGTCTTGGAAGTTTTAAGGTTCTTGAACATATTTCATGTTGAACAAAATAGTGAATTAGGGATTTAATTGAATGAATTTCAAGTTAGAATTAATAAAGAGATTAAATTGTAAAAGAAGCTACAAGTTTTGTGATAGAGGGATTAAATTGAAAGAAATTTTAAATTAAGGTTTTATTATGAACATTAGATAGTTAAGTAGAATATGAAAGGAAATTGAATAAAAATAAAGTATGAATTGAGTTAGAAAAATAAATGAGTTAATTAGTATTAAATTGGAATTAGGGTATAAATTGGATAGAAATTCAATTATTATATTAGTGTTGTAATTAATAGTGTAAATTATTATTATTTTCGTAGCTAGCAAAGAACCCGAAGCATCGGCACAAAAAGGAAATGAGAAAGTTATCGTGGAGTAATCACGAAATCCAAGTTTGTATTACTATAATTTAAATTATTCATTATTTAATGTTTATTTCGATATTTATATTTAATAAGTGAAATTAGAATTGAAAGTGATATGAATTGTAAATTGAAAATCCCTATTAACTAGTCGGGCTGAGTCGGATATAATTGGCATGCCATAAGATTGGAAGAGTTCAGGGATACTTTGAACTTGAGTCGATGAGACACTGAGTGTCGTTATTTTATTCGGATAGATTCGATGAGGTATTGGGTACCACTTTACTTCGGATAGATTCGATGAGGTACTGGGTACCACTTTACTTCGGCTAGGCCGATGAGACACTGGGTGTCACTTTATTGCTTCGAACTATCCAATGAGGCATTGGGTGTCATTCTGGTGTGTTTGGTTGGATCCGTGTATCCGTCAAGGTCCGAGTCTTGTTAATAGGGGAAAACCATGTGAAAAAGAAAATTTGAATATAAATTAAAAATTAATGCATATTAAGTGATATGTGATGAAATTGAGAAATGAGAATGGAATGGATAAATCAAAGGTTTCAAAAGTTATTCGTACCTAATTGTTTATGATATTTGATTTGTTATTGATATGTAATGAAAGTGGTGTATAAATTGAGATAGTATGTGTTCATGTATTATATTATTGATTATGTGAAATTTATTTGGTTATTTATAATTTGAATTATAGTAATACCACTGAGTGTGAAATACTCAACGTACGGTTGTTTCCGTGCGCAGGTTAGTAGAAATTAAGATCCTGATTCAACATCTAGATCGATCCCGACCTCAGTATAAATTCAGTGATGTAATCTTCCATTTTTGGTAAAAGTGACATGTATTAAGTGTTGTATACGTTACATGTATATGCTTGTAATGTTGGTTGTAAAAAAAAATACTGTATTTTGATATTAGTTTAATAAAATGGTAAAGAGTATATTATAAAATTTGGCATTAAGTTTGAATGAAAAATGAATAAAGTTATTAGTAAATTTTGAGTAATATTAAGAATGTTTAATTATTAAGATCAATATGTTAATGAATTGATTATGATTTAGGTGAATTTGAGAATAAATTGTTTTGGTTGAGGGTTGAAATTGCAGGGAAGGTTAGATGTTTATAAAGGGGATTATATCGAGTTTAAAAAAAAATTTACGAAAAATCTGTAGAGCACCAGAACAAATCCCAATTCCCTTCTAATACATATTTTGAGACTCGAGGGTCCAATTAAGGAATTTTATAATTATTTTATAGCATGTTCATTAATTATTTATTTATTATTTGTAAATTGTCCGATATGTCTAATAATACACTGTAACCCTGTTTCGACGATGGTTTAGGGTTAGGGGTGTTACATCACCACTTTATATTTGAATTTTTTTATAAAAAATTGTTTTTAATATTAAGTGTTTTTTATGGGTGAGTTTGTAATTTTAATATTAAGCTTCATCTAAAGGAAGAAACAATTTCAAATGTTATGTTGTAGGCATTTTGAAATTAATTGCAACAAAAGATGTGGGATTTAAAATGAAATAAATTGTTATAGAACTATCAGATTTTATGAAGATTTTTTTAATTTCTATTGATGTAAACTGTCACTTGTAAAATGTCATACTCAGATTATCCAATAACTTATCATATATCGTGTTCTAGTGGGGACTAAATATTGAAACAAATGATTTGGGTAAGCTTGAACAGGTCGAGGTTTAGCTTGGACTTGATTTTTTTTTTTTTGAGACAATAAGCTTATGTATGATGCTTCTATCCTCAACATTATTAAACTTTTTTTGTCAAAATCCTCGTTAATGTTTTTAAATAATTTTATTATAGATTTTAATTATATCTACTAAATTTTTATTGTATTTTTACATATATTTCTTATGGGGGTTTGAAAAAAATGAAAGACAATACATATCAATTTCATTAAATTAGGAAAAATACATAAAGGTATGTTCGTTAGTATAACAGAAAGTTAAAAGTTTTATTTTCAGTTTTCAACTTAAAAATCAAATCTCTAAAATCAGAGTCTTATCGATGTTGTAAAAATCAATGATAACTCCAAAACCCATTTCAAATGTTAAAACCAAGACCGGAAATATAAATATTAAAATACAATCTAAGAATGAGATTAGAAGATGTATAAAAAAAAAGAATCTAGTTTTGCCAAAAAAAGAAAAGGAAAGGAATCCAGCAACTTGCGATATTTGAGAATCTAGCGAAGATTTTTTATTTTATTTATATCAGTTGTAAAATTGTAATATGTGGTTTGTATAACAAAAATAATTAAAATTAAATAAAACTTTAGTGATATTTAAAATCATCTCAATGTATGCGAAAGCCACCTCTAGGATTCTGGAATTATTTAAAATATACCGTGAGCTTCTTTAGTCTTTATAAAATTTTAATTTAATTTATGTATTTTTAATTTTATGAATTTATCTTCTTTATATTTCAAAATCTAAACTTAGTTATTAATTTAACATTAATATGATATTTTAAATTAAAAATTCACTTATTAATCGTATAAGTAAAAAAATAATATTTTAATAAACAGAATGTAACAAAATAATTTTAAGTAACCTGAAAAAATAAAAAGAATCTTAAAAATAAGATTAAAAAATGAAAATACGGAAGGATGTACAGACTTAGGACGGATTTCAACCATGACTAAACTACTACCGACATATTAAAAATATAGCGGGCAGGCAAAGGTACCAAGCGAATGACAACTTATTTTAATCGAAAAAAAGGGGTCAAAAGTAATCTCCTTTGGAACAAGAAAATGACTAAATTACATTTCAGTCGACAGGGGACCTTCGAATCCTTAAAAATAATAAATAAAGAAAGAAAGAAAGAAAAAGAAAATCTACCAATCAAAACAACCAACAAACTAGTGAAGGCGAAGCTTCGCTTGTTTAGTTATAATTTTGTTGAGCGACGAAGCTTAGATATTCTTTGGTTTGTGCTTATGATGCGTCGCTCTGCTTGTACATCCAAAAAAACGGGTCAACCCAATTCAACCAACCCGATTTCCTGTTCTCCCTCCGATCTCTTTCGCACCGGTACTTCCCTCTTTCTCTTCTTAAGTCTAAATTTTGTTGGACTTGGAGTCGGCTTTTGATTTCTTTTTTCCTTTGTCTTTTTTGTTTGTTTGTTTGTTTGTTTCAAACATTTTTCACTGTTTGTTAGATTGTTAAATTTTATTTGTTCTTTTATTTCTCTGGTTGATTTCTATAAAGCGATTCAATTTTGCATGAGTTAAGATCGTGTTTGTGGAAGAAAGAAAGTTAACTTGTTATATAGAAGAGTGTGTGTTGTGTGTGTGTGTGTGTGTATGTGTAGTTCTAGTGGATTTTGTGCATAATGATGAGCTATCAGGAAAGAGTTAATCGAGTAAAGAGACTGAGGTCTGATTTTGAAATTAGTTCTCCTAAGATATGATTCTGAAGAGTACGAAATTGGGAAATGAAAAGAATAAATCTTTAGATACGATGGTTGAAATCAAACGCCTTAGAACCTTAAAGAGAATCAAGTCAATCTTAATGGTAGATTATAGCGCAGTCTTCTTAAGGTAGTTAATAAAACCGAGTTTGAAAATAAGGTTTAGTTAGAGACGCTGAAAATTGAAGCAAAATCCTTAAAGCTAGATTTTTCGTGAATGTAGTCTTCTTAAGGTAGTTAAATCTTAAAATCCTGTTCAAAAATCAGGTCCAGTATGAGAAGTTAAAAATTTAGCAAAATCACTGGCAATAATTGAGAAGGAATTCTGTCTTGTCATCAAAATATGCTGCATCTATGGTATATCTACTACCTGTTGGCAAGGTGGGGCGCCTCAGCTAAGGTTCAAGCAATTAAAAGTTTAAGTTGAAAAGATGCTGATAGATTATGTTGTGATATATGAAAACAAAAACCCAGGAAAGTGATAATAATGATAAATATACTAGGAAGGAAAGATGAGCAATAAGGATTTGATGAGACGTGATCAAAATTAGTTTCAAAGAAGATTCTGTCAAGCTTTGGCTTATGTCTTGCAGATTTTCTGATTAAAGAGCTGGAGATAGGATTAGCAGTTCTTCGTAGGAGTTATGAGACAACACGTTAGTAATTTTGTTTTCAATTGAAGTTAGAAATAAAGACTGATATGAAACCTGAACTGGTCCTGAAACACACAAGGAAGTCCTACTTCAAATGGGATTACAACAAAAATGAAAAAGCTTAGTCATTTAATTGAATGCTTACTTAACTATTAAAAAAAATCATGCGGTAAAAAAATGTCAAAGAACAAAAAAGATAGAAAACTATGTCACAAATAAGGGTTCGTTTTAAAACTATACAAACTTTTGAGTTCAAAAATCTAATCTGCTATGCTACGCATGCATTCCAATCCAGATGCCGATGATAATCCTAATGCTTGGTCCTCAAGATAGTCCTAACTGTGGTTCTAACTTGGTGATACAAGTTCAATTAGGACTCCAGAGGTTTATCTTAATTTAGTGATTTTATTATTTAAAGGAGTTTTATATTTAATTATTAGAAATATATTGTAAATAAAACTATTTAATTATTATTTATTTGGCTAATTTAATTAGAAATTTATCTTAATTTGAAGTTTATTTTGGAGATTAAATATTTATTTATTTAGAGATTAGGTTAGATAAAACTTGTAGAACGAATTTTTAATTAGTTTTTAGAAGTTTATATTTCTTTTAAACTTTAGCAACCATCATAGTTGATGCTGGTCGCAAGTTGATTAGAGGTGGTGTACGCTAAATTATTTTAGGGTAAACTACCAAAATAGTCACTTTTGTTTACCTCAAGTTACATTTTGGTCACTTGTTTGAAATGTTATGTTTTAGTCACTTACGTTATTGCATTGTAACATTTTAGACGGTGGAACTGTAAGCTGACGTGGCACGTTAAATCATTATTTCAAACAAAAATTTTAGGTTAATTTATACAATTAGTCCCCATATTTTTTCGTTTTGAGCAATTTAAATTTTTTTCTTTAATGTTCGTATAACTTTTTTTCTTTATTTTTCATTCTCTTTTGCTTCTCCCTCTGTTTTCCTCCCTTCTCCATTCCTTTTTAACGTAGATTTTCTATGTTTTCCATTTGTTAAAAGTAGTGCTTATAATTTATATTTTTTGAACAATTTAATTTTTTTGAGTGAGATGAGCTTGTGAACTAGTTTTAACAAATTGGAAACATAGAAAAACTACATTAAAAGAAATGAAGAAGGGATGAAAACAAAGAGAGAAGCAGAAGAGAATAGAAAATAAAGAAAAAGGAAAGTTAAAAGAACATAAAAGAAAAAAATTAAATTGCTTAAAATGAAGAAAAAATATAGGGATCAATTGTAGAATTTAACCTAAAATTTTCGTTTGAAATGATGATTTAATGTGTCACGTCAGCTTACCGTTAACAGCTCAGTGACTAAAATGTTACAACAGGATAACGTAAGTGACTAAAACGTAATATTTCAAACATAAGTGACTAAAATGTAACCTGAGACAAACAAAAGTGACTATTTTGGTAGTTTACCCATTATTTTATTGTTTTTGCATCAGTAACATGTTCTCTTGTGGACTTCCTAAACTTAGAGATTTGGGGTTTTCACATATCTTGGTTTCAGTGTTACTTGGTCTCCCTTTAACATATTTACTGAAGCCTACCCTGAAAGATTGCGTAAACCCCCTAATCTTTCATCAAACTAGAGACCATGGTAGACTATGTAGTTTGAATGCTTTAAAGTTATTTATTTTTCAAATGTATTGATAAAGCTGTTCTAAAGTTTTGTAACTAATGACTTGAGACTGTGTTTCATATTTCTCAGCTTCAAATAAGGCATCTTCAAAGGAGATGGAGCGGATTGACAACCTATTTTATTCTTTTGCCAATAGGTCTTCTGGTATGATTGAGTAAGTGCTCAGTGGAATATCCAATTTAATAAGTGAATTTGCAATTTGGATATTGACATTGAGTAAGGGGAAATGGGTTTAATTTGGAGAATTTCATAGTTAGATGGTTTTTTATAATTAAATCTGTTAGATCCAACTATATTTTTCAAATATAATTTTTCATTTTAAAATTTTGTAATTTTGAGGCAACGTCATCCAACCTGCATAATTATCTCATCTTGTTATTTATGTAGAGTAGTGATCAATCCATGTGAGACTTTGCACGCTTATCTTTCATATACTTGTTCGGGATCCTAGTCATAGTCTGATATGTGAGCTTGTGATGGGTGAAAGTGTCAATGTGCTGTGAAGTTTAAATCTTTTAGATCAGATAACTGATATGCTGATTGAGTTTATCCCTTCTTGTTCCAAAATTACTGCTCGAATGGACTTTGATAAATTTCCATTTAGATTTTCAATTTATATGGTATTAAGTTCAAATTTCAAAATTATTTGTCGGAAGGTTTAAGTTCATAAATTTTCAATATTGATGAAAGGTAATCTAACAACAAACAAGTAAGCTTTGGAGCATGACAAATATTCTTTCATTTAGTCGTGACTATGGGATTTATTTTCTCTACAGGAAGCTGTAATGTAGGGTATATTTTTCTGTGGTACACACTACCGGTTTTCTGATTAGAGAATTTAAAGGGTAATTTTCTTGTATCAGTTTATAGAAAGATTGGATGATTGATTAACCCCAATAGCTAACAAGTAACAAGTTTAGCTAACTAGTTTTTCTTGCTAGTCAAATGCTCATGTTGCTTGGACTCAGTAGTCAGTGCCAGATATAGGTATTTTTTTCAACAAGGATTGGGATCATCTTTTTTAAGTTTTCCCCTAGAAGGTTGGAACTCCATTCTTATGTATATTACATATGTGTTGAATGTGGGTACTCTAGGAATTGAAAAGTTAGAGCACCATAGAATATAAGTACCCAGATAATAATGGAATTAGTTCTGGGGTCATTTACAAAAATAGAGTTAACTTTATTCTACAAATTTTTAATACTGTGGAAAGATTTTCAAAGCAAAGCTAAAATAAGGATGCTGATAACTGCATGTTGAGTTACTGCTTTTACTAGTTTTACTAGTATCGCCATTATGAAACTGAAGTGCTTCTTGACTATTGTGACATGCATTCTAATGTTATGATACACAATTTGAACAGCCCAGAAGGGATTGAGACTCTATGTTCCGACATGGAAGTTGATCACACAGATGTTAGGATCTTGATGCTTGCTTGGTAACTGTTATATAAACTCGTCCAGTGATTCATTTGTAACTTTTATCCTAAGCTTTTGTGTTGAAACTAGAGTGTGTGTCTCAGGAAAATGAAAGCCGAAAAACAAGGATACTTTACCCTGGTAAAATTTTTTGTTTATCTTCTCCATTTACTTTTATAATTTAACTTTATAACATAAAATTGCTATCAGCTCCTATGCCCTCTGGTTATTTTTCTTCTTTATCATAGTATGGTCATATTAATAGCTATAAGTTTCCAGTCTCCCATTTTAGGTTGACGTTGGCATGTAGGCTGTATGGCGATGCCTGGATTTCTTTTTTCATCTTTTGTTTTGTTAATTGTCATTTTGGATCTTTATTATATTCATTTTGATCAACTTCTACTACCTGTAATTTGCTCATGATATCCAAGACTTGTGAAAATACTTTAGTTTTTACTAAAAAATATACAAGTTTTGTTGAGTTGAGTTTCTTCTTCTCAATACAATTATGATCCTCATTAAGAGTATCATGATAGCCTGGATGTAGGTTGGTTGGTTCATTGTACTGTGTAACCAGCAACATACTTGTTCCTTAGATCTCAATCTTTCTCTATGTATTTTTATGCTATTGTACATTTTTGGTAGTTAAATTATCTGTTGAAAATGACATTTGAATTTTATCTTTATAGGAGGAATGGCGAAGAGGATTAAAAGCACTGAGGGTTGATACTGTAAGTAAATTAAGGAAGGCCCTCCCTGAGCTAGAAAAAGAGGTAGAAATTTCTGAACTGCTTGATACCTGAGGTCAATTGACTTGTTACATGTGTATGATTATTATGATGGAAAAGTCTTCAAAAGTAGTGATGTTCTCTTTTCATATTATAAATAGGTCAGGAGACCATCGAACTTTGTGGATTTCTATTCCTATTCATTCTGCTATTGCCTGACAGGTATTATAGTAATAATGTGGTGTGTTGCTTGGATGTTTACACTTTGTCTCTTTTTCCTGGTTGAGCTCCTACTTACTTTCTGGAATTTACTGCTGCAGAGGAGAAACAAAAGAGTATAGATATAGAAAGCATATGCCAATTGTTGGATCTTGTATTAGGATCCCAATTCCGTGCACAGGTTGACTATTTTATTTTGTATTTGAAGGTGAGTTGTCACAATTATTACATTTGACCCCTGCGGTTGCATCTGTTTATACTTTATTTTCTTCATTTCCTTTATGATGCTGTTTATACAGGCACAACTTTATCTGTTATTAATGAGTTCATTTCAGTTTTAGTTTTTAGGATTGTATAAATGTATATGGATATGTTAGAAAGTCTGTTAAGTCTATTATCAGATTGGAGAACATTGTTATACTGATGGACTCTTCAAAAGTTTCTTCAGAGAACAGGATTAATCCTTTAATTTAAATGTTTAATCTTTTAGATCCAAAGGTGTAGAAATGAATCTAAAAACTCTATAAACTAGATTACGGAGTAAGTTGCCTGCTGTTATTTTGATGCTATAATTCTGAACTTACCCTTCTATCCTAACCTCAAAAAAGGAGTAAGAGAAAATATTCCTCATACCATGCTTGTTTTCTTAATATAGATTCAGAGTGATTATAAGGTCATAAACTTGGATCAATGGATGGGCTTTTTCCGATTCTGCAATGAGGTACATCACAGTTTATCCTTGTTATGGAACTTTTTATTGTGCTCCCAATGTTTAGATGCTCTACCATAAAAAATAGGGTCAGCAAATAATTCTGTAAATGTCATGTTAGGCTCAGACAGATATCACTTTAATTTAAAAAATAAGATTTTTTTCTGGATTAAACTTGTTGAATTATACTAAAATCTTTTAGATAACTTTCTTAGTTATATGAAAACATAATGTCAATTGGTAGCGTGTGGCAGAATCCCCTTGGCATATTTATATACTAATATAATAGAGAAGACCAAAGAGGGTTCCCTCTCTTCCTGCAGGTTGTGGCTAAAATTAAATCCTTTCTCATGAGAGTTTTATTTATCACTTTTTCGTCCTTTTCATTTTCTTTCATCAATTTGTTGTAATTATTCTTCATTTAATGATAAAAGTACATATATTTTGGGCTGGAACTGATTTCTAAACTGCTTGGTTTACTTTTTCTTGCAAACATGGAAATCAATACAGAGAATAACTCTCTTTGGCATAAAAATTGAGACAAAATAAATGGTAGGAAACTGTTGATCTTTACAGTTCAATGTTATAAATTACGGGTTGTTGCAAATTACAGTTCAATTGTAAATGTACATGATACTGTTAACTTTTTTTCTATTGTTTATCATCAGATAGGATAGAGAACTAGAAACAAACGGGATATAATCTTATAGTTCCAACGAAAACTGAGTTGCCACTTGCATCCTTGCACCATTATTTGTCATATTAACCAAGTTATCAGCCATTTGTCTTGTTGGGGATCCTCATGTCAATAATTGCGCAAGTGCTCTTACATTTTCCATTTTATGTTAGCAGATATGTTTCCCAGACCTTAGTAATTATGATCCAGACCTTGCTTGGCCATTGGTCCTGGACAATTTTGTAGAATGGATGCAGGCGAAGCAGAGCTAAAGTCTTATTAGCTTTGGTCAACATGATTTCAGCTGTAAACTCCAGTATTAAAGCAGGTTTTTTTTTTTTTTTTTTTTTTTTTGAAGTTTAAACCGCCTCCTTCTCTATGGTCCCTTTCTCTAGAGCCTTATATGATTTTCTTCGTTTTTGGAGGCATAAAAAAGTTGACTTGAATTTAAGCTTTCCATTATTTAATCAAAAAATATTCTGCATGATCTGTTGTCAGGAATGTCCGAATTGCAGAACCATGCTATCCAGCTGATCTTTTATATCTTTTTACATCAAAACATGAAGGTCTTCTCCAAAACTTACCTTCCATAATTACTTTCTTTGTGTTACAAATATGCAGGAGACAATCTTAATATGTTGAATCGTATTTCTGTCTTCATATTCGAAACTGTTGGATTATGATGTTATATTATGAACAAAATTATTTATCAGATTAAAGAGATGTTAGGTTTGTCTGATTTTTTATTTTGATTTATCCCATTTATATAAATTCAGCTACGTTTACCAAGAAGGTAATTTGTTTCTTGCATAGAATATCTTGGTGGAACTAGCAACAAGCTATTACATGACAAAATCTCCCTGCAATCTCCCTGTCTCCTCAGTCTGTTGTGAAGGTATTGGCTTCATTGTAGGCGTGCAAGCTAATGATGCTAAACACCTGCAGCCGTTGAGGTTTGAGGATGATCCTTAAAGGATGGATTGTAGCAATATTTTTCTGATTATTACATCATCCACTCAAAAAGTCGATTGATCAACCAAATTGGACATATTTCTTTCGTACAGCACTGTCAAGATCATCCCCATTGTCTAAGGCATATATATATATCATAAAACACTACTATTTATGTGCCTGTATTGGACAACCATCAGCAACCAGCATTATGAGTTAAAAAACAAATTCCTTTGGGCACTTCCGAACAAGCTTTTGGGCATCGTGTTTGGTAAGTGTGGTGTGTACATGAAGTGTACCTTTCCAATTGTTTGCAAGTATTGAATCAGCTCTGCCTGCCTCGCATGCTCATGCCTTGATAAGATTTATGCTTGATGGCAACATATCATGCTTATGAAAAGGACCTCAAATTTGTCATGGATAATCAAACTTGAGGTGATCCTTTTTGGAGCATATGATTTGGATTTTAACCAAATGCAAAAATAATGCATAAATTGGATGCTTTTCCTTGTGCCCATGTCTGCTTGTATCCGTTTATTTGAAGACAAGTGTGGTCATCTCAATAGGAGTAAACTTTGATGGTGTCCTTGTGCTGTAAAGTTTGCCATTTGCTTCAGATAACTGCTTGGTGCTCAATTGAACAGAAAGAGGACATTTATTTTTGGAGGATTTGGGTGGTGGGAATTTTGTATCTAACACAGCTAACAAAACAAATCAACCACAAACTTATCTATGACAAAAGTAAGGTAATAATAACTCATGATTTTAGTCCTGTCGGTTCTTCTAGTTTCTCTCAAGAGATGGGCATTCAAAATTTCGAGATTGTAATCATTTTTCCTACTCTCAGACAACTGAAAAAAAATTCACTAAATCCTTCGCTAGTTGGGAATCAATTTGTGTTTTTGGAGTTTAATTAAGCCTAAATTTTATCTATACTTATGTATGTGGCCTTTTTTTGGTCGAGTATCTATAACTATATCTCTTTTATATATATATATATATATATATATATATATATATATATATATATAATAGAGAGAGAGAGAGAGAGAGAGAGAGAGAGAGAGAGAGAGAGATGTATGCTTTAAGTGATAGCATCGCCAAGGTGGAGAGGGTTTTGATGTCGGCTTTCATGAAGGGTAGTGCAGAAGTAAAAGAGTTGCTATAATGATAATGTTATAAATCAGCAAAGTAAAAGTATAACATCCATCAATTATTGGAGTCTGTATATGTGAAAAGTATAATGTAGAAAAATGTTTGTCGGAGGTTATTCTTACATACAAAAAGGTTTTTTTTTTTTTTTTTAGGAAATTACATACAAAAGAAGTTAAAGTACAAGAATAACCAAAGACTTAAAAATCTTGAGATTTAAATTGTCAATCACACTATGAATTAATAAATTATATATTTTTGTTATCTTATTTTAAAAGCCAGATAATATTAAGGTTACTTTTAGCAATAAATTGAAATGGACATTTTATAAATATATAAAGGTCTCAAAGTCAATATAATTAGATGTGATTCACAGTAGCAGAGGGTTATGTCAGTACCCATTAGGACAACAAAATGAGATGTGTGACTAAAGTCGTTATTTGGTGTGCTTCCATGGTCTTTCCTTTCTTCGGAATTTTGTAATAGAATTACATTAATAAAAAATCACTTCCAAGGGAGAACAAAAGTGACCTTAGTAAATAAAGAAATGAGTGAATAGTGTGGCAACTTCATGATTGGCAAGCAAAGAATCTTCAAATCATTTTCCAGTTCCCATTTTTTTTTCTAAAGAAAAACAGTGTTTGGTGACAAATTTTAACTGGTGCGGCGAAGCAACCCCCCCCCCAAAAGGCAATTAAAATCACTGCATCCTTGATGTACAACATGTGTCGTGGGACTCAATTTTGGTAAAGATGGCCCTTGCTTTGGATCTGGGGTCAAAAGGGGAAAAGAAAAAGTGAAAAAAGTGACAGCAACAGATTGAAACAAAGAGAGAGAGAGAGAGAGAGAGAGAGAGACGCTCCCCTGTTTTAGGGTATTTAAGCATGAATAGTGCAGCTAATAATTGAACAAATGGTCAATCAAAGTTGAATAAAATACCCAATCATATATTCCTATTTCTTAAGTTATACCACAAGAGTAGAAATGCAAATATTTTCAAAAAATTGCAATCCGAAAATTAAAAAAAAAAAGAAGAGGGATTATATATGTTAAAACTCAGCCTAAAAGTTTATTGGATGTATCGTATCTTAAACCAAAATAATTATACGAACTAATTAAATTATACTGTGTATGCAGTGAGGCGTTGTGTCTTGAAAGCCTTGAACTTGAGGCATGGTGGAAATTACATGGACTTCATTATCATTACACTTTTGTGTGGTTTGTTTATACATATGGAAAAGTCTGAAGAAAAGAAGTCGAATCTCGAATCTTATCTCTCTTTTTCTGAAATATGTCAAATGGGAAACTTCTGGCTTCAATCCTTATCGTCGTACATCCATTTACTATGCGTATATTATCATAACTCTAAATTAATCAAATAACAAAGAGCTGGATGATTGATGATTGTGGATGGAGAAAATAGTTTCAAACAAGCATGCACAATCCAAATCATAGCCCCAAAAAAATTAATTGATAACTTACAAATGTACAGATTTCATGCCTGCAAAATTTCCCAATACAATGTTAGAATCATAAATGCACCAAGAATTAAAAAAAAAAAAAAGAAAAAAAAGAAAAGGGAAACCCAATGATTTGCTTTGCTTTTTTCGTTCTGAGCATTTGATTCAATTAAAGTGCTCCAAATAATGAGGAGGATGAATCAAGATGACGGGGAGCAAGAACTAATGGTGAAGAAGGGGGAAGTGAGCGTCTGCTTCGGCTTCTACCCCTGCTTTGAGTGATGGATGGCGATGAATTCGACGAAGAATTTGAAGATGATGTCAATCTGTTGGATTCGTTCGTCAGTTTCTTCTTTTCTCCTTCACTAGATTTGTCTTCAATTCTGTGATGCCTCACTTTAGTTGCATTTAAAGTCACTGGAAGAACACAGTTGCAGAAGAACCCTACAATCACCAGTACATGTCATTCTTTATACACCACATCATCCTCTAAAATCAAATTCAGAAAACAAAAATTATTGGGGGAAATCATATGAAAACCAGAAACCGAAAGAATGTTATTTAGACTTAATTTTCCTTAAACTACTCATATCTAAGCATATATTCATAGGATATGGAATTTGATGCTCTGTTTCAAATATATATCTATATTTGTCACTTAATAAGAATCAGGATAACATAAAACTGACTAAAGCGTTGACTCTGGTTCTTGCTTTCTTGACACTTTCAACCATTATATTCCGTAAAGGAAGAAAAAAAAAGAATCCAGAAGGGCAATTGATTGTTCAGTTTCTTTGGCGATTTATAACAGCAAAATTGAATGAAAAAAGGAAACCCATTTTATCATAAATTGAAAAGGCAGACTTACCGATTCTAGCAAGGCGATTAACCCAGCTTGGGATAGGATTCCCAGTCAACCTGATGCAAGCATCATTGCAGAAATGGTTGCAATTTTTGGTGATTAGATTGTACGCATTTCCTTTGTATTCCTCAGCTAAATCCTCCATCACTCCCCCCACATCTGCAGGCCCCAACTCTGTTTTCCCAATCAAAATCGATTTCCTAAAAGTGAACCCATCGCAGTGCTTTGGTTCTGCCTCAAATATCCCTGTCGTTGGATATTCGTGAGCTCCAAACGCATATTCAACCCCATGAACTGCCACCCAAATAACCCATAAATCAGCTCCTTCATAAAACTATCAATAAAACAAATACCAGAAAAAGAAAACCAATTTTCTTCACCCTCACTTCGCTTCAGCTAAGGTTTTTCAACTCTTTTTTTATTGGATCTAAAAATGGAAAACAGCATCTAACAAAACACCCAGTTTCAAAGATTTAAAACCCAAACCATAGATCTAGCTTCCAAAACTAGAAGCAGAAAGGCATATATAAAGAAGAAGAAGAAGGAAAGTTGATAGTAGTAAGTAATAAGAAAACAAACCTTGAACACCAGAATGATAAACCCCAAGTCCAAACCAATATGCATACCCATTAATTGGTGTTAGATCATATACATTGAGATACACTTCTACAGATCCTGTTTCCTCGCAGCTTGAATTTTTACGACACAACATTTTTTTTTTTGGTTCTCAGAAAAAAAATAATTTAATCTAAGTACTGAGTCTCAGACTTTTTTTTTTTTTTTTCCTAATGAAAATGATAGTCGTTAGTTTAATGAAGAAGAATGGTAACATATTATAAAAAGAGCAAATGGGTTTTTTTTAAATTTTTTAATTTTTAAATTTAATATGGTTTTCATTTTTTAAAAATTTTGAAACGTGGTAAAGTAGAGAATAAGAATCTTCTGATTATGGGCAGCATCCTTTTCTTTTTCTTCTCTCCTTTTTTAAATTATTTTTCATTTTTCGTAAGATTGATGTATTTTAAACTTTAATAAATTTATTTTTTTAAATAATTTTACTGTAGATTTTAATTATATTTATTTTTCATATAATATTTAAAATTATTCATAATTTCTCTTTAATCATTAAATAAGAGAATAATACATTTTAACATATTTAAAATCATACTTTTTATATTGATCACAATACTTTTACTAATCAAACTAAAACTCAATCGATTTCAATTAAATTAGTTTTATATAACTTAAAAATCATTACAATAAAAAGGAGAAAATCCAAACATAGAATAATAGGGATTAGAAATTGGGGGGAAATTTACGAGGATTGCCATTGTGAGCTTTGTTTAAGATTTCTTAAAAATGAGAAACTAACGGTAATCATTACGATACAATGTGGCACACCGTGGGCAATGGTTTTCCATTTTGTTTTATTATTATTATTATTATTATAAATCTGAAGATGTGATAGGATTATATATATATATATATATATATATTTAAACTACAATAAAATTTATTTGTCAATTGTTACTGGAAAGTAATTTTTTTTAGAAATAAATGAAAGTATATAATAAATGAACTCCACACTGTATGTTTAAGGTTAATAAGTTGTGTGTGTGTGTGTATAGTTGATTTATAGATGATATTAATTAAATGTTAATTAATAAATGAGCTCCGAAATACCCTTTACTTATATTTTTTTTTCATTAAAAAGTAATTTTTAATTTTTTTAACAAATTAAAATAATTTCTCAAAAAGCAAGCACTCCGCCACAACCTAAATTTCATTATTTTTAATTGTTATTGACATGGGATTTTAATTAGATCAATTATTATAGATGAATTTTGTTTAGTTATGTTATTTCTGCTGTATTAGTTTGGTTTTATTTTTTTTATATTAATCGTATTATAAGTTATTATAACATCTATTTTTTTTTATATAATGTTTAAAATTATTCATAAGTTCTTCTCGATCATTAAATAAATGGATAATATGTTTCGACGCATTTGAACTCACGTCTTATCGCACTATCAATAATACCGCTGTCAATCGAACTAAGACTCGATGGACAGTTTGGCTTTAATTTATAATCACTTAAACATGTATTAAAACTCCGTACACGAATTTAAGATGTGATAAAATGTCTTATAAAATGCAATAAAAATTTTAAATAAATAAAATATACAAGTAAACGTGTCATTTATCACACCCTTCAACCCGAATGTGATGTGGAGTCAAAAACGATTTTTTTCAAGAAAAATAATTTGGATGTGATGCTTTTTTTAGTATAATTTGTGGAATTGTATTTTCTTCGGATGGCTCTGAGTGGGTGAGGAGACAGAAAAGAAATGGGAAGGATAGTGAATTGTTTTGTGTTTCTGAAGTCAAATGTGGAGGACCCGGAAGGTTTTGATTTTCGGCCCCTGACTTGGGATTGCTAGAAGTCAAGTGACCGGGTTACACAATTTATTTTATTTTATTTTTGAATGGTTACACAATATTAATATATTTATTAAATTTTATATAACATAATTTTATGCCTAATACATTAAAATATACAATCAAATGATTTATGAATATGTAAGAGAATCGTATATGCATAAGAATTAAGAGGTAAACCTTGGAATGATGTTGATTTGGTTGCATCATAATAGACCTTCCCTATGATATGACATGCATGACATGTGCACTGAAATCATTTTTAGGGTAAATTGTACAAATGATCATTCAGTTATGTTCGTCTTTTTGTTTAAATCACTCAACTTTAAAAATTTTTAATTTAGGCATTAATATTTGAATTCATTGTTGTTTTGGTCATTCGTCGTTAAATTGATAACAAAAAACATTTTTTTAATTGGTATAATAACATATTTAGTCCTCAGCACTTACATATTCTATCAATTTGATCTTAATTTTAAATAATTCAATAAATTTAACCTTTCATATTTTTGAATTTTATCAATTTGATCCTCAAACTTCAAATCAATGTTTTCATCTTTTAAAACAGAGACATTTCACAATTATCAATTGTTTTATTTATGGTTGAAATTATTCAATTCAGTACATAACCCTTTTTGTTTGTATTTTTAAAAAGTTAAACACCATTAAAAATAATAGAAAATACAAATGTTAAAAATATAATGTAACATCCGCGTTTTTGAACCGGAGTTGGAACAGTATAGGGAAGGAGTCAAGAATTAGAATATGTAGCTAAAATAAGAAGATTAGGAAAATTTAAGGATTAATTAGTAAGTGTGAGAAAGGAGGAAGGACTAAATAGCAATTTATCCAAATTGAATTATGAGTCATCATGGGAATTAGATTGATTGAGGAGGGGCAAAAGAGTAATTTGGTGGAAGATATTTTTGGAGGCAATGTTTTGGGCCAAAGTGTAAAGTTGGAAGGCCCAAGGACTAAAAGTGCAATTTTACCGTTATTAAAAAAAAGATATTTTATAAAGAGAAATTGATAGAAAAATCTAGAGAAATGAAGAAAAGAAATGATGAAAAGGCTATAAAAGCCATCAGCCATTGTGCTTCACGTTGACCACCATTTTTCCACCATTTCAACTTTTGCTTTTCTTACAAATTAGTCCTTTTTCACCAAATACAAACCAATTAAGCTAGTTTCTTCCAAATTTTTTCAAGATTAGTGGATAAAATTAATAGAGAAGTGTAGTAGCTATCCAATTGTTAAAAGAAATGCATCCATACTTGTCTTGGAGGAGAAAGAAAATGGGAATTAGTGTTGAATACAAGTGATTAAGGTAAGAAAGCTAAACTCGTCTTTAAATACATGTTAGTTTTGGTTTAGAAACATAGATTATGATATGTTAGAATGATTTTAATGTGAATATATGTGTTTTGTATGGAATTGAAGAGAAAGAAAAGAAGGAGAATGACTCAATTGAAGAGAAAAGAAAAGAGAAGATCAAAGAGGGAAATGAAGCTTTCTACTAGAGTTGTAAGTACTACAAGATTTTAAATTGAAAATTTATTCTCTTTAAATTATATGATTAATTGTGATAAAAATGAGTAAAGTGATATGTTTAGTTATAAATATGGTGATTAGGTTTGATTAAATGAAATTTAGTGCAAAGGAAATATGAGAAGGGAAAAATTCACTTCAAAACAGTTTGGACTGTAACAGGGGACTAACTTCGAAAATTCACCAAAAATTGTATATAATGAGTTAAGGGTCGAATTATATATGTAATTAAATATTATTGAGTTTAGTTTCATATGGAAGAAAAATTGAATTAAAAGGAATTTTATATTTCGAGATATACTAGTTTTTGTGTAACAAGGTCAGAGTAGGTTTGAGTTCCCCTGTTCTGACTTTGAAAAATTATAGAAAAATATAAAAAAATAATTAGAGACTGAAATTTATATGGTTAATTCCTTAATGAGTCTATTTTCAATAGAAATAGACAGGAATATAATTTGATATTTTTACTAAAAGATAGATAATTTTTAGTGAAGAAAGGTCGAAACTGTAAGGCAGCAGCGAATGGGTAAATTGAAAGAATTTACTGTACAAATTGGCTAAAGTAAAAATTTTGAAAATTTTATGGTAAAAATATATTTGAGTCTAATTTCAGAAACATCAAGCAGTTTATAATTTCGAATTCTGTAGTTCAAGATATAAATAATTTAGTGACTATGACGCAAGTGGACAGCTTTGAAAATTAATGTGAAAATAAGAGTAAAGAGGTATATGATGATATATATGTGATGAACAATGTATATGTGAAATATTATGTGTTTAATTATGAATATTGATTATATGATAAAATGGTGATATTGTGTAAGCCTTTGAGTAAATAAAGGTGAAAAATACATTATTATATATATGTGAAGAGAAATGTAAATGTGATATATGAAATTATGAGAAATGATGAATATGAGAGATTATGCCCATGTAGACAAGTTAGAACTATTGTGATAATAGTGAGATGCCATTAAGGAACGCTAGCGCGCTTACTGTTTCGCACTTCGTGTGCTTACTGTTTCGCACCTCGTGTGCCTACTGATTTGCGCTATGTGCGCCTATTGATTGCCTACTGGATTGCACTGTGTGTGCTTACTGTTTCCCCAGCACTTGTGTGCTTACTGTTAAGTACTTCGGGGCTTTCTGTTCCGTTTATCTGATGGGTTCTATAAATGTCTATTATGGGCCAAGTGGATAAATAAGTTATGTGAGCAATGGTTAAGAAAGCTATGATGGCTAAATTGTGAAAGGGGAAAGAATGTGTAGATTGTGACATTGTGGTAAGTAAAATGTTGAATACATGAAAGGTAAGTATTATATGTGTATAAGTAATCATATGATGATAAAATTAAGTAAGCTAAAGAGGCTAAAATAGTCAATATGTGGAAAGTGGATGAATGTGCATAATGTGATAACAAAATAAGTTAAATGATATACATATGTGAAAAATATAGATTTTATATGATAAATATTCACACGTTTATTAAAATGAGTTAATAAAAAGTTTAGAATTGATTAATTATTTTTGTAGTACTTATCAAGCTTTCACCGGCTTAACGCGTTTGTTTCAACGCGTAGGTACGAAGTTACAAGAAGTAAAGTCGAGTTCAAAGACCTCTCTTCACATCACATCATCCTTTGGAGAACTTCAAATATAGGTTTTTATTTTAAAAGAAATGACATGTATAATGGTACTTGTATAAGTCCCTAATGAGTGGAAAAAAAATGTTATCTTGAATGCTATGAATTATGACATGAAATGATTAACATATGATATTTCGACTCGAATGGTCTTAAAAGACATCGGTTTTTAAAGAAAATTTTCTGTTACTCGACTTTCTGTGCCATACTGTAATGTAATTCTTCTATATTGTGTTTATACGTATAAACCGAGTATAGGGGTGTTACATATAATATGTAACAAAACTATATAAATAATGTATTATTTGTAAAAAAATCGCTTTGACAAGCATAATTTTAGTTTTTAATTATTTGGTAAATGATTTGGCACTGAATTGGATTATTAGTGATACGTATTGCTTATCACTATTTAAAAATTAAAAGTAAATAATTAAAAATAAATATAATAAATAATAATCTCTTAATCAATTTATATAATTAAAAAAATCATTATCAATGTAATAAGAGGAAATTCAATTAATTTTTTTACATTTTTATTCTTATGAAAATTTAAATGCTCGTAATTTTTTCTCATATAATTATTGATTGAACAATTGAATTTTTCAAATCTATATTTTTTAACTCTACATTTAATTTACAATTTCTAGGATCAACTTCGCGGACTATTTTTATGTAGCTTGAAGGAAATATCATGTTGTTAACCATAAGAGTAAATCTAAAGTACTTTTTTTTTAAAGAATTTTCTATTTTTCTTAGTCAAAATTTAATCAATCAAATGGTTATACAATATTATATTTGGAAGAAAACTAATGAAAAAGGACTTGTTAGTTTAGAGAAAATTTTTTTTTTTTTTGGGGGGGGGGGGGTTTACAAATTTATAGACGTGGAATAATGCCTATTTTAAAAGCCAAAGGCTTTTGTTAGGAAGTTCGAGGGTCAAATTGATAGAATTTGTAAACGTGAAAGGTTAAATTTATTGAATTATTTAAAATAATAATCAAATTGATAGAATATATAAGCATTAAGAATTAAATGTATTATTATACCGATTAGAAAAAAGGCTTTTCGTTATCAATTTAACGACAAATGACCGAAATAGGAGTGAATTCAAATATTAGTACCTAAATTGAAATTTTCTAAAGTTGAGTAACCAAAATAAGAACGCGAGCATAGTTGTGTGACCATTTGTATAGTTTACACTAATTTTTATTCCAATTTTGTCTTTATATTGGTGTAATAAAAAATAAGATTAGTAAAAAAAAAATTATAGTTTACATTAATGAGTGATTGAGTTGGAATAATAAATTAACTCGATATCAATTCGGTTAGAAAAAGATATTAAAAAGTCAAAATTTAAAGGGATAAATATCAAAATTACACATGAACTTTGATACAATTTGCAATGTTATACATCAAACTTTAATTTTGATTCAATTTTCACATTTCACTTATCTATGTGACACAAGTTTCCGTTAAACCATGTGAAAATCATTGACATGATATTTTATTAGGTATCAATAATTGAATTTTAATTTTGAAATTTGAAAAATGGAAAGAAAAAATTCAAAAAATAAAAGTAGATACACAAAAATTTAAATTTGCAAATCATATTAACCAAAAAAGGAATATATGATAACCCAGAATAAAGTGCTAACATTACATAAGCTGTTTTTAGAGATGTTAAGACATTTCCAAATGAAAATGTCGGATGATGTGCGTTCTACGTTGGAAGTAAAAGGTCATTGGGATGGATGTTGTCCGGAAATGCATCTTTGTTTTGTCCACCCATTGATATGCAGGTCTCTTAATTTTCTTACCATTGAAATGGTTCTTTTTGAATATGAAAAAGCATTATAGATATTGGGTGTGAAGTTGATTTCCGATTGTTGAGTGTGCGGATGGAGAATTCAATGAAAAGGTGGGATCACATGGAAGACGAGGAATGTAGTGATCCCGGGATGATTTTGGATACATTCGGTATGAAATCAAAAGGGAAGGAGAAGAAGGAGGTAGGACCCCACGAACTGGTGAGAATTGAAACAAGTTTTTGTTTATGGCGCAGAGGAGGGTTTAGGAGGTTGGTAAGTTGGTAACCTACGTCATGAAGAAGGGGGACGGTCCAGCCCTCCCTCAAATGGGTCCATATAAAGCTTCTTCCCCCCTTTTCCCTTTGGGTGGGTTTTATTTGTCCATGGGGTGGGAGGGGACTGGAGTACGATTACTTGCTGTTACTCATTCTTAAAGTTTCACCCACAAAACCACAACATTACGTGCTCCCAACAACTTTCCCCACACACTTCCTAATTCAACGTCTTTTTCTTTTATCAGTCTGTCTTCCGATTCCAGATTAGAAATTAATACAGGGCCTGATATCTAATCTTTGTGGATGTGTTTTTCTTTTACCTATTTTAATATTCCAATATTAAATTTAAATATTATCAGTTATATCTGAATCCGCTTAAATTATATTATTCATAATATATTTGAATCCACTCAAATATTCAAATTTAGTAAGTCAAAAATATTTTTAAAATCAAATTCTCATAAAATAAAGTAGACAATGTATTCGATTTTTTACCATTGAATCCATTATCTATAAAATTAAAGTAGACTCGGGTTCAAGCATTTGTGCGTGCATTGTCAAAGGATAAAGAAAGTATGAACAGATACTACCGTGTAATCACCCCGGTACATTCAAACAAAAATTTCATTGAAAAAAATAATTTATTTGTTTTAAAATAACTAATATAATAAAACGAAGAACTACTGGATTGGACCGAAAGAATAAAGCCCGTCTTCAAGAGCTCCCGAGATAAAAATAATTAAAAAAACCCCCAAATGCTTAAACCTCAGAGTGGCATCTTAAACTTAAACCCTAACGAAAATCCATCGCCAAAGAAGCAGCAGCGCTCCAGGCAGGCAGCATCAATGGCGTGGCTAATCCGACCCTTAAGAAGAACCCTTTTTTCTCCTTCCCTTAGAACCCTATTTCTTCATCAACACCCAAACTCCACCTCCTTTTCCAACTCCAGAACCTACATCTCCGATATGCGTAAGTCTGCTTTGCAAGACAACATTTTGAGGCTCCTTCGCAAAGAAATCCGATACGAGCTCGATCACTGCCCTCCAAAACAAGTATTTTATTTGGCTCTCGTTTTTTTTTTTTTTTGTTTCTTTATTAATTGCTTCGTTTTGGTATTGTTCCTCGTTCGAAATTGCACATCGAAATTTGATGCTGAAAATGGGTTTGATTTGATATTCAAAGAACAATGCCTGTAAAATAGGGTTACTTTTATTGCGCTATACTCTTAAAATGTGTAATTCTAGGAATATAATCGAACAGGCTCTTAATTTGATTTCGTTCTACGTAAAATAATTAAAAATAAAAACAATACATTTCAAGTTTCAAAGTGTTATATTGGTAGAACCTAGTGTTTTAAAGCTTAGTTATTCACCTAAGTCATTGATGTATATAAATTCCAAGTGGTGATGAAAAATGAAAAACACTTTAAAAAACTATGAAGGAGCCTAATCATAGTTTGTTGAATTGGGAATGAAGAAAGCTTCTCAAAAGAGCTTACATTTTTGAGACCTTATTGACTTTCCTGTTGTTGTAAGTGTACAAATGTTCGGTTGATTGCTGATCAATAATTTGTTTTCCACCTGAAATGCTGCAGTTTGGAAAAATTGAACCGAGTAACTCCTCGTTCTGAATTCTCACCTTTTAATTGCAGCCCATGACCAGATTAAATTCTTTTACCGTTGATGACCGATCAGGAGAGCAATGGATTCGATTGAAAAGAAAATTCGGAGAAAAAGAAGATATTACAATTGATGTAACCATGTTTGACGGGTCTGTTCCTGTCCCTGATTCTGGACAAGTACAGTCTGATGAGCAGCTTCGTATAACATTTATTGTCAACATCTCTAAGGGGGATGATAGTGATGTCTTGGAGATTATGTGCTCAGCTTGGCCAGATACCATAGAGATCCAAAAATTTTATGTTCGCGGGTGTAATAGGACAGCGAATCATCCTTACGTTGGTCCAGAGTTCAAGTATGTTATTTTATTTGTTTGCATTAAAACTGTCACAGTTGATTCTACAATACACCTTGCACAATCCTAATATGAATCAATCATTTCATATAGTTAGTTTAGGTCCCCTGCCTCAGTTACCTTTTTCTTATTTCGAGTTAAACCAGCTTTCCTTTTGCATTCTTCCTCAGCATCTGGGTTTAGGGTTTATGGAATGGTGGTTATCGGCTTTGTTTCTGACTTTATTCGGTTTATGTCTTCATTGTGGTCATTACAGGGAATTAGATGAACAACTGCAGGACTCACTTTATGAATTCTTGGAGGAAAGGAGTATAAATGATGAACTTGCAGTATTCTTGCATGAATACATGAAAAACAAAGATAAAACTGAGTTCATTAGATGGTTGCAAACTGTCAAATCTCACATTGAGAAGAAATAGAGCAATGTTTCTGCTGTGTTCGTTTTGACTTGTTGCTGTTTTAGTTAACAAAATCATTACTTGCTACACCAATTCTATGTGTGCCTCCATTACAAGAAATTGTGTGTGTGTATAAAGCTTGATGAATCTATTACTTGCCAAATATCAACCCAACCATTGAAAAGCAGTGAAAACATGGTGACCAACTGACCACTAGTTGCTACCCATTTCAAGTTGGATGAAACTACAATAAATTACAACCTCATTTGCATTAAAAAAAATAGTAACCTAAGACATAATTACATGCTCCTATACCAAAAATTCTAAGCTAATAGGTGAAGGACTGAACTCAAAATAGCAAAAAAACAATTAAAAAAAAAAAAAAACATCGCATGCACTATAATTAAATTAAATGAGGAAAACAACAATGGATTTGTCTTTAATTATTGGCAGATCTTTTGCTTGAATATTTCACCTAATCTCAGCTAAAAGGATAGCTTCATGTTTTTCATACATCGCTTTCAGACAAAAGAAATCTGGAAGTGTTTCTTAATTGAGGGGCAAAATTCAAAGGTGGGCAGTTAATTATGCAAGTGCAGGATCAGTAGGATAAAGCCAATCCAACACCAGGATTTGACAGTCCATCCGATTTCCACCACGTGGCTTGGGACATAGGGGCTTTCACTTTCTCACTACATTTAATTAATTAGTAATTAGGACTGGGGATTAAACTGCTTGTCAAGTTATCAAATCCCGTGTTAATGCGAGTTTGAGGTCTTCCCATCACAATTAAACTGACTCTAACAGTGAGGTTTTTCTGTTAGTTTACAACAAGATTCTGGGAAAATCATGTTTTGTAGAATAATCATTGATTACCCATCAAAATCAAATTTGATATGATGATATGGTCACTTAGGTAAGAAATCTAGGTGAATAAGATTTTACCCATCATTGAATGTTGGAAACATCATGTGCCTGGATTTGCAGATCCAAACTGTTTACTCCTAATTACATGTATAAACTTCACCATATCTATCTCATTGCCAAAGTAATTTAATTATTTTTAATATATATTTATGTTCAAATTTTAAATTGAAGGAAAAAGAACTCAACGAGCGACTCCAGTGATAAAGAATATGTTGTTCATCTCAGAAAATCCGGGTTCGAGTACCTGTGCATGCGATGTGTATGTGTTTTCAAAGGGTTAAGAAAATATGAACAGATATTACCACGTGACCATACGAGTATGTAATTGAAGGGAAAAACGTAGTTAAATACATATCTTTCTAATTATTATGATAACAATAATATAATTGAATTGAACGTTGTTATGATGTTAGCTAAAGGTGATAGGGCCATCTTACATTTTTCACCCCAAAATTTGATCCCTAGTCGAATCCCCGGAATGGAGATAGTCTATTATTTCAACCGCAAGTGGGCCAAAAAATATTGTCATTAATTTGAGACAATTACAACCGCCCCATATTTACACACTTAGTGGACCATAATAAATATAATATTAAAAATGACAACCTAAAAGTAATCCTACACATAGTTTTTACACTCGATGTTTTGGACCATTGTGTGTCCCAAAGCATCAATGACCTGATCGTAGATTATGCAATCTTAATTATGGATTTTTAAATCCTCCCTTCTCTTTCCCCCTTTATTTCCTTAATTGAAATTTTCATTTGGATAGTTACAGAATTGGGTAAACTATTAAAATAATCATTTTTTTTTTGTTTTAGGTTACATTTTAATCATTTATATTTGAAATGTTACGTTTTAGTCACTTATGTTATCATTTTGTTACAAAACAGTCACTCCGACGTTAATATTTGTTACCTCCCAAATGGCAGTGTAAATGGGTTTTAAATACCAATGTGGATGTCGAAAAGTTGAATTTTTTTTTTTTTTATGAAAGTAGAACACAAATTTTGGGATGTCCTGCATGAACGATTTGGGTTTTAGGGAAAATTTTATATTCTATTTTCATAAAAAATTAAATTTTCTCATCCCACCTGGACATCCATGTTGGCATTTTAAACTCATTTTAACTGTCACGTCGGATTGTCGTTTGAGGGGTAACATATATTAACGGCAGAGTGACCATTTCATTATAACACGATAACGTAAGTGATTAAAATGTAACATTTCAAACATAAGTGACTAAAACGTAACTTGAGACAAACAAAAGTGACTACTTTGATAGTTTACTCTTATATGATTAGTGTTCAAATTTGAATTTCGAATTAGTATGAAAGAAGGAAGATTAAAAGGATTGCTACTATAAATTACATTAACCCTAATTGACAACAAAAGAAAATATTGGATAAATTTGATGGAGTAGGGAAACCCAAGAATGTAGTTCAAATGCACAGTGTGTAAAAGCAATCTCGAATAGCTGAAGTACTCGCCTGACATAATAAAACACTGGCTTGACTCAGTTATTTTATGTACATGTTTGCAGCAATGATAGATTCCAAGTCTATCATTTGCATTCCTTTTTCTTTAAGATGCAGATGTCTTGGACTTATATATATATATATATGCACACACAAACTCGTTTACTTGTTAACTAAGAATCATCTTTATATTAAAATGGATTTGTTAGCACATTATGGCGATTAAGGCAACATTGAAGTTCATTTCAAGCCTTAAATTAAGCTGCATATTTGGGAAAGCTTTTTTTCTCTTTTTCCAACTTTTAGAATTGGAAAAGGTAAAATCTCATCAAGTCTTCTATATTCAAAATGCATTTACAAAAAATCCAACTAGAAATCAAAGAAAAAAAAATCTATGAAAAACAATAGAGAAGGAAGAGGAAGAATGAAAGTTGAGGAGCTACTTAGAGCTTCAAAGACAGGTCAAGCTTCAACTCATCTTTTTTATTGTTGAAATGGTTAACTGTATCCCACCAATGCCCATTCATTCCCTCCGTGGCTGGACCAAACTTCCCTACACTACCTTGGAATCTAGCAGTACCATTTATCCCCTGCAGATTGGAAACATGCCCGACTGCCCTTGTTTGATCAACAGGTCGTCTAGACCATCCATTGTGCCCATAAACATGCGCCGATGGAACTAAAGATGGCTTGTGGATCATGGAGTGCTCTCGAATTCCAAGTGCCTTATTGAAAGAGCCATACAAAGGAAGTGAAGCCAAGCTAGAATATCGAGTGGGGTGTGTATTAGGGTAAGCAAAGGCTGAAAAAGAGGCCGCCGCTGCCCCACCGCCAATCCGCTGCCCTCGTTTGGCTAGTGTTCTTTCACGTTTATGTGCATTTTGGTGGCCTCCCAGAGCCTGTGAGCTATAAAATTTTCTTTGGCAATAGTTACATGAAAATACTCTAGGCTCAGTTTCATTACCTTGAGGAGGCAGTTCCGAAGAATCTTGATCACCCGACAAGTCCGCCTTGAAACAGTCGATGAAATTGAGCTCTGGGTTGGATTGATCTCGATTGGAGAGACGCAGATCCAACACGAGATCATCACCATCATCATCATCTTGGTGGCGGGTTGCTTCTGCTGCCGGTTGTTTATCTTGTTTGAGGGTCGTATTATCATGTGTTGAGGTTGTGAGGGTGGCAGCAGGTGAGACGGAGATGATGGTGGAAGTTTCAGAGAGAGATGGCTCTGATGGTTTTGGAGGCTCCATTGCAGAATGAAATTGGTCGAGGGGTTGAGGGGAGGAAAGGGTTTAATTAATAGAAATTAGAGAGGTTAACTGTTGATGTTTTTTCCTTATTAGTAATAATAGAATGCTACCCAGCAATCAAAAGCTCTGCAATTTATTTATGGTTTTTGTACTAAAGTGGAATCATATATTTTTACAGTTGCAAGGTCTTAATACTATAAGACTTTAGAGAGAGAGAGAGAGAGGAAAAGGGAAAAGAGGAGAGAGGTTAATTAACATGATGTGTGTCTTATCCAAAATTTAAACTCATATCAAATAAATGTTAAATTAAAAATTTTAATAATTACTTAATATAAGTTAAGATGGTTTGTTATTATTTATATGATGTCATATTATTATTTTTTATACTAAACTTTGATTTAGTATATATTTGGAATTCGCATTTTATATTATTTTATGTGAACTGCATTTTAATTACGCATAAGTTCAGTACATTCTTAAATTCATAAGATATATTAAATTATAGGTTGATTTTTTTTATACCATAATGAGGCGAACTTAGATTATTCTTTAAAAAAAATGAATATCTTGAATTTTAAATTATAAGTTGAATAGTTAATACATAGAAAAATAAAAACTATAAACTATGTATATTTCTATACATAAACGAAGGTGGGTCAAGCTGGAGCAAACTAAACCCGCTTCTGACCCGCACCAACAATTTTTAATATGAA
Source organism: Kokia cookei (assembly GCA_039519145.1). Classification (NCBI taxonomy): domain Eukaryota; kingdom Viridiplantae; phylum Streptophyta; class Magnoliopsida; order Malvales; family Malvaceae; genus Kokia; species Kokia cookei. Next base: position 9,264,044 of record CM076902.1, on the reverse strand, counting down.
AACTCAATTTGGCTTTAAAAAAAAAAAAAAGAAATCGCGCCAATAAAGCAGTTGACAGATGCTGTATGACCAATATTGAGGAAACAAACAAGTGCAGATCAGCTATAATGTATGCTGATTGAACACTGGACATATATATATGTATTAGATATTGCCAAAATGGGACAGTTTATAAGCTTGTTTAATATCTTAAGGTAAGCAATTACGATTGCTTAATTGTGTTGCATCTAATGTGCCAAAAAAGAAATACACTTTGGTTTTTTTAATTAATTCCACTATAAGAAATTTAATTTTTAAATTGTTACACCAATATATAATTAAGTAATGTGATGAAATTGTTTTTAGTTTTGATCACGGTAGTATTTATATTCATTTAATGGTTCGTAGAAATTAATTATTTGAGATTCGTCAAGATGCGAATATGAATTTTTTTTTTTTTTGAAATACAATATAACATATCACTACACGCAAACTTGTTACATGATCTGAAGGGAAAATTAGATATTTAAATAGGGCTAACTTACAGCTATATGTATATGTGAATATACTATAATTTGAGGCAGCCGATAATTGATATAAAATATGAATATTCTTTGATGGTTTACAAACAAGCAAAGGAACCCGAAGCGATTAAAAATCTAATTAATTGACAGTAAACTGAAACCACATTGGTTGTTTAGAGGAAGCAATTTTGATATTTAAGTTGAATTCCCATGCTGAAGCAAAGTTGGTGTCCTCCTTTTCTGGGTGATGCCGACTCAATTTATTCACTTTATTTAGTACACCACCACTTTACATATAATTGTTATACTGCCAACAATTACATCTGTCACATTTTTTAAGTATAAGTAATTAATGAAAAAGACTAGCATGAAATTCGATATATACATATATATAAAGAGAGAGGTATGATTATCTAAGGATTGAACCCACTCTAGCAGTGAAGAACCTACGTATGATGGATATATAAGGAACTGATTTGGATGATAATAGTTGAAGGTTTGATTGTTTTTTTTAGAAAAAAAAAAAAGAAAAGAAAAGAAAAGGAAGGGTTAGGTAAGGTTGCAACATTTGAAACGATGGAAAAGAATCAAAGTTTCTCCTGCAATCACATCAATCCATTGATACAAATAAACCCCAAAGAAATCTGTCTTTTTCTGTTCTAATTCCCAAATACCAAACTATCCTCCATCGTACATATACCACTCTTCTCACACGTGTTTTTTTTAATTATAATAACCCGTATTAAATTCGAACCATAAATGTGAATAACGTAATTTAAAAATGATGATACATGTTAGAATATAAATGTGTTGAATTTAATTAAATTTTGGGTTTATATTTCTCTCATTCGTTAACTGTTATCCCTCATATCTCACAATTTCCTTAGAGAACAATCATTTGACTAATGACAGGTAAGTGAGAACTAAATTTCAAGTTCCATTTCATTTTAATTGTCGCTTCGAAAAGGGAAAGTGACAATAAAAGATTAACAAGCGTCGGCATCACCAAAATTACTTGCCAAACCAAAAGTTGAAATTAAGAACATGACCAGAAATAAAAGGTCATTTAATTTTGAGATCACATTTTTTTAGCTGAATTTAACACTCAAAACAATAATAAAATATATCATTTTGTAGTAGAATCCAAATAAACCCTACAACTCGTCACAGTAACATTAAATATATGTAGCTTTCTATTCATTGCTTCCGATATTTATAACTTCCAGTAATTTAAAGAGTAAAGAGAGGGTGCACCACCTCTCTCTGTTTTTCTTCTCTAGGGCTCATCTGCCTACGCACAAACCCTAAGCAGCTTGGGTGAATGCTTACCGGGAAAACAATTGAAGTAATAAACTTGCAATAGAAGAAACAGATTAACAACAATAACATTATATATGGGGTAAAGTAAACTATTGAGTAGGTACGAGTAATTTAATTTTAGTTATCCAAGCGTTAAGTTTTTTAACGGCGGTTGATTGTACATATCACATTATATTTATATTTTTATTTTGGTCACTCAACTTTTAAATTGCTTTCATTTTGATCATTGATTTTTTTTTTTTTAAGTTTTGAGTGAGGTAAAAAAACATTAATAATTAACGTGAAAAATTTATAGAAATTAAAATAGTGTGTTACAAAATTGTCAGTTTGTACTTGTTTATTTTATTGCCAAAAATTTTATAAAAAAATTCAGTATTAAAATTTTAAATTTCAAAACATCAAAATCAATTAAATAATTTTTTGAATTTTTTTATCCCTTTATAATTTAATCGATTCGTTACTATAATTGTGAAAGTTTTTATTTAATTCATCGATTATTAAGTTTTTTTAAAGTCCGACTAGCGACTGCAAGTGACGGTTCAACACTCGGCATGATGGATCAGTACCCATCGATAAATAGAAGAACATACCTTAGATCCAAGCCAATCTGACGCTCAATTTCAGGGATCAAAAAGAAAATCATTTGGATTTTGGTTAGCAGATTTGTAATGTTCAAAGTTGTTGCAAGTGGTGTGGATAGAGAATGTAATGATTTTTATAACCCAGTGACTTAAATGAAATTTTTTTATTAATTCAATGACCAATTTGTAATTTTTTAAAGTTGAGTGCCAAAACATACACTTACTAATAGTTTAATGACATTAGGTGTAACTACCCTTAATCTTTTTATATAAAAAAAATTATTTAATATTTTATAAATTATTATATCACGAGAAAAAAACTTAGAAAATATAAATGACAATACCAATACATGATTGAGTAGGCTTTTTTTTTTTGTTTTGAATATATATTGATGTGATTACATAGTAGTATTTATTCATACTTTCTTAACCTTTCAACAACGTACACTTTTAAATGATTTAACTGTCCCCATATATTAATAAATTTATAAAATATCAAAATTTTTTTGTTAATTCACTATACATCAAATTAATTAACATTTGTATATTTATGTTGCGTTTGTATTACTTTTTAATATCGTATGGTTCTTACATTATGTATGATGTTGTCAAGTTTAGATTAGTTTATGTAAACGTTTTGAAAGCTTTACAAATTATTTAGATTAATATGTTGATAGTATGTTATGGACAATCAAAACTTGAATTTTGATAATTTTGTGTGAAAAAGAATTTATGAATTATTCCATCTCTTGTATGGCTAAAAAGATATTCAGATTGATTTAATTGATGGATATAATTACTTTTAACATGTGATGCACTTAATACCAACTTTGTTATTGTCAATAAGAGCATACAAGAATAGAAGGCATTAGCATCATTGTTGTCTTTGACAAAAGGTAATGAAAGAGAGAAGAAGAGAATGGAAAACAAAGATATGATTGATCATGAGTGTAATTTGAGGTAAGAAAACCTAATATTATTACTTCTTCCTTTGTGTTTAAGGTTTTGCTTTGTCTATTGCATCCCCTAATCTCTTTTTTGTTTTGTTTAGCTATAATTAGTGTTTGAAGCAGTTAGAGATCAAGACTTTGGCTTAGTTTAGAAATATTTCTCAGAATTTTTTTTTTTTTTTTTTTTTTTTTGGAAAAGTTAACATTTTTAGTTTTTAAAAAAAATGTTTTTGGGCCAATTTTCTACTTGAGAAAAACACTTTTTCTCTCAAAAACTAACTTATTTAAAAATATTTTTGTTGTGCCAAACATACTTCTTAAAAGCAATATTAATGAGACCATTTTCCATCCCTTCAGTTAAAAATTAGAAGCAAGCATACAATAGTAAAGAATCGACAATAAACCTTATAATGAGTTGGATTAACTTGATTCAATATTATTGGGCCTAATATTAAGAAACCTGAAAATCTCCAAACATTTAACTAACCATTTTGCACAACAAAGGAAGGATCTCTTCATTCCGGCTCGTTTTTTTATGTTTTTGGGTCTTAAGCAAAACAATAAAATGAGGTTTTAGATTTTTTAAAAGTGGAAGAATTTTTTTTAAGCACCTTAAAAGTTGGTAAAAACAATTTTTGGACTTTTAAAAGTTAAAAAAAATTTTGGGATCCTGTAAAAAAAATTTTGACATTAAAAATTTTTTTTTAAAAAAAATTTGAGTTTCTTAGAAACTGAAAAATAATATTTTAGACCTCTTTCAACTTTGAGTTCTGGGCGACCGCACCTCCAAATGACCCCAGGGCGGGATCAATCTTCATCCAATAACTATTAACCAATGTGATAAGAGCCACCATCCTATTGAATCAATGTTCAATCATATAGTCTTTAGACAGTAGAGTTTTAAGCTACCGACTATATTATTTCAATCTGTTTCATCTTTCTTGAGCTAAACTTTGTATTGATAAAACAATTATTTTTATTTTTATTTTATAATTAATGAGATGTGATCCATAATTTTAGTTTCAAAACTGTCCACTTGGCCATGCTCCCCTCTATCATGTGGATGTACTAGCCCGTCTCTTCGATATTATATCTGCAAACTCAGGGGCGAAATCAGAAAATTTTTTAGAGGGGCCGAAGTTAAATTGTAATTTTTATGATGGTAAAAGTGTATTTTTTAAAGGATTAAATTAAAATTTTATCATTTTTAGGGGAGGCTAAAGTGAATTTTACCTTTACTAATTTAAAATTTTAAAAAAATTAAAGGCCTAAATGGAAAATTTTCCATTTTAGGGGGGCCCAGGGCCCCTGCCAGCGCACCCCCCCCCCCCCGGTTTCGCCCCTGTGCAAACTGAAATGGGTTTCCTTGTAATAGCTTCAAGATGAACAACACAATATACACTTGGAGAGGTGCGATTTCTCATCTTAATTCCATTTGTTTCCCCCAATATTCAAACTCCAATATACACTTGACTCTGTTGTAACGTGATTGATACATACATAGAGTTACACTTATTTATATCCAGAAGCCATTGTGTTGTTACACAAATTATGTATGGATTCCCCTGGTCATCTGCAACTGCAATGTCTCCTCAAGAAGTTTGAATGGATGCTAATTTACCTCCTGAAGCTCCTCACAGTCGATGGCTTTTCACCATCTTCCTTAGGCAGCTTCACTGCAGTATAGGTTCCTGCACCGCAAAGGGCTCCCAAGATGGGGGCTGTGAGGTACACCCATATAGCGTTGTAGTTATTTGCTGCTATGGCGGGTCCCAGTGTTCTTACTGGATTCATCGAAGCCCCTGTAATTGGTCTGTTTCCACACCACAAAAACAAGGGAGTTTATTAACAATCATCCTCATTGAATTTCTTGGAATTGGGATCTTTGAAAGCTAGGGGAAGAAAAATAAAATAAAGGAGAAGTGATTGCATAAACTACAAACCATTATGATCCCTGAACCAGTATATGGTTCGCTGAATGTTTCGGAACATCTGATGAAAATATTTCCTAGATTAATTCAAAACTTAAAGAGAAAAAAATGGGTCTAAAAGATATTAAGATCTAGTTGTCTCCTTCATTATTGTATTTTAATTCCTTGATCAATGAAGGCGGCGATCTTGAATAGCCAAACACGTGATCATCGTCTCCCAAGAGCTAGCTCTTCCACAAATTATGGATTAAACTTGCCATGACTAATTCCCAACTTCTGAATTTGTCATAATCTTTTTCTATCCCTAAATTGCAGCCTCATGGAGGACTTTGCTTGTTCTTCAAGTTTTCTCTACGTTAAGTAGTTGCTTTTGTATTTATAATATAATGCGAAATAAAACCAATACTAGAAAAAAATGTTGAACATACCCGGCGATGAGAATATTGAGCATGACAGTAGCTCCAACCGCGATTCCCGCCAACTCACCCACCTGCACATATTTCATCCCTCACAGTCACAATATAATATTCCCTTTAACATCAATTTTACTGTTCTAAATCTCTATTTTATATATATATATATATATGCCTGCTTGTAATATGAGTTTGAGATGATATAAAAGAGAATCTTACTGAATAATATTACTAAGTTATTTTTTCTTTTAGCATTTAATGTATTGTTTTTACTTTTTTTTTTTTTTTTAAATTGAAGAATAATGTGAAAGTGAAAAGGAAGATGGCTGTTAAATCTTATAGCGTACCTTTACATTGAACTATGAATTCAATGGATGCGAGCAACTTTGTATATATTACTATTATCTTTTGGTTTTATTCATTGGAGATTGAGCTTGCCAACCACTAGCCATCTTCATTGACTTTTGTCTTCAGAAATTTTGAAAAGTTCATGAAAGAAATTAGTATACTACTAATTTTGAAAATTTATACTTACTGCTCTGGTGTCGGTGGCAACAGCAGTGACGACGAACATGAGATTGAAGCTAATGATAAATTCCAGAGCAAAAGCTTGACCAAATCCCCCTGAAGGAATTGTCACTCCCCCTCCCATCATCGGATGAAACACTCCTTTTAGCCCAAATGCAGCACACAGTGACGCCATTACTTGTGCTCCGATGTAGACCGGTACCTGCCCAGAAATTGAAACCCAAAAATTTGTTGTTTAAAACATCTACAAAAGACAAAAAGGAAAATCGTGGGATTAACCCTACATGTTTCCTAGGAAAGTGTTTGAGTGCAGCAAAGGCAATGGTGACGGCTGGATTGAGATGTGCTCCCGAGATGTGGCCAGTGGAGAGTATGACAATCATGACAGCAAGGCCAGTTGAGGCGGCCAGGCCAATCAGAGTTTCAGAGCCTTGGGTCTTTTGGTTCACAATAGCAGTGGCTGTACCAGCGAAGATTAGTATAAAAGTGCCTATGAACTCAGCACCCACCTGGAACAAAAAATGGCAAAATAGTTAGATTTGAGATTCACTTTTAACTAACTCTCAAATCATGTGTTCGACATTAGGATCTCTTGTATAACCTTTCTTGCGAGTGAGACAGGAGGAGGTGGCAATGAGCAAGAGACAGGGGGTAACCTCCCTTCTTCCATGGAATCTTCCACACTGAAGCATTTGCAGCTTTTGAGAAGGGATTTCTTATTAAACCCACCTCTGTGGTCTCCCTTAAACCCACCAAAGAGTGGAGCACCAGGAGTCCCCGGTGTTACAGGGGTCGAAGGAGCTGATGGAACATCCTCATTCTCCATATATATCACTTATATAATTCAGAACAAACTACTCTGAAAGGAGGTTTTGAGTAATAAATTATGTAGTAAGAGAAGAGAGAGGCTTAAGTCTCTCTACTGGATTAGTTGGTTATCTCATTTTTTGGATGTTATTGATGAGCTTAAATGTCAGGTATTTATAGTACAAGCCAAGAGTTGACTTGGAGAATCCCAAGAGATAAGGGAAAGAGAAAGAGAAAGAGAAAGAGAAAGAGAAAGAAAAAGAACAAGATTAGTGGTTGAGACTAGGAAACTCTGGAAATAGTGTCGGGGTGGGACATTGAAGAAGTCTCTTGCAGTAGCTGAAATAGGAGGAAAAAGTGGCCTTTACCCATGGGACATCAATAATGAATTCCCTGTCTACCTTCCCAATTCAGCAAATTTTTTAAACTCCAATGCCTTCATTCAACCTTGGGAATGGAGTGGCTTTGGCATTAGGACTGGATTTAAAATCCACTATCTACAACTTTATTTATTATTTTTCAATATAAAAACTTGGGTTTGATTCGTTAACAACAGCAATTGGTAGAGAGCTACTAAAATACTTGTACTTTAGTAACATCAAATTGATACCGAGAATCTTTGGAAATGGACAACTAAAATATTCACCGTCATCGGTGGATTTTTCATTTTTTTAATTAAAGCACTATCAGAATTGGATCAAATTAAAAGGAGAGTCCTTGATGCAAATCTCAGTGAAATCAAATACTAGCCCGTACTGGAAGAAACTTTTGAAGTTAAGAGCTAAATTTGTTGATCGATCAGGAGCTGGAATCTCCCTGGGCAGAATCAAATGGTTAGTAGGATCTGGTATGGGATAAGGGAAAAAAGTGAAAAGGTCCCATGGAGTAGATTGCTTTGGTTCCCATTTCCTATAACAAAGCATTTTGTGATATCTTGGCTAGCTATGCAGGATCGACTTCCTACAAAAGTAAGGCTTATTCAGGGAGGGATGAATATTGATGGAAGATGCAAATTTTTCAAAAAAAAAAAAAACTGGACCAAATTGTGAAGCTTCCGCAATACTTCCAGGTCGGTTTCGAACAGATGTAAAGAAAACCAATATTAAATCAAAAGATCCAGAAAAAAATATATGAACATGCATGCATTTCGATCAAAAGAAAAAAAAAATGAAAGGAACGAGTTCTTGTCATTCTTTATTACTGATTGATACCATAGCAGCTTTGAGAAATGTAAAGGCTGTTAATTGCTTCTTCTTTTGAGAAAAATAATAAGAAGAATAAAATAGAGAGAAGTAAAGGGTTAAACAATAGCCATGCATGCATGCACGACATGATATTGGAATATGTTCTTCACTGGAAAATATCAGTCCCAGGGTCCGAGGTGAGAGGAATTGGTAAAAGTCCTTTTTCAAAAAAAAAAAAAAAAAAAAAGTTTGGAAATGCACGAGTAGAGCATGGGATTTCCCATATCTTTGAGCAGGGAGTATGGGATGTGAAAGGCAAGTTGTAGGTTCAGTTGATTTGGTAAATGTAGAGTTCCGGTGGTTCTTTTGATTTCCTTTTAAAAATGGCATCCAGCTTACAAATCTAAAATCCCCAATCATTCTATCTTAAGCTATGAATTATTTCTGTGGGAAAAAAAGAAGAAGCACTAAGCATCATTCTTTTGGCATGGCATGGTATGGCATGGTGTTTCCTTTTCAGGATATGGATGTGAGCACGAAACTGTTTTTATTCCTTTTCATTGGTTACATGGTTCATTCGATTTCTATGTTTTTGTACCTAATTGATCTTCACTCATTTTGAACTCGATGTGAAACAAGAAATCTTGCAAGCTCCAAATTCATTGAGTAAATTATAAAGTACAAGTGATAAATTTATTAAAGGTTAAAATATGTTGTTAATCCTCGTACTTTTATAAAATTAAAGATTTAATTTTTGTACTTTAAGAGTTAAAAATTTTAATTTTCAATTTAAATATCTTAATCCAATAATTATCGTTTTTGATAGTTTCCATCAAAATTTGTCAACTTAACATGCCTATTTTCTTTTAATCACATGTGACATCATATGAAGATAACCTAATCAATATGTCAAATTTTGAAGTTTATTACTAATAATGTTAATGGTTTGATTGAAATTTTGAAGTGAACAAAGTTGAGAGACTTTAATTTTTAACTTTTAAAATATAAAAATTAAATCTCAAATTTTATAAAATATAAAGATTAGCAACATATTTTAACTCATGTACAAAATCATAAGTCATAACCTGATAATTATAAATCTTCGAATCCTCTTTCCCAAACCTGGTAAAAAGAATAAAATATTAAAAAAACAAGGAAAGTTTTAACTTGTGTAATTCATTCAAGGGTTGACTCATTTTTTGGGGTCTGAATTTGATAATTATTCTTATATTAGGGTTTTCTTTTTTTTTTGTTTGTTTAGATCCTAAACTTGGTAGTGTCAACTTATTTTTATCCAAATTAGACCTTGAACTTGATAATTGTTTCCGCATCAGGAGTTGAGACTTGAATTTTAAAGTTTTTAAGGATTAAGGTTAAAAAACAAAGTTAAAGTCTCAATATAAAAACATTTGCCAAACTTAAGACATAATTTAGATAATAAAAAATTAAACCCCGATATGAAAAAATTATCAAATTTAAATCCTAAAATATGATTTAACCCTTTATTAAAATAAGTGGCGTTTAGCGAGCCTTAAAACTTTAAATATGAGCCTCTGCATTTTTGAAGAACTTGTCAAAATAAGGAAATGGTGGATTGGTGAGAATGGAAACTAAGAATCGAAATGGAAGTGATAAATGAAGGGATGGAGAAAAAAGGTAAGCAATATATATAGGAATAGTTTGAATGGCAGTAAAGAATAAGGAGGAAGATTAATTTATTCTTCTTTAATGTCGCAGACAAAGTGGAACATCAAATCATAGGTGGAACCATAAGAAATGCCCCCCAAAAACTGAGAGTTTAATGAAGAATATTAATAGGCGGCATAAATTCTGTCTTTGTTTCTTCCATTATTTATTATGGATGGTCAGTCCATTTGCTTTCTCAGCTTAGCAGCAGCACCTCCCCCGCTTTTAATTTGGGTTCCCTCTCCTTTCTTGCTGGGCAAGTGATCTTCGCATTCTTTTTTTCTTCTATTGGCTGTCTTTTTCAACACATACTACAAGGGAATGGGATTTATACTATCTCAAACTTGGAAGCACATCATTCATAGTCATTTTTTAAAAATAATATGTTTCAAACCAAATCTCTTCCAAATAAGATATATGTATAGTTTTCGAATCGAATTTTAGTAATTTTAAATATGACTGATTGAATATTAATTTATGTCTTAGTTAGAGAATATTAAAGATTAATATTTTATTTAAGTGTGTAAATTTGATAAGAATTATAAAATTAAAGATTGATTAACACTATAAAAAAAAAAAATGGAATTCACAGATCAGAGGAGAATAGCATTTAGTCATTGAAAAAGTTAACATGCCTGAACACCCTTCTTTTTTCAGTTGAAGCAATACCTTTTTTTTTTCATTTTGATTTAAGAAAATGATTATAGTGAGATTTTGTGCGGGCAAAAAAAGGGTTAATTTTTGAAAAATTAAATTCTAATTCAATCCCAGCATTTGGTCTATGATAGACCATATCCTCAAGGTCATGGAATAAGTGCATGTGTGGGTTTGGAAGTGATGGCAGCTGGATTTTCAATCAAAGTGATCATATGAAATATAAAAAGTTTAGTTAATTATTTTCAAAATTAACATCTAACGAGTTAAAAGTTTGAATTTTAATATTATTTTTTTGAGCATTTTTATGTTGATTTTACGTTTTATATTCATGGTCGTCATTTTTTAGTTTAAAGTTACATTATCTTATTGAGAGTGCAATATACTTTATTATTACACCTAATATTTATTCATAAAATTTTATTTTTTAAAATGTAATAATACAATACGTCTTTTTATGAAGTAGAAGTTTGATTTTTATAAAACAATCCTGTACTAGCAGGGGTCTTGATCCTTAAAAACAATTTTTTTTTTAAATAATAAAATTACAAATCAATATATGATAAAAACACACCCTAACAAATTTTTATTTAACTTTCCAACAATGATGAGATTGTAAATTAATAACTAATAAAATTACATTTATTCTCTAATACATTCATATTTAAATTCCAGTATCGTAAAAAAATATTCGACTTCTTCCCTGCAACTAATAAATTTATAACATCTCATTTATACTTGAATAAAAATTTAAATAAAAAGTTCATTTTTCTCTAGCTCGTGGGAGGTTCTAAACTCGGTGAGGCAATCCAACTAATTGAGTGGGCAATGTTCATCATTTTGTCTCGCACACAGTGAAAGTGCATGTGCATTAACACTCAAGAGGTCAACTTCCTGCAGATCCATCCACGCCAACTTTTTTGTTCCCCTTTTTTCTTTTATAATGTTTCTCTCCTGTTTTATTTTATTTCTTTTAATGTTTATTATTTAAGTATGATCACAGTTATAAATAGTTAAATATATAATAAAATCTTAAACATAAACACGTATAAAACATCCCACTATGAAATATGTTTTTCTGTGCCGAGTTAAAACTATTAAATCTGTTTTTTTCTATTTTGATGTTCATAAATTATATAAATATTCTTTTATATTTAATATCTTCGATTTCATGCAACTGCACATATAAAATATTATTTAATTTATTGATTGAACTTTAATTTAATTGATATCGTTATTATTATAATAATAAAAAAATAAAAATTTAAATGTATTTAAAAAAGTGTATTTTTTCTTCTATTTAAAAACTTGGATAGATTATGAAATAAAAGTAACATGCACCAAGTTTAAGTTTATTCTCAAAATATTGTGTAGGTTCGATTGCTGTGTGAGAATAAAAACAAAAAAGTATTATGCCTAATTGACGGACCACTAAAAGTGAATTTGATAAATAAAATGTTATTTAAAAAAACATTTATTGTTTTTTTTAAATAAATAAACAATTATATTTACATAAAATATCAAGGTATAATTAATACAAAGTATGAATAAACGAAAAGTATTATGCCTAATTGACGGACCAACAAACTTATTATATTTAAAAATATTAATGAATTCAAAAGTTAAATAAAAATGTAATTACGTATTCACTTTTTTTTTTTATCAATGTGTTTATTCTAATTTTAAAAACAAATAAAAAAGAGCTTTCTAATTTTAAAAGAATCTTTTTAAATTGACATAAAAGTATGGTTCATAGAATTTTAACTAATTATCACACCATACAAATTAAGATATAGAAAAGTTTGTTTTCCATTTATTGTAATTTCTATACCACATTTATTTCCATTCAGAATCTTAATTTTTAAAAAAAAAAAAAAAGAAAAATATTAATCTAATATAATTGGTACAAAGGATTGGAGGATGGGTTGTCTGGTATTTTAAAAATGTCTCCACTTTTCAAAATATGTCATGAAGGCCCCCACCAAATCAAATTAAAAGGGAAAATGAAAAATAGGGAAACTAATTCATTTCTAAGTCTCTTTGTCATGCATTTACTACTTTTACTTTGCTTAATATATGGTTCCCAACTTTCCGAGCTGGATTTAGTTTCATCCATCAATTTTGGTGATCTATTTTATTAGTTGTTGATGAAATTAATATTCGATCAATCAACTTTAGATCAAGCAAAGATTACAACTTTGGATAATATATAAACATGATTAGAGCTTCCAGTGGTTTGCAATGAAAACTTTTCCAATTATTTTTTATTTTATTAATTAAAAGTCTATATCTATGGCTACAATTATAGGAGATCAAATTTTAGGTTATGGCCCCTCATTCAAAAGCCAATAAAACATCTTGATAAAGTTCTTCTTTTCTCTTTTTAAATCATTATGTTTTTTCAACATATGCTTGGGAGATTCTAAAAGAAGAAGAGGAGAAAAAGGTCATATGCTTTGAAGAGATATCTGTTCATACTTCTTATGACTCTTTTTGACAACACACATCTTACACATACAGATGTTCGAACTCGAATCTCTTAAGATAAATAACGTCTTCTTAACCATCGGAGCCACTCATTGAGTTCATATTTGTAACTTTTTTGAATTCGTTTTTTTTGTGGATAAATAGAATCAAAATTACATCAACTTAAGAAACCAACAAAATCGCAGTCCATGTCATTTTGGATGGTGCCAAGCAATTGCAATTCAATAGGAGTATCAAAAATAAATTTTATATATTTTTTTTTTGAATTCACTGTTTAATGTTGATATTGACATGCTGTACGGAAATAATTTTTTATATTATAAATTTTATATTAATAAATTATTAGGAGACTTCAGTTTCTTTTTTAAAGACTCAATCTAATTTATTTGAATTTATTAGAGTTTAATTTGTATATCGGAAGATGAGAGATCTTATGTACATGCAACAAACATAAAAAGTCATCCATATTATATATGTATAACACTCACACCCATCGCACCCTAAACCAATATTTAATTATGAGTACCTTTAGTTCAATGGATGCTGAGAGGATTCTGCGTGTCCCGTTAGCAAGGGAGGCCCATAATGATGAAGTGGTATGGAGAGGGGAACCATTGGGTGCCTTCTCTGTCAGAAGCGCCTACAAACTATTACAAAGCCGTAGTCCTAGTTTAAGTGGGTTACAGTCATCCTCAACAAACTATTACTAAAAATATGGAGCTTATACATCCCGGGGAAAATTAAAATAATGATATGGCGTTTAATTAAAAACTATATCCCTACTAGATCCAATATGTTCAAGAGACATCTGACTGTTGATGCTATGTATCCGATTTGTGGTAATGGGACTGAGGATCTGATTCATGTTTTCTGTTCCTGCCCTGTTACAAATGAAGTATGGATGTTTGTAGGCTTACACTAGATATTACATTTTCAAATCAATGATTTGAACGAGTGGCTTATCTGGATTTTCAATACGCTCTCTCTATACTAGGTGCAGTTATTTTGTTGCCCCTTATGGACCTTATGGAGTGAGAGAAACAAAAGGGTCCATGAGCATACCTATAGATCGGCAGAAGAAATGGTTACCTTTATGCTCCAGTATTTAAAAGAAATTGATTGCTGTGAGAAACGAAAACCTACCAGTGTGAAGACAAATGTTGGTTGGAGGCGTCCCCTAGTTGACGTGACCAAAATAAACTTTGACTCAGCTTTCGATTCAAGGGCTTACAAATTGGCCTCAGGGATCGTGGCCAGGAATAGCTCGAGTCGGGTCCTGGCATCTAAAGCGACCATTCATGAGCATGGTGGATCTGCCTTTGCGACAGAAGCCTTGGCATGTTATGATGTAGGATTATTAGGAGTTGATTTAAACTGTTCAAAAGTCATCTTAGAGGGTGATGCACTTTTGATCATAAAGAAATGCAAAGCTAAAGAAGAAGATAAATCTGAGATCTTGGCCTACATAAAAGATATCAAACAGATTACTTCTCATTTCCCTTGGGTTTCTTTTCAACATGTATATAGAAACGCAAATAAAGTTGCTGATTGTAAAGCATCTGAAAGCTTAAGAAGAAGAGAAGGTTTTTACCTGGGAAATGGAGTTCCTTAGTCGACAAGAAAACCCATAGAGGATGACTGGTTACAAGAATCAGATTAGAAAGAGCAGTATTCGTTCCATCTATATCGACCTTTTACCCTTGACTTGGAGAAACCAAAAGTTTAAGAGGTTTTTCATGAAGAGTTTTTTGATTTGGAAAGGGAAGAAAGGTTTCTTGGAAAGCAAATAGAGTATGGGAAGAAGTACTGTCAATCTTGATTGAAGATATGGGATGGAACGGGCAAGTTTCTTTCCCAAGGCTTTGCTCTAATAAATATTTTAATTTATTTTTCTTTTATTTTTTATTCTTCTTTTCTTTATGATTAAGTCATTTCGACGACAGGTATTCATAACCGCAGGGTTTTTAGCTGTCTTGTTTTGCTTTATAGGGGTAGGCCTATTTTATGTTTTAAATTTTATTTTTAATAAAAGCCTAGAAGCTCATTTTTCAAAAAAAAAAAAATTATACTTTCAAACTCTCTAAAATATATAATTTTAAAGTTTTGTTATCCTTATTTTTTTAAGTAATGTAAGATATGCGTTTTTATTTAAATTTATAATTTCTTTATTTTTTGTATTTAAGTAATGTGAGATTTATTCCGTCACTAATAAAGTACTTATTTCTTGTAGACTACTAATAATAATAATTATTTTTAAAACATAAACATTAACAAAATATATTTTCCAATAATTTGGCGCTGATATTCAACAACATATATTATATTATTGTTAATTACAAACGATACGTTTCATAATTATGTAGCTTTCATATGCACACATAAATATCCGAATTGTTTGTATATACAAGTGTTATGGGTTAGAATTTTAGTTTCACAAATAGCACGGTCTTAGGTAATTTATTTGCTTCAAATCTACCTAAATCAGTCTATATCTTGAAAGTGAAAATTCTCAAGGGAAAATCTTTAAGCTACTGAATAAAACGGAAGCAAACTCAAAGTGAATGAGCAATGGAAGAACTCAAAAAGCCACAAGATAAAGTGTTTAAATAAATACTTTCAAATATATTCAATCACTATGAACGAAATAATTACAAACGAGGGAAAGACTTTCACTTAGAATTGATCTCCCCAAATACAATAATACAATTTAAATTACATTGACAATTAAGATTAAAACCTATTTACAAAATGAAAAAGTCTTAAGTTAATTAAATGTTATACAATCTTATCCCTCAGGATTACAAATATTAACCACAATAACTCTAATTTTATTGAAATGTTCCACTGGACCGCTAATGCTTCAAGTAAATGAGTTTTTCTATTTATTTCATGAATTAGGCCAATTTATGTGTATCAAATGATCCACATATAATCAATTAAACTCCGTAGAACATTCTGTGTGCATTCGTCTTAGGCTTTGATTTACAACTCATGACATAAGGATGAAATCAAGGAAAAGTAAGGACTTACCCTCAAAATGATAAATTTATTACATGATTTTTCTAAAAATGATAAATTTATAATTGCACTTTACCCTTTTTGTTATAAACAAAAATAATAGATAAAGGATGAATACGAAAATATGAGAATTTATATTGTATTCTATATTTTCGTTCAATTTACAAGTAGCATACTCCCTTATATATAGAGAGAGAGATTCAACTTTTCATATTCTAGAGAAAAATAATTACAAAAATATGAAAGGTTAAAAAAGATAAAAAAAATTAAAAATTAAAAGAAATAAAAAATTGAACAACCATTTAATAATATTCATAGCATTCTCAAATTTATAATTTAATACTCATAAAAAATCATTTGCCAACTTTGCCCTTTAATAGTATATAAAATATATATTGTTTAATGGAGCACATATTAAAGTTAAATTTTTTCAAAAGAATTTTTTAATACATTTATTATTTGTTTTCACCCAATAACATATATTTATTTTTATTTATAATAAAAAAACAACTAACATGAAAATTTATCGTCCACTTAAATTAAGTATATTTTTTAATTTTGATTTATTTTTCTTTTGAAAAATGAAATATAATTATTTTAATGAATATTATTTTTAAAAATTTGTTTTTTCTTAGGTGATAAGAATTCTAGTAATATTTATTGCTTATTTATTTTAAAAAATTGATATTTTCCTTTACAATACCGATACTTGAGCTCAAAACATTAAATTTTTAACACACAATTTGAATCATCTACTTTTTCGAGTTGTTGGCAAAAAGAAAAAAGAAATGAACAATAAAAGATTTAATCAAATAAAATCGTAAACAAACAAAGATTTCAATCGATTTATTTGGTATTTCATTTTATTTTTGGTAAACCAACGTGGGCTGTTCACTCTAACAACAATAGTGTAAATAAAATTTGATACAAAAGCCCAAGGAAGTTAATACGACAGCAGCAATAGTTGAAACTTGAATGTGAAATATCTGCAGCCTCTCTTCTTCATTTTCTGGTGTCGACAACTGGAGTAACCCATCACTCTCAAGTCTCAAGGTACGACTGGCGCCCTGTAGAATTTTTCCTCCTCTACCGTTTTTCTCCATTTTCTTCACTTTTTATGAGGGATCGGTAGGGAAATTTTTTCAACTGCATATTTGCCCTTCTTTTTTCCTCAATCTTTAACCTAAAATGGAATACTAAAAATTCCTGATTTTTTCCCCTACTACCAAACGAGGTCACATTGTTCTTTTCTTACGTCTTTTATTTTTTTTTATCTTCAATATTTGATTATTTTCCTGATTTTTGCTGGATTGAGCGTTTAATAATATGAGAAATCTGTTGTAGGTCAAATTCCGAAAACTGTACTCAGTCGATCAATTGAAGTAACCCAGTCGCCGGTCAGCTGACTTTTTTGTGGTTTTTTTTGTTTCTACTTCATTATCTACAGTGCTTCTCAGTTTTCTCTATTTTTCGTCACTCTTAATAAATTAGACTGAAAACTTGTGGTAGATTATAGAGTAGTACTGTTATGGGTTTCAATGAATATTCTGTAATGTATTCCCTTTAGAAGATATGATGTATTAGGTGAGAAGATTGCATGAAAATATATTTTGGAACCATTTTTAAAGCCAGCGTAAAATATACCTCACTTACTACTTGCATGTTGCAATAACTTTATGTTATCGAAGTAATGTGGTAGAATATTAATCGACTGACAACATTGCATGTTTTTCAAATGTATCAATATGGGATTTACAGCTTAGAAATGCCTTGAAAATTCCCTTTTTGATCTTTCAATGTTCAACTATGCATCTTTAATTTTTATGGTTCTATCGCTTTATGCAAACTTTATAGCAAATTGGAGGGATAGCGATTCCTCTTTGATTTTTCCTTGCCCTGTATCTTAATTTATGGGATTTGTTACTTATCATGGTCGTGATTTCAGTTGTGTACTATTGAAATCGTTAACATTTGTTTCAATGTGGACTAATCAGATGGACTCCAGCTCTGGCGAAGAGTCAGATCTTAGTGAGTCTGAGATCAATGAATACAAAGAAAAGCCATATGAAGAGATTAGGTCTGGGAAATACAAAGTAAAGGCCTTAAATGGTAGCTTAAGATGCCCCTTTTGTGCTGGGAAGAAGAAACAAGATTACAAGTACAAGGATCTGCTTCAGCATGCTTCTGGAGTGGGTAAAGGATCTGCCAACAGAAGTGCAAAACAGAGAGCAAACCACTTGGCCTTGGCAAAATATTTGGAAATTGACCTAGCTAGTGAAGCAGATGAGACCTCGCGTCCAACTGTACCACAAGTTGTGAACGAGACTCCAGAGCAAACTGAGCTTTATGTCTGGCCATGGATGGGAATAATTATGAACATTGTTTCTGAGTCGAAGAATATAGACTCGTTGCATGATAAAGGGTACTGGTTGAAGAGGTTTGCTAAATATAAACCTATCAATGTTCAATGTTTCTGGAATGAGGTAGACCTGACTGGCCAAGCCATAGTAGTGTTCAATAGTGATTGGAATGGGTTTGTGAATGCAACTGCTTTTGAGAAAGCATTTGAATCTGAGCGCCACAGTAAGAAGCACTGGAATGGGCAACAAACTCAGCTTGGTTCCAATATATATGGCTGGTGTGCGCGTGCTGATGACTACCAATCCGATGGGCCAATAGGGGATTATCTTCGGAAGGTGGGTAAATTACAAACCATTTCTGGCATTGTCCAAGAAGCTGCTCAAGATAGGAATAGCGTTGTGGCAAACTTGACAACAAAAATTGATTTGACGAATGAAAATTTAGATGAATTACAGTACAAATACAATGAGACTACTATGTCCTTAAGCAGAATGCTCGAAGAGAAAGACAGGCTGCACCTTGCCTTTATTGAAGGTCTGTTCTTGCACTTGCTTGTTCTTTATATATTTAGCTGGTCATATATGCGTTCTTTTTAACACTTAAGAATGATAAAAGATTTCCAAGTTTTCCTTAACAATGTGAGATGCATCACTATTAGATGCCTTCTCTACTTGATGTAATAAATGTGTACAATGTCTTTTATGATATATTCTTACTCTTTGGATTTAAGACTTCCCCCTAAACTCTTAATGGTTTGTCTAGTTGATGCCATGTAATAATAAAAATGCATCTGGGTTCTTTTATGTTTTTGAAAGACATACATGAACTCAATTAGTCCATTATGTAATCAGAGTTTCACGTTTTTGTGTTTTAATTGTTCATTAGAGACAAGGAAGATGCAAAGGCTTGCTCGAGACAATGTTCGAAGGATTTTGGAAGAACAGGAAAAGCTGAACCATGAACTGGAAACAAAGAAAAGGAAGATCGACAACTGGACCAGGGAACTGAATAAACGTGAGACGCTAACTGAGCGCGAAAGGCAAAAACTTGATGAAGACAAGGAAAAGGTAATCTGTCTCATGGAAAAGCATCCTGTTGCTTGGACCTAATGAAAATAATATCAAAATGTGGTCTTTTTGTTCTACACACTATGTATTGTTCTCAATTTTATTGTCAAAAGCTGGTACTGACTTATATTAAGGGTTAAATTAGTGACAATTCTAGAAACTGCTCCAGGAGATAATTGGTTGGTATTATTTATGGATATGGCACCTGTCACTGATGTTTTATTCTGTCTTTCCAGAACAATGAAAGAAATAATTCACTTCAGCTAGCTTCCATGGAGCAGAAAAAGGCTGATGAGAATGTATTAAGATTGGTTGAAGAGCAAAAGGTTGTGCATTAAAAATGATCATATTGTAGCATATTTCATATTTGTAGTATACAGTTATTTCACATCTAGTTCTGTTAATGGGATTTTTAATTTTCCAGAGGGAGAAAGAAGAGGCCCTTAAAAAGATACTTCTACTGGAAAAACAGCTAGATATAAAGCAGAAGTTGGAAATGGAAATTGAAGACTTGAAAGGCAAGCTGCAAGTGATGAAACATCTTGGACAAGATGATGCAGCTGTACAGAAGAAGATGGAAGAGATGAATAATGAGTTGCTAGAGAAGATTGATGATCTGCAAGATCTGGAGTCAACGAACAAAGCTCTTATATACAAAGAGCGTCAAAGCAATGATGAGCTACAAGAAGCAAGGAAAGTGCTAATTCAGGTGCTGCCTACTTTATCTTGGCTTAAGACTGAATTACGTTTGCCTAAGCCTTGGATTACTATGTAGACTCAAGCAACTGGTCATAAAATCAATGTTCTTTTTCTTTTATGCAGGGGTTGCCAGAATTGTTGGGTAATCGCACTAATATTGGATTAAAGAGAATGGGAGAGCTTGATCCAAAGGCTTTTCATGACACTTGTAAGTCGCGATTTCCTCCTGATGAAGCGGAAATTCAGGCCACTACTCTATGCTCATCATGGCAGGAGAATTTGAAGAATCCAGATTGGCATCCATTCAAAGTTATAATGGAGGGAGGGAATCCTAAGGTATATCTAGCAACCTAAGTCAAATGGTCATCAGTTAAATTTAAATTTCCCTTTGGCCTCTATCAAGTTGTTTATGGAATTATACTTTTAGTGTATGTCTAATCTCTGGTGTCAGATGGAGAATGAAGTGGAAAATAATAGATCATTTTCTTTTGATTTCCCTAATGTTGTCAGATGGCCTGTTTCACTGTTGAGTACATGATTTTTGGCAAAAGGTTTTAATGAGTTCTTTTGCAAAAGTAACTTGTTTAAAAGTAGTAGCATTTTGTGTTGAGCCTCCTTTTGAGAAAGAGGCATATTGCTGTTAAGAAAGAAAATGGAGGAATGGCTTGTGCTCAATAATCTTGTGCATTGTGCAGGAAATTCTAAATGAAGAAGATGATAAACTAACAAATCTAAAGCTGGAATGGGGTGAAGAGATTTATAATGCAGTGGTAACAGCTTTGAAAGAACTAAACGAGTATAATCCCAGTGGGAGATATGTAATTTCTGAGCTCTGGAACTTCAAGGAAAACAGGAAAGCCACACTAAAGGAAGTCGTTGGGTATGTTCTTAGGAACATCAAAACAGCAAAGCGCAAGAGAACCTGAGGCTAAGGTTTGTATCATTACTGTTTCGATGTTCTTCTGTCATGATATCTTTTGTTATTTTGCAGTTTCATTAAGGATGTGTTTGTTTCACTGAAAATTGCTTTTGTAAAATGAATTGGTTTTCTTGGAAAGTGTATATTTTTTGGTGTTTGGACAATTCTACATAAAATGTTTTTCATTGTGTGGTAAGTTTTCCTGAAATAATTTTCCAAAAATTATTTCCAGTGAAGCAAACACATTACTTATCGAGTTATGTTATTACAAGGTTTTTTGAACTGAAAAAATATTTGTTTTCACAATTAATCTAGAAAACTAGATTTAAGTGATAATTAAATTATTAAACAACAATAATTTTAAATTCTCTTTTTCCATAATATAAAAATAATTTAAAAAAGTTAAGCAATAATACATCCATGAGTTAGAGTTAAAAACTTGAAACTTCCAAAAATATATCTAACTTATGTTCAAACTCATACATATAGAGCTTCTTTAAACTTGTAACTTTTAAAAGACATGGTTTTTCTCCTTCCAGCTTAGTGTCGATATTAGCTTTTTGAATTTTCGTTAACCCAAAATAGCAGCACTGAATCAATATTTAAAACTTATTCAAGTACGATTAATTGTAACATGTAATCCTGAATAGAAAAGACATCACTAACAAGTCAACTTTGTAATAAAATGAACAGAATCTACATTTGTCAGCTGAAACATTAAATACAAGTTTTATCATATCTACAATTGCTAAACCATCATGGCAACTGCCAACCTCCCATAACCAATACATAATTTTAAGATTTTGGTACCCGAGAACATTCATAGCAAATCATAACATTTGTCAATAATGCTGCCATAATCACTACTGTTGATAGATTGGTCTTCATTTGGTCAACTGGTACCTCATTCACTAGTAGATTTTATAACTTTTTTCTCAACTTCTGATTGCATTCTGCCAAGCCTTTGATCTCAAGCATGTCTCTATTTCTTCCACCGTTGGTTTCCAATAACCAACTCATCCATTTACGAACTAGTTAGACACCTACATCAACAGATTAAGTTGAGATAAGAAAATGGCTTTAGATCATCACGTGCGTTGCTACAAATCCTATCACACTACTACTTACGATAACAAACTCAGCTACCCTCCTGGACGTTATAAAGGTGAAGTGCCATTGCAAGCCAGTGATCTTGCTAACCTGTAATAGTCTAATATTGCAGTTGTAGTGTCTCAGAGGAACACAAGAATTAATGAAATATTAAAAAAGCTACGTGATAACCTTAACTAGCACTTGGGGCTCTCCTTTGCTCTATGCGTCCTTTTTCCACATTCAAACTTCATATAGTGGCCCTCTTGCATTTTTCAGCTGAAATCCTTGTAGGTTCATGTTTAACCATCCATCTATGGAGTTATTTAATCTCACATTCAACTTATAGAAGACAACTATGCGATAGTAGAAAACCTCGTAACTATAAACCCGCTAATTTGCAACATCATTTTCATTACACAAAGGAAATTTACGTGTAATCAAATCTGCATTAAACGAATAGGTCATCCAGTATCATCATCACACGCGTAATGAAAAATGCATTAAACAAATTGATTGTCAATCTCGAAGTTCTTGATATTCTATTCATTTTAGAAAGAAAATTTGGGGAAAAGTGCTCCCAAAAAATGACTTATTTTGTAGTGCCTGTGAACTTTAATCCATCTGAAACGTACATCTGATATTGAAAATTGCAAATTGAATAGTCAAAAAATGCATTAAACAAAGTGGATGATTCCCATCCAAGGAAGCAATGCATTAAACCTATATCATTAGCCAACAGAGGTGAAACGAAGAACCAGCTATGCTTTAATACAAAAAAAAGTTTTAGTCATGTTTAAACTTAAGAAGCATATCATGAAGTTGCATAAATTGCATCCGAGTTTCCTATCTCTCTGCACATTATCATTTTCTAATCAACATGCATTAAAAGGAAATTCTCAACAATACACCAAATTTCTCACTTCTTTATGATCAAAGTTGCAAGTGATGCTAGAGGGAAAAAAGCGAGAGATAGAGATCCCATCGGTTGGGATCACTCGAGGCTTGGTGACCCCAAAAAAGGAAAATTGTCTCTATGCCTCTGTAGATATGAGTTCATTTTTTATGGATTTTGGGCTTCTATGTAGCAAGAAAATAACAAGCAAAGGGCAGCCTAGATGAAGCATAAGAAACGGTAAGAAGAGTCTGTAAGTTTTGTGGGAATGAGATACCCATGCCCAGTAAGTGATAGCGGAGATGGATGAAGGAAGGAATTTTGGTGCAAGAGAGAAAGTAGGAGGGAAAGACGAAGGAGCATGATACAAATCTTTCTGGTAATGTTGCTGGCGGGAGATGTTGGATGGTTCCACTGGTAAGAGAATGAGGAAAAGGCAAGATGATCTCTCGAGGGTTGGTGAGAAAGAAAGGATGGATGTGGCATAAAATGTCTTGTGGAAAAATTGAAGGGTAAAGATATTTTACAGAAAAAAGAACATAGGTTTTTACGTTGACCAGTAAAATCTTTTACATTGACTCAACTCATCTTCCCTCCTGAACCAAGCGCATGAAAATGAAAACAGTGAAACAAACACACCCTAAATACATGTAAAAGCATGGGATTTATTAGGTGCTGAATTTGAAGTTCATCGTTTAGATCTGTTTTGTGATGATGCCAATTTGTTTGATGATGCAGGATGCAAATAATCTTCAACTGTTCCGGAATCTAACCAAATCTACTGGGACAGTATGCGTATGGAGCTGAGTAGTATTACTGGGTTTGTAAATTTCATTTTCAGCTACCAAATTAATCCTGAACTTGGGAACTTTTTTTCTGTTTTAGTTTGGAACTATCAGCAGTCTGGATCTGCGCTACTTTTTTCTATCCTAAATACAAGTGTTTGGTTCAGCTAGCTAATTCTGGTCTCATTGCACTGCACAAAGTGAGGCCACTGTTTGATTCAGGGAATAACCATTTCATATAATAAACCTGAATATCACCCAAATAGTCAGTCACCGCGTTATTTAGTGACCATCAGGATTTGGGTAGAAATACTTCTATTTTTAAACACCCCCCAAAAAAAGGAATTCAAAAGTAGATGTAGAAATTTCACGTTAAGCAGCAAGCTGTAGGAAATTTGGGGTTTCAGATACGGGGGAGAGATGAAAAGGAGGAACATATCCTCAGCACGGGGGTCTTTCATCTTCATAGTGACCAAAGATTTAGGGGTTTTTTTAATGATTTTTGAAGAAAAGTCGAGTAGACAAAATGACTAAACGACCGGGTAACCCAATTTAAAAATATTTGTAGTGTTTTTTTATATTTATATATACTTGTTTTTAATGACACATCTTTTTACTTGTTATAATTAGTGTAAGGTTTTTTTTAATCTTTTAATAGAATTAGAATTCTTACTTATAAGTCTTATCTAGACTTGATCATGGGTGGACCGCCCGATTCGACTAGAAGGTTTGTTCAAAAAATAGTAAGGTTTGGACAAAAATATAGGTTTAAAAAATGAGTTTGGACAAAAAATGAGATTTGTTTTCTAAATAGGTCGGGCCTTAGGAAATAATTTTTCGACTCAACTCGATCCGAATAAATTAACCATTTTTAATAAAAAAATTATGTTATTATTTTTTATTGTTTCTGATGTTGTTTTGCTGTTGTTATTTTTTTATGCGTTTTTTTTATTGTTTTGTTGTCTTTTTTTAATATTATTTAAATATTGTAGAACTTATGTTTTCTTGTTAAGTTTTCTACTATTTTATTTGCAATTATCTTAATATAAAGAATTTTTAATGTATTTTAAATTTGTTTATTTTTTAATGTTTGTTTTAATGTTTTTAAGTGTATTTATATATTTATGTAAAAAAAAGTGTATTTATGTATTATATATTTTTTAAATTTGTTCTATATAATAGAATGATCTGAAAAAGAAAATAAGGGTTGGGTTAGGCTTGTGTTTGGTTTTTATAATTTTGATTGGGTTTAGACAAAATTTTCAGTTCATTTTTCAAGTTGGGTTGGGTTTTGGTTTAACAATTGGGTTTAAGATTTTGTTGAAGCTTGACTTGAACTTGATTCAAACCATGAGCAGCTTGTGTTTGGTTTTTATAATTTGGATTGGGTTTAGACAAAATTTTAAGCTCATTTTTCAAGTCGGGTTGGGTTTTGGTTTAGCAATTGAGCTTAAGATTTTGTTGAAGCTTGACTTGAACTCGATTCAAACCACGATCAGCTCTAGTCTTATCAAATAAATTTATTTAACCAATTATTTTAGTAAAATTAAAAGGTTTGTAAATATTTTAAATGACGAATTGAGTGATACAATGAATAACAAAAAGGTTATATTATTCCATTTAAAAAGTTTTTACTAGATTCAGATATATTCAATTAAGTTTATAAAGAATATATATACTCGATTGAAGCTCGTTTTCTTGTACACAAACAAGAGACTTCTTCTTTATGAGAAAACGAAGGTTTGGATGGAAGTGTTAAGAATGGCATCGAAATGGAAAAGGTGAGGAGAAATAGGGAGGGTTTGAAGGGCAAGGATTAGCAGGAAAAAAAAAAAAAAGCTGCTGTGGTGCGGTTCAGAATTAGTCATACAACTTTACATGAGAGGAGAGGGTAAATCATTTCCCAAACATTTTTTATTTCTCTATATTGAGGTGAAAGTGGTGAGTTTTATCTTGAATTTTCATTCTCAAAACTTTTTATTCTCTTGAATCATTATTAATTTTGGATCTAAAATGTTCTTACCCTTTCATAATATTACATTCTCAAACAACGTCGGAATAAGAACGCAGGGTTTAGTATCAATATCTCAAATATTGGGTGGAATGGACCACCTTACCCTTTGTTTAATCAATTTCATCTCCTTCTTCCAACTAAAAAAAAAAAAAAATGTCCATAACTTTTATCTATTTTTAACCACCAACGATTTAAAATGTAAAATCAGGGTGTAAGTTTTTGTTAATTTCCTCATATATAGTATCAACCATCACTCTCAATTCTCTATGGTGAAAGAGTTTCTCTTTCTTTGCACTTCTTCTTCTTTAGTATTCAATATTTGATATTTTGACTTGGGCATTTCGTTGAGTGAAAAAATGAAACTAGCAAGAGAAAAATTGAATGTGTTTGGTAAGTAAGAAAATTAAGAGAAAAGAAGATAGGAGAGATGGAATTTCCATCATCAAGCATAAAAACAAATTAGAGAAAATGAATGATGTATTTTAATTGAAAATTATGCAATTTTTTTTCTTCAACAAGTTCATTTTGTTTTCTATCAAATCGCCAGTCAGCTGACCTTTTTGTGACGTTTTGTCCCTTAAAAAGAAAACTCCATTGTTACTTTAAATAAATCAGACTGAAATTTTGTGTAGAACAGAGTTTGGATGAATATTCTGCAATGTATTCCCATTCACAGATTAGTTGTGAGAAGCATTGGAATGGGCGACAAGCATAACTTGGTTCTACTATATATGGTTGGTATGCAGGTGTTGATGACTACCATTCCGACGGGCCAGTAGGGGACTATCTTCGGAAGGTGGGAAAACTACAAACCATCTCTGGCATTGTCCAAGAAACTGATCAAGATAGGAGTGAAATTGACTTCACAAATGAGAATTTAAATGAATTACAGTACAAATACAATACGACTACCACGCCCGTAAGCAAAACTATTTTAAAATATAAAGGAGTTACGACGAAAATATGTAAAATTATTTTAATTTTTAGAATATGTAAATGGACTCTTCCTTGTTATTTATAATTCATCATTATTTAAATTTAAAAAGCTAATTGTTTTAAGTTGGGTTGGGTACAAATATTAAATCAACTCATGGGGGTGTCAATTGGACGGGAGGGGTGCCGGAGGGGGTGAGGGAGAAATTTTTATCCCCATCCCCGCCTCGCAATCCATTGCGGGTACAAAACCCAAAATCATTCCCGCCCCACAATCCGTAAGACTAAAACCATCATTATCCCACCATCCACGTGGGTCCTCAAACCCACCTAATTCAACTATATTTGCCTTGCGACCCACTTCATATAATATATTTATAAGTATCGATAAAATAAATATAAACCAAATTTTTTATAAAAAAAAAAAATATGAAATACCTGTCCTCCGAACTTCCACCACAAATGTGATATTATTCCAACTATCATCATTTTTAAAAAAATAAGTAATATAACTTCAACGCGAGTTTAAAAAATTCAAAAAATAAAATCCTTACATAATATTAAAATAATCATTTTAATATTAAATTAATTTTTTATAAATGTTTATTTGTTAAATATGTTTATTGTACTATGCGGGGCGGACGGGTACAGAGTTATACCCATGTCTATCCCACCACCCACAACAAATCTAATTCTTGTCCCCATCTCCAATCCACCACCCACGAAACCTACACCCATTCCCGTCCAATTAAGTACAAAATAGGGCGAAATCCCGCAAAACCCAACCACTAACATCCCTACCAATCCATATGACCAAACATACAAATTAACTAGTCAAAATATGTTATTATAAAATAAATAAATAAATAAAACTGCATGTCACTCGTGTACAGATTTAAATCGAGGAGATGAGGACCAAACAATTTAAATATATCAATCTAAATTAAAAATAATAATTTGTTTTAAATTTTATACGTTAGATGGATTAACATGCGAATTGATTATTTCAAATGTGTCATTTTAAAGAAATAATAAAATAAAATTAGTAATATTATTACATATTTATAATGTGGTACATTATAATACATCTAAACTTGCATTTTATAAACCTACTTATCAAAATAGAATAAAAAACTAACACATTAATGCTATGTTTGGTAAGAATTTTTCTATGCATATTTATGGGTCAATGATAAACTAATTTAATTAGTAATATTTATTCACTCTCGTAGTTTATTTTTAATATAAAAAAAAAAAAGGAATTTTATTTATTTATTTTATTGAGGTCTTATTGTTTACAAGGATTATTACTCATCTTTTTAAATTTAAATTTAAATTTGTACTAACTATTATTTATTTTATATCTAATTATTGCAATGCATACTTAATAAATAAGCTTGTACTTTATGTTATCGCACTAATAACCAAATGAGACATAAATTATACATCTATAAAATAGCATATTAACTAATTGATAAACTAAAACTAACCTTTCGTACACTATCACAATAAAATATAACAAGAAACTATTGTATAAACTAATGTGTAATAATTTATAAATATGTAAAGCAACATATAACTAATTTTGTTATGATACATAACCTATTAACTAATTGATAAACTAAAAACTTTTTGCACACTAACACGATAACTTATAACAAGAAGCTAATGTGTAATAATTTATACATATATAAAACAACATATAACCAACCTTTTGTACACTCGTATTGTTGAAATCCAATTTATTCGGGCCCAACAAAATTTAAATTTTGAAATTTAAGTTTATTTTAAAATTAAATTTATTAGAAATTTAAATTCAAATTTATTTAAATAAAACTCCCAAGTCCAGACCCAATTACAAACTCATTTACACCCAAAACTCAGTTACAAACAGGCTCAAATGGCCCAAACACTACACCTAAAATCAAACCCTAAATCTGCAACTAATTTAAGGCTACCCCAACTTGCACCTGCTGCCGTCCACCCTTCCAACCAGGAGCTGCCACGTCAGCACCAACCAGCAACTTGCCTAGCACCATCACTCATCTGCAAGACGAACCTGCACTGCAAAAGAAAGAAAAGATAGGTTTTTGAAAAAAGAGATTTGTAATGATTGTAATACTGGTTATAAAAACCAGATTCAAACAACTGTAAAAGGACGGACCTTTATTGATCATTCAAAATCAATACGAAAATAGGTATTCAAAAGTAGCATAAACTGATAGCATTCAAGGTCAAGTAAACAAGCAATCCATATTGCAAGAAAGCAGATTATCAAACAATCCACATCGATCCAGGTATACATCCTCAATAAGCATTAATCCATTAATACTGACCCTTTAAATTTCAAACTGTTGGCATTATCTGTCTGTACATATTTATTAATACATATTATTTATTACATCATTTATCATTTATTTTCTTTTTCAAAACCAGCCTTTAATGTGTATTAATTATAATGACCATAATATTAATAATAATATTAATTATAAACAGTAGTATTAAAAGCATTAATGAATATCAATAAAATATTAATAATATAAAAATTAAATGAATAAAAAGTAGTTGAAGGGACTCCCCTCAATGTTGGGTCACTGTCGGAGTTTCGATTGAGCCTGCTCCACCCCGATGCGGTAGCCCCGAAAGTCGCCGTCCTCATCGCCTCATGATTGCAAGAAACTCCGATGAACAGAGTGTTCGACGATTCAAAAAAGAAATAAAATCAACAATTAGAAAAATATAGAGTAAGGAATAACAGATTTCAAAAGAGGGCATAATAGAAATCTAAAAGTTTAGCAAACAAACAGTTTTTCTAAAAAAGAATCAAAAGAGCTTTTTTTTTTAAATAAAAAAACAAATCGAATAATCGGATGGTATGGGAACTAGAGAAAAAGGGAATGGAAATTGATTTTAAAAAAAAAAAAAAAAAAAAGTATAAAAATTATTTTTTTCCAGATTTTTAGCCTTTTATAATAAAAATTATTTTTTTCCAGATTTTTAGCCTTTTATAAGCTTTCCAAAACTACAGCGCTTTGAGGGTGTGCATTTGGTGCCAAAACAACATCGTTTTGACCTAGTCATTTTATACTTTTAATTAATTTTAAATTTTCCCAACAATTTTATTTTTTATTCAATTTGATCCTTTGACCTTTTGAAAGCCTAGGAAGCTACCACGTATCCTTAATTTGGCTTATTTATGCAATTGATCCTTCTCATTTTATTTTTGTTTCAATTTTTCTCTTAAATCAAGTTTTTTTATTACAAAATTGGCCCAAAAATTTTAAATGATTTTCAAATTAGTCCTTTGACTTCAGAATGCTTGAGAAGTCGCCACGTGTCACCATGTTTTGGTTTTATTTTCTTGGAAGTCCCTAAACTCTCTAGAAATCATATTTTGACCCCAAACTTTCTAAAAATTACATTTTACCCCTAAACTTTCCAAAATTACATTTTTAACCATAATTTTTTTTTTCAAAAATTAACATTTTACCCGTGAACTTCCAAAAATTCTATTTTTGATCTTGATTTTTCCAAAAATTACCATTTTACCCCTAAACTTCCAAAAATTTCATTTTTGACCCTAAAGTTTCCAAATATTACCATTTTACCCTCGAATGTCTAAAAATTTTATTTTTAACCCTAAATCCTTCCAAAATTACCATTTTACCCTCGAATATCTAAAAATTCCGCTTTTAACCCAAACATTTCAAAAATTATCATTTTACCCACGAATGTTTAAAAATTCTATTTTTAACCTCGAACCTTCCAAAATTACCATTTTGTCCCCGAATGTCCAAAATTACCGTTTTACCCCCGGGCATCCAAAAATCACATTTTGAATCCGTCTGCTTTGTTTTTTTTTCTCTTCAATATTTATATTTAAATTTTAATTATTATGCCTTCGTATTTTGTATTTTTTATTTTTGTATATCATTTATCTGCTTAATTACTTTGTTTCGTGTTATTTAATATTCATTATTAACTGTTCATTCGCATTTAAAAATTTCACATCTATTTTCAAAATTATTTTAAAACCGAGGCAATGTTCTTTTCGTGTGGAAACTTCGGGAAATCATGCCCTAACGTGTCGGGTGTGATTTTTCGTATAATTCACACGAATCAAATATACTTTTTCAAGTTTGTAAATATCTTTTAACTTCGAGATTCCGAGAACGTCGTGCATTAATGTGTTGGTCACAACTTTGATTCTTCACGAGAATCGAAGTAAATGGGCATTCTATCTTCAAATCCTTGGGCATTCTATCTTTAAATCTTTTAAGTCATGTGTCCGAGGATTGTATTTTAAAATCAATCCGAAATTCCAAGTTTTCAAATACATATATGCAAATAGTTTTAAAGCAAAACGAGGCAATGTCTTTTCATGTAAAAAACCTCGAAAACCATGCTCTAACGTGCGGGGTGTGATTTTCGTAATTCATGCAATCGGATATCCTCTTCGAAATCTTTCAAAGCATCCTTCAATTTTTAAAATCCGAGAACATAGTGCTCCAACATGTTGGACACGACTTCCAGTTCTCATAGAGATTCGAAACACGGAAACAGATTTCCTCAAAAAGGGTTTTCTTTGAAATCTTGCAAAGTTTTCTAAAAGACCAAGATCGTATTTTAAATTTTACTCGAGTTTTCAAAGTTTTAACAAATCAACACCCGAAAGTAATCAATGTAGTACCAATTTTGGGCGTATGAGGGTGCTAACCCTTCCTCATGCGTAACTGACTGTCGAGCCTGTTTTCTGGATTGCGAAGACCAAAATATTTTTTAAAACGGATTTTAAACATTTTGTGATGATCCAATCACACCAAATAAAGGATTAGTGGCGACTCCCATTTTTCAAGTTTTAAAATAATTTTCGAAACGCATTTTTAAAATGGTTTCGACACGTATCATAAAATATAAAAAGAAACTAATGTGTAATAATTTATAAATATATAAAACAACATATAACTAACCTTTTGTACACTCGTATCATAAAATATAACAAGAAACTAATGTATAAGCTAATGTGTAATAATTTATAAATATATAAAGCAACATACAACTAACCTTTTGTACACTAGCATGATAAAATATAACAAGAAACTAATGTGTAATAATTTATAAATATATAAAGCAACATATAACTAACATATAAACTGTTGGGGGAAGTCATATATATATATTTTTTAAAGAAATCTTTAAAATATTGTTCGTTGGGAGCCGATGGACTCAACGATGGAGGTATTGTGCCTAAGGCGTTTGTGCTCGATTTTTTCCCTGAGTTTGGTATCCCAACTCCGAAAGAAGCCCTTGGTGAGTTCACGGAGTGGAAGCACCTCACTTACCAAGGAAATATGATCAATTGGCCAAATGGTACCATTCTTACCCACTAATGACATGTAAGGGAGGGGGTTCCAACTCAACCAGTGTTCTTTCTTCAAATAGGATTCATAATATGCTTCTTGTTCCTTTTATGAACATATTTGGTGGTTGCTCTTCTACTTTACATAAACCTTTCTAATAATCTGATTACTTGAATATTGCGCAGTTTGATGAAAGAAAATGACGGTTTAAGGTGGCTTACTCTATATTATAAGGGTGAGTATTCGATCGAGTCGAATTGAATAAAAAAATTTTGAGTTAGTCAAGTTGATGATTGTTATTTTAGCAACCGAACTCAATTTGAAATTTTTCCAAGTTGAGTCGAGTTAATAAATCCTATTATTTATACTTAATGTTACATTTATATGGACTGATTATTTTACTCGTAGACAAAATATAATATTATTTAACTACACAAACAATATAATGATTTTGTCTTTTAACTTAATCGGTAGACATTTGTCAAAACGACATAGTTTTGTATTTTTATCACGATTTTCAAATAAATTAAATTGTGTAATTCATATTCGTGTAAACTACAAAAATAGTCATTTTTGTTCGCCTTAGGTTACATTTTTGTCACTTATGTTTGAAATATTACGTTTTAGCCACTTATGTTAGTATTTTGTTACGTTTTAGTCACTTATGTTAGTATTTTGTTAATATTCGGGTGTTTGGAAATGGGTTTAGGGTTTTTTTAGTTAAGATATAAGGTTAAAAAATTTTAATTAATTAAATTTATTTAATTAAAGATTTATTCTCATTCCATTTGGAAATCCAAGTTGGCACTTAAAATCTAGTTGGACTGCCACGTAGGATTCCATTAGGGAGATAAAGGAACTTAACAGCACAGTGATCACTTCGTAATAAAATATTAACATAAGTGACTAAAACGTAACTGTCGAAACCATCTTTTTTGGAAAACGATGAGTTTCGAAAATTATTTTAAAATAAAAAAATAATGGGAGTCGCCACCAATCTTTTATTCGGTGTGATTGGATTACCACAAAACGTTTTATTTAAAAAAAAAACCGTTTTGAAAACATGTAGGTCTTCGAAATCTAGAGAAATGGGTTCGGGGGTCAGTTACGCATGAGGAAGGATTAGCAACCTCATACGCCCAAAATTGGTACCGTATTGATTATTTTCGGGTCTTGTTTGTAAAAATTTGAAAGTTCTAATAAAGTTTAAAATACGATCCTTGAATGCATGAGTTACGTTCAAAAGAAACCGATTTTGTTTGGAAGTCTCGCCATTTCAAAATGATCGAGAAAGAAAATTACGTCCAATGAGTTAGGACATAACATTTCGAGATCCAGAAATGACGAGCTTTTCTTTATTGTAAACCTTTTGAATTTTCGAAAAGGATATTTGATTATCTCGATTTGAAGAAAGGTTGTACCTAGTAAGTTAAGGCGTAAATTTTCAGAATCGAAGATAAGAAAACATTGCCTCGATTAAAGGTATTCGATTATTTTGATTTGAAGAAAAATTGCACCTAGTAATTTAAGGCACAAAATTTCGAAGGAACAAAATTTCAAAACCCGAAATAAAAGAATATTGTCTCGATTTTAAAGTTTTTATGAAAACAGTTTTGGAAACAAATATGCGAGTTTAATAAGAATGAACAGTTAATATTGGATATTAAATAACACGAAGTAAGATAATTAAGCGATAAATGGTAAGCAAAAAAAATCAAAAATAAAAAATTAGAGTGCATAATAATTGAAATTAAATGCAAATATTGATGAGGAAGAGAAATGATGTAATCGGAGTTGAAAATGAGACTTTTTAGATACTCGGGGGCAAAAATGGTAATTTTAGAAAATTTTAAGGATTAAAATAGAATTTTAGACATCCGAGGGTAAAAAGGTAATTTTTAGAAAAATCGGGATAAAAAATGAAATTTTTGGACATTCAGGGGTAAAATGGTAATTTTTGAGAGTTTTGGGATCAAAATGAAATTTTTGGATGTTCAGGGGTAAAAATGTAATTTTTGGAAGTTTTGGGGTCAAAATGGAATTTTTGGAGGTTTGGGGGTAAATATGTAATTTTCAAAAGTTTCGAGGTCATAAATGAAATTTTTTGAAGTTCGAGGGTAAAAATATAATTGTCGGAAGTTTCGAGGTTAAAAATGGAATTTTTTGGGTGTTCATGGGTAAAAATATAATTTTTGAAAGTTTCGGGGTTAAAAAATGGAATTTTGGAGAAGTTTGGGGGTCAAAAATAGAATTTTGGACGTTCGAGGGTAAAATGTGATTTTTGGAAGTTTCAGGAACAAAATGGAATTTTGAAGAAGTTTAAGGGTCAAAATATAATTTTTGGATCGTTTAGGGACCTCCAAGATAAATAAATAAAAAATGGGTGACACGTGGTACCCTCACAGGTGTTTAGAAGTTAAAGGACCATTTTGAAAATCATGAAAAATTTCTAGGCCAATTTTGTAATTAAACAGAACTTGATTTAAATATTAAATTGAAACAAATTAAAAGTAAAAGGGACTATTTACATAAATAAGTCAAAATCATGACACGTGGCAGCTCCTGGTGCTTTCAAAAGGTCAAAGGATTAAAATGAAAAGTATTGAAAATTATTGGGCCAAAATAAAATTAACTAAAAGGGCAAAAAGGTCTAAATTGAAACAATCAAAAAAATATGGAAGGACCAAATGCATAAATAATTTATTTCTTTAAAACACGCGAATCCTAAGTTGAGTAGGGTCGGATTCAGGTCGGCCATGGGTTAAAAGTGTGAAACGACGCCGTTTTGGGGTGATTTGGCCGGACCCTAAACGACGTCTTTTTGGTGGCCCTTATATACCCATTTTAAATATTCTTTTTTACTTTTTTTTCAATTCTTTTTTTTTTCAAAACTTTTTAAAATTTTTTTTTCTCTCCTCTCTCTCCCCTCCTTTCTTTTCTTTGGCTGGCCACTCCATCCGATCGTCGTCCGACACGCGTCGCTACCAAGCGCTGCCATCTACTGCTCCCCTGATGCCTGCGTCGTTTTCGTCGGTAAGGTAAATCGCTTCTTTCCCTCTTTTATTTTGTTTTTCATTTCCTTTTTCTTAAAAGATCTTAAAGGCTCAAATCTATGTTTGAAAACCTCAGATTTCAACTCAAAGTTAAATCCTTCATTTTTTATTTTTCTTTATTTTCTTATCTTTGTTTTGATGTTTAAAAAACTTTTTCTTTCTTTTATTAAACCCAGATCTGGACTAAAGTCCAGATCTTTTTTTAAAAAAAAATTAACCCATTTTTTTCATGAAGGTTTTCTCCATTCTCGATCACGGCGATGACAGTGTCGTGGGGAGGCATTGATCGGCTCTGGCGGTGGTGCAATCAAAGGGACAATAACCCTAATCGCCCTTTCCTTTTCCCTTTTCCCTTTTCATTTTCCTTTTTTTTTTATTATTAAAACATTATTATTAATGTATTCATTGTTAATAAATATTCATTCAATGCATTTGAAAATAACCGAGTATAATAATAAATGGTAACAGTCAAGTATTTAATGTATTTTAAAGTATATTGCAGGTATGAAGAGTTTAAAAACCTAGTCATAAATAATAATAAATGTATGTGTCTGGAATATTTAATACCTGTGTCTTTGAATCGGGCTTGAATTTATTTTCATTGCTTTTGTGTGGCTATTCGAATATTTGCTTTGTGTTAACTGATTCTAATTTGATCTGTGAATGCTTCAAAGACCTATTTACTTGTATTGCTTTTTAAATGTTCAAAAGAAAAGAAAAAAAAATTTGTAACCAAGGGTTCCTCCTCTATTACAAGATTTTGATCTTGGCTTTATAGCCACATTTACCATAATTCTAATTTGTTTCTTCTCATTAAATGCTTGTCCATTCCTTTGCAAGTTCGGCTTTGCAGTGGTGGCTGGTGCAAAGTCGGTGGTAGAGCAAGTTGAAGCTGGAAGTGGCAACTTGAGTCTGGTCAATGCTGACATGGCGTGTCCTGATAGGTTGAAATGAAGGCAGCAACAGTAGTAGCAGATTTGGGTCTTTTGTTTGGGTTGAATTGTAATGGGTCATTGTTTGGGTCGATTGAAATTTAGGCCTAATTTAGGCTTTGTAATATGGATATTAATTTGTAAATGGACTTTTTAATTAATTTAAATTTACAGTAAATTTAAACTCAAAAATGAATTTAAATTTAAAACAAATTCAAACTTAAAGTAAATTAAAATTAAAAATTGGACTCAGTATTGGGCCCAGTTAAAATTGGGCTTCCACAGTAACATTTCAAAAATAAGTAATTAAAATATAATTTGAGGCAAATAAAAGTGACTATTTTTATTATTTACCTTTCATATTCAAATTAAACCGAGAAATTTACTAACATATCCAAAAAAAAAACAGGTGTGATTGCTAAATTTACAATAATTTTCAGATAACTTTTTGTTTTGTTTTTTTAAGGTAATGTATGAACATTTGGAATACTTCTTTTACAAAAAAGTAAAAATAAAAAACCACGAGAACAGGTGTGGATGCTAAATTTACAATAATTATTATATCCTCAAGCTTAACATCGTATTGAGGTCATGAGGTGGTTGCTGAAATGTTGAACAACGGGATTTTCATTCATTACCCAAAATTAATAATTATTGACGAACACGAAATGTTGATATGGAGTTGCTTAAAGATTAATTTATTTTTTAACACGTTTTTTTCTTTATAATATGGTTACAACATATCATGTTTTGTCTTTTCTGAAAATATCTTTAAAGAATGCAAATTTATTTTATTTTTATAATTTAATTTGATTATTCCATTTCAAGATGTTAAATTTTGAATAAATAAAAATTCAACTATTCGGTTGCTATGAAAACAAAATTAAGACTATAGATATGAAAATTTATTCCATACACAACTTACTTATAGATATACTCTCGATTTATAGAATTTAGGTGATTCGAAATTTCTCAAGCATGTATAACTATTGTGATTAAATCATTGTTTGGCTTCTTAAAATATAAATTATGGATAATATATTATAAAAATGCATAAATTTAATCTGTCTCTCTCTATATTTGATGATGAGACCTCCATTTATATTAAAATGTAATTAAATTAATTCTGAACTCTTGGTGATTTCATAGTTAAGGATTTTTCACTCATAAAATTTATTTGGGTTTGAGTTTTAAAAAAAATAATATTATATTAGGCTTAAACAATAAAATGATATCTAAACTATACTATTTTTTTTAAAATTGGTACCTAAACTTTTTTTGATCAGAATTGGTACCTAAATTATTAAACCGTTACCCATTTTACTCCAACTATTAATCACATTAGAAAAAAAAAATTCAACCAATCATAACTTGTCACGTAGAGCTCTATTTATTTGCATTGAAAAACATCCTTAAATTTTCATGGGATTTATCAGCAACAAATTAGTGTTGAACATATTAAGGTTGAAGAACCCAAAGCTTTTATTACTCGAATCTTGCAACAATTTATCTCAATTGAAGATCATCCATGGTTATATGATAAGAACCCATATCATCTTCGACATTTTCTCAGCTAGTCGATTGATTTCCCTTTGTATAAACAACCCTTCATTCGGGCCATTTTCATTAAATTATACTTGCAATGTTTTTTTTCAAATCGAAACCCTAAATCTTTTTGTGTACAATGCTTTGATCAAAGGGTTTTCTGGTAAAAATCCAATTAAGGGTTTCGAATTTTATGGATGTTGAGGGCAAATATTGTTCCTGATAACTTAGTCTTTCATTTTTGGTAAGGGCTTGTGCATAGTTGGAAGCCATTGATTTGGGGATTCAAGCTCATGGTCAAATTGTAAAAACATGGGTTTGAAGACGATGTTTATGTGCAGAATTCATTGGTTTGTATGTATTCAATGTGTGGAGATTTTCTTTCTCATTTTCTCGCTCTTGGTTTTAATTTTCCTCCTATCCAAACAAGATACAAAGTCTCGAAATTCAATAAATTTTCAGTTTTTGTTCAAATCGAGTCTTTTTAAATCCATTCCGATTAAATGTAAGGAAAGAGTTAAGTGAAGAAAAAAAAGATTAAAAGCTTGAAGATAAGCTTGAAACTGATAAAATGGTGGGAGTTTTTTGAATGTTTGGTTGATGAAAAAATATAAGAAAATCTGAAAAATAACTTGATGGGAAGAAAATATAAGAAAATGAAAAAAAATAAATATAGATTTACGTGACAAGTTATGATTGGTTGAATTTTGTTGATTAAAGCCATTATATTATTAAATACAAACGTTGACATTGATCTAATAGTTGATGAATAAAAAAATTATGAAATTAGGTAAGGTTAATTTAATTTTAGGGTAATATAAAGAAATCACGTAGATCTTGAGGCTTTTCAATCTTAAAAAAAAAGTAGGTATACATTTGACTTATTTTTCAACAGTAATTTCGGGAAGAGGAAGCAGTTGGAAACAATCTCCGGATCTGAAATTTTGAGCCACACAGATTCCCCAAGTTGCGAGTCCAGGAAGTCGTCGTCTGTCCGTGTTGCTTCACAAAAAAAAAAAAAAAAGGTTTGTTATTAAATAATGGCTAATAAAATCAAAGTTGAGATATTAGTTGTTGAATTTCCTTGTACAAGAACCACAAAGAAAGCAGTGATTGCTACATTCACTTGAACTGCATCCTCAACTTGGATTTCATGCGGGACTTTTTTTATTTTTCATTACGACCACAAAAATCTCTTACCAAGTACAATATAGTTTCTAACTTTTTAGGGGACTTTTTTTTATTTTTCATTACGATTTATAACTTTTATACAAAATATGTAAAAATAGAATATAACTTACACACAAAAAAGAATAACCTATTCAGAGATCTCTTTAGTTGATCAATATGAATCAACATCCGTCACTGACGTAAAAACAGATAAAAAGACATACATATCTACATAAATAATTTTTATCTAAGAAATTTTTTTATAAAAATCAAACCATGTTTTATTTTCATAGTATTTTTTATCCAAATATATATATAAATTCTTACTAGTTTATAAATAGAAAAACTCCCTTGTAATAATACAACTTAATTTTTAAAAAATATGATTTTTGTTAAATTTTTATCAATGGAGTTGAGACCTAATGGGTGATACTAGCTATATTAAATTCATAATAAAATTTTTGATTGAATTGATATTACCTATCAATTGAGTCTCAATTAAGTTATGAAATTACTAAAAATTTGTTACTTTTATAAAACAACAAATGTTATTTTAAAAGTATTTTTTTATTTATATAAAATATGAAAAAATACACACAAATGATGAAATTTGAAGTCAAAGTATCATAATCTTCATTATCCTAACTATGTTTTATAAATAATTTAAAATGAAAAAAAAATATAAAAAGCAATTACCGATCACACAAAATTATTTATAAGAAAACACGTAAAGTTTAACAATTTTCAACCAATATAAATTATAGTATCATCCACTTATATTTATAATTTTTATTGCATAATAATTTATTTGACCTTCAATTTTATAAAAAATTATTTTAGTGCTTAATTTAATATTTTTTTAGTTTTTAAATTTACGTTACTTATTAAATCATCTCGAAATGAATTTAAAAAATAATATCTGTCAACTTTGTTAACGTGACAAACACATTAATTTTCATGTATTAATTTTTTAAAATTTTAAAATTCAAAAAAATATTACAAAATATATAATTTTTTATATTTTAAAAAAATTAATTAACTATTCACGACACGTGAACTATCGCATGGATGTCACATCTTCAACAAAGTTGATCGATTTTATCTTTCTCATATATTTCCGTGTTAATTTGACAACAATACAATTTAAAAATTAAAAGAAATAAAAAATTAAAAGATACTTTTATAAAATTAAAGATGAAATAAATTATTATGTTTTTTTTTTTATTAATGATGGCCGGTCGTCAATAAATTTAGTTTCGAATTTTCCTTTCATTTACCGAATATTTGAGTAGTTTCCAAGAAAATTGAAACATTTTGAATTATACTTACTTTAAACCAACAAAAAAATTATACCTATCTTGGAAGCTAGAATTGGAAATTCTGGTGCCAATTGTCGCAATTTAAAGTAATATGAATAATATAAAAAATAAATCTATTTATTAATTTTCAACGAGATTAGGTTGATTTGGAAAATATAAAATAAAACTACTTTATTTTAATTTTATTAATTATTATTTTGAGATTTTGGGATCTCAATAGTTTAAAAGGTTGGTAGCACGACTTAAAGATGCTAGTGATCAGTCAACCAAGTTTTGATAGAGCTGACAACAGTTAGGGTTTTACGATTAGATTTCAATTTTATTATTAATAAATGCGATATGTCGAGATCATTTTACGTTTAAATTTATTTTAATATAAATTCGAATATATCATAATTTTTAATTTCTTAAATAAATTTTAATTTTGTTTTAATTGTTAGGACATATATTATTTATAATTTGCTGTAAACTTTTTAAAAAAATATTAGTGCATGAGAAGTCTTCGGCAGGAAACATTGTGAAAGAAAAAACAAACCACCATAAAAATTGTCGTGTTTGATTTTTCTTATTACTTACTTTATTTTTCTTCTAATTTCTAACTAACTACTTTTAACTTCTAAATCTCTAATAATACAAACTTGTATATAACATAATGAAATCATGTTTTCTTATATGGTAATAGTGTTATATACTTTATAAGATAACATTAGTGCATTTTATAAACTTTATAGTTTTATAAAATTGTTCTCCCGTTAATTTCAATTTTAAAAATTAAAAAATAAATTATCAAAAGTTT
This sequence comes from Kokia cookei, assembly GCA_039519145.1. NCBI lineage: Eukaryota > Viridiplantae > Streptophyta > Magnoliopsida > Malvales > Malvaceae > Kokia > Kokia cookei. The sequence goes on along the minus strand of CM076902.1, from coordinate 9,223,045 downwards.
TTGAGATTTTAATATTTTAGATACAAATCTCATTATTTATAGGGTTATTTTAGATATAAATTTATTTTTAAAAATTTTATATAAAAATATAAAATATAAGATGCTATCATAATTAAATTTTATTATTTTTAAAAAATAAAATAATTTAATTATTTTTAATTGGACTGATGCTTGATTAATCGTGTCATCAATTCGATAAATATTTTAAATTAATTAAAATAATGTAAAATAAAAAAAAATTTAACTGTTGGTTTTTCTTAAAAATTAAAATGTCAAGATTTACGACCAAATTTTATAAATTGGTGTACTACGGTTGACAATTTGAGTTCATTTTCTATCCTTTTCAATTGTATTTTGTTAGGTCGTCCCAAGAAATTTATGATGGTATTTCATAATTTCAGATTGAAGAAACTTCTAAATTCACAGAGACGGTAGGTGAGAGAAAAAAATAAAAAATTGGAGAAATAAATTTATATAATATTTTAAAAGGTATTATGTAATAGTTTTGAATTTTTATTTTTAGATAATTTTTAGTCCGTTAGTGGTGATTTTTTAAAAGAATTTTAAATTCAATTTAAAAATAAATGATAATATCTCAACAAAGAGTTGAAAATTTTTGCCGTCTATAAATAATTATTACTTTCATTATCTAAAAACTAATATAAAAAACAAAAAGAAAGAGAAAAAGGCGATCCAAAGTGGGGGCATGACATGAGCATGACCTCCAGACATTATAAATAATGAAAAAAAATATCATATTGAATGAAGAAACTTTATCGGAGCAATATAGAAATTGGAGTAGGTATTTTTTTTTTTTTTCTTTTCTAAAGAACCTAAGCGAAATTTATGTTAGATTGCACTACATATATTTCTTAATAAAAACATATGCATTTAAGAAATAGACATATATTAAAACACAAATAATACAAACATATCGACCAGACATAGGGGTTCTTTTATAAATGTCCAAAAATAATCTGGTAATCCATTATTAATGCAATATTATATTACATATGATAAGAAAATAATTAAAATAAAATATGAAGTGTAACATCGTGAATTATATAATAATACGAAAAACAATTAAAATAACTTTCATGATTTTAGTAACTTGGTTGAGTCAAGTGTCAATTTTAGTAATATAATATTATATTACACATGATATTCGGACTGTTTAACTCCATTAGACGTTTACTTCTACGTCATCAGTGACACTGCCGTCAATTTTCTTCTTCCTGTTAAAAAATATCCTCTAATTTTACTTGTTTAATTTCAATTATTGGTTCAATATTTGTAAGAACACAAACAAAGATATTAATGGTCGAAAAAAACAAAAAAATATTAATTTATATTATTTGAAACTTATATTCAAGGTTAAATTTCAGTTATTTTGTTTTCAATTTTTTTATTTTTATTTTTTATATATTATAAATTTTATATTATTTAAAAATTAAATATATAATAATATAATATAATATAATATTAAAATATGTTAAACTCTTCACGTTTAGAAAATTGAAAGAAAAATATATATTATTACAAACTAAATAAAATATAAAAATAATAATGAGTAAACTAAATGAGTTAGCTATTTTCATATCTGAATTTGTACTTATTCCATTTTTATATTTTGATCTGAACAAAGTCGTATATAAATGATTATCATATGTAATTGACTTCGAGTTGGATAAAAGTATCATCAAAATCTTCATATTAAAAATCAGATTACATTTTATTCTCTAGTAAAAAAAAAAAAGATAAATTGATTTTTCAATTAAAAATTGATCTTTATATGTTAGTATGATGTGCACGTGACATGTCGCATGTAACAGTTTGATTATTTCGTCAACCACGTCAAATTTTAAAATTGAAATTAATAAATTTTTTAATAGAAATGATTAATTTACTATTTGATTGGATGTATAATAATTAATTTGCACATTAATATTTTTACTCTCTTACCTACCTTTTACACGTGTCTTGTTAATGTTATTTTTATTTTTTAAACTCGATGATTAAATTCACTTTGATATATATATATATATATATATATTCTTTCCTATATCCAAATTTATTAGTTAGATTTATTCTAATCTTTAAATTTAGAAAATGTAAAAATTTGAATTTTTGTGACTTATAAGGAGTGTGCCATAATATCCTCTTTATCACACACACGGCGACTTTTATCTTTGGATGGAGTTTTGACCTCAAACTCAACACAGCATAACCGACGACCAAAGCATGAAGCAGAATCCAAAAATAGGCACTGCCAAAATCAAATCACCCATCCCTTTAGTAAATTATATAAACAATCGTATTTTTTTCCAGAAGAGGATAATTATCTCTGTTATGTAACATTACACTCCAATCGTTAATTTATTAACGTGCAATCATTTCTCCCTCAACAATGTTCTTTCAAGTTGAATTGAGATTATATTCTTTAAATCATCGTTTTTACTGGAATAATAAATAATAGCATCGTTTCAGCGAAAACGTGACGTAGTCTGCAAAAAGCACGTGGGCCATTGTTCCCTTTAAAATCAATCAATTTTGCAGTTTACGATTTCTTCTGCTGTTTTTATTGGAGAGATCAATATTAATAAAATTTAGTTTAATGCCTAAATGTTAGCGTTAAGTAATCTTATACATTTAATTTTTGTAACATTATTAATATAATTATCAAGATAGTCTTGTTTTAAATACAATACAAATAATTATATAGGTTTGATATCAAAATTAATGCATTTATTCTTTTAAATATTTATAATTGAGTCAAATATATATAATGATGTCAAATTAAAATTTCATAATCGAATTAGTAAAAATTTTGAACAATTATAGTTAAAGTAATTCTAGCTTTTTAATATCTAATATTTGTGTATTTATATTACTCAAGGTTATGTTTTTGGTATATGGAATCCAACCTAATCCATCTACTTTCCAAATTCCCCCTCCTTAAGAAAAATGTAAAATAAGCAAAAACAGAAATATTTAATACCAAATTGATACTATAATAATAATAGCTTGCCCAAAACAACCGTCTCAATACATCCCCCCAAAAGAATATTGAAGCCACCTCTTCCGCCAATTATTGTTTTGTTCCTTTATATTTATTGTTGTAAATATATTTTTAAATTTACCTTTGGTTGGTGGGAAGGGTAAAACTTTTGGCTTACAAATACCGACCCCAGTGCCAATTGGCATCCCAACAACACAAAGCACCAAACCCCCCCCACAAGACAAGAGTTTCGCATAAACAAATATGCCAATCGACAGTTCTTCCACTAATGGCCCAACCGTCTGTGTCACCGGTGCCGGTGGCTTCATCGCCTCCTGGATTGTCAAGCTTCTTCTTGAAAAAGGTTACACTGTCAAGGGCACTGTAAGGAACCCAGGTTGGTTGCTTTCCATTCTTTTTAATCAGTCTGAAGAAAGAGATTTTGCTTGTTCATATTTGTTTGTGTTAAATGTTTTTTGGACGTTGGTTTTCTGTTTAGACGATCCCAAGAATTGTCATTTGAGAGAGCTTGAAGGAGCAAAGGAGAGGCTATCTCTTCACAAAGCTGACCTTCTTGATTACCAGTCTCTTAAGGAAGCCATTAGTGGTTGCGATGGAGTTTTCCATACTGCTTCACCTGTGACTGATGATCCTGTAAGTTGTAATTCTTCTTTTACTTTGCTTCTGTCTCACTATATTTTATATGTCCTGTTTGTTTGTAGAGAAAGTTTGGTGAGAAAAAAAAGAGAGAAAGAAGAATCGATCATACTTCCTTTTGTCGAAAAAGTTGAAAGTTACAGCTCAACTAAGATGGAGATGAAATGCACTAGATAATGCTTTTTTAACCAACAAATTTTGATCAGCTTTATTTGCCAACACAGTGGGCTACCACCCCAATAGCCTAAATACTTTATACTGTCAATTTTATCACCTACTCTTATGATTCTTTTACTGCAATTACTTCTATCAAATTTTTTTGTTCGTAAAATTCCGGTCAGATCATTTTAAAATGACAAATGTGGGTTTTCCTAGGAAAGAATGATTCCTTCACATTATTCGTTTTATTACTATAAGTGAATGAGGATTTTGATGTACACCATGTGTTTTGCATTTATTTTTTTAATGTGATATGTAAACTGATGATGGGTGGTTGGGGTATTTTTTTTATTAATAATAAATAAATAAAAGGAACAAATGGTGGAACCGGCCGTGATTGGGACTAAGAATGTGATAATGGCAGCGGCAGAGGCCAAAGTTCGACGTGTGGTGTTCACATCTTCCATAGGTGCAGTGTACATGGACCCCAACAGGAGCCCTGATGTGGTGGTCGATGAGTCTTGCTGGAGCGACCTCGAGTTTTGCAAAAATACCAAGGTCTCTTGGATTCTTCCTTTTAATTACTGCTTGAGGCAAACTCTACATTTTTCCCATATATAAACTACCTGATTAAGGGTCCATTTGGATCCTACTACTCATCACCAAAACCAAAACCAAAACCAAAATAGGGAAATATTGGGAATTGGAAATGAATTAATGATTGGTGCATGTACTATATTCAAAATTGCAGAATTGGTATTGTTATGGGAAGGCAGTGGCAGAGCAGGCAGCCTGGGAAACAGCCAAGGAAAAAGGGGTGGACCTTGTGGTGATAACCCCAGTTTTGGTGCTGGGTCCATTGCTGCAGCCAACTGTGAATGCCAGCATTGTTCACATCCTCAAGTACTTAACCGGCTCGGCAAAGACCTATGCCAATTCAGTTCAAGCCTATGTTCACGTCAGAGATGTCGCATTAGCACACCTTCTCGTGTACGAGAATCCCTCTGCCTCCGGCCGCTACCTCTGCGCTGAGAGAGTCCTCCACCGTGGTGAAGTGGTGGAGATTCTATCCAAGTTCTTCCCCGAGTATCCCATCCCTACCAAGTAAGTTTTTTACTCAACCAATTTGTTTTTTTGTTTTTTTTTCACATGAACTTTGACAAAATCGGTTCAGAAGCTTCAGTCAAAAACGACTGCTCCAAATATATTAACTCTGTAGTTGGTAGGAAGTGGGGCAACCCCTTTGCTGTTTGAGATGAAGCTGATTCAGCTCTTTCAATCAATTTCCAAGTTGGATTATATCAAAGATTCTGTTCATAGCAATGAAATAGTGATATGCATGACATAAAATATTAATGGAAGTTGAATTAACTAATTGATAAAGTGAACAAAATCTGAATTCGGTGTTAGCTAGTTGTTAATTGCCTGTCAGTTTGTGCCCAATTGCATTACTTTGTGTGTAGAATTATGTTGGTGGAAGATCTCGTCTATTTCCAGTCTCTAACCTACTACAAAATTGCTAGGTGTTTTTTACTTGCCTCGAAGGAATTCCCATGGGAGAATTAGAATACCCACTCTTCAAATAACCACATATAGTAATATGTACATGTTGTGATGATTTGGAGAAGTTGAATTATATGAAGATGTGGACAAGTTTTGGAAATTAGATTGGATATGCATCTTATTCTTTGTTATAATTGGCTAACTTGAAATTGTCAAATTGATTACCTAGCACTGGAAAATTTAACAAACAAACACCTTAACCCTCTGCTACACTTCAAACAGAGAGAGTTTATCCACAACCTGTTGACCCGTAAACTTCGACCTTCTTGTTGTTGGAGGATAGTGACAGGAAGAAATTGGGGGCCTCTTCTTCAAGCATTAATCGAGTCCAGGAAAGTTACAAGGGATTAATATAGGAAAAGACTAGGTAAACCATCTTTCACTATTGTATAGCAACGGGGGTGTGGGGTAATGGGAGCACCCACCAGCTTTGAAAAAATGACAAACATGTCTACCTAATTCTCCACGACGAAGTGAAGTTTTTATCTGGTAAAACTGAAAGTTGATAGAAATTGTGGTTTAGAAAGGATCTCACCAACCCCATATGTCTTTGTCAGCTAATCTCAAGAAAGTTGGATAAAAATGGATATTATATTCGATCCACCTACTGAACTTCAATCATGGAGATTTCCCAGTCAATGGATTGTTCTTTCCTTTTGAAATATTCAATCTCGTGCTGCTGAAGCAAGGACAAAAATGGGATCCCCCCTCACCTTGTTCCACGACCTTTTTATTTATGTACATAATTTTTGAGGATTTCATGCAAATCTTCTAAATATATATGCCAAGAATAGAAACTAAAGATGGTGTATATGGAAAAGCAGGTGCTCAGATGAGAAGAACCCAAGAGCAATACCCTACAAGTTCACGAACCAGAAGATGAGGGATTTGGGGTTGGAGTTCACCCCGATGAAGCAGTGCCTATACGAGACGGTGAAAAGCTTGCAAGAGAAAGGTCACCTGCCTATTCCAGCGCAACACCAGGAAGATTCTGGCCTTCGTATTCAATCTTAAGCCTTATTCTCATACACTTGATACTCCATTATTAAGGGAACCGGGACATGCACCCTGGATGTCTACCATTACTGAATGCCAATGTGTTTTGTGCCCATTTTGTGTAGTCCTGTCTAATTAATGACAAAATTAGCTTATTGGACTCAATAATCTGTTCAACTTTTCCATCCTCTAATTAATCAATTATTCAAAATGAAATGTGGAATGTAAAATATTATATTTCCATGTTTTAGTTGTTTATAAATTTCTCACTCCTCTCTTTATCAATAGCTAAGTAGAAACTTCACACACACAAAAAAAAGTCACGAATTCTAACGTTTTAATTTTTTTTTTTTTGAATATACTGGTGTGATTACATGGTAATATTTGTTCATACTTTTTTAACTTTTTGACAACGCACACACCTTGCGATCAAATTAGTTATTAGTTTAACCGTTTTGATCTTGAATCTAATAACCATTAAATAATTAATTAAAAATTTAAAAATAGAAAATTATAAATTGGTTCGATCCTCAATTTTTTGTCATGATTTTTAAATTTTTATAGGTTTGAAGTAATTCACTTAAAAGTTGATTCAATCTTTTACCTAAATTAATATACCAATCAATTTCAGTCCAACCAATTTAATTATGTTCCAACAACATTGGCAAATTTATATACTTTAATTTTTATATAATTTTAATTATATTCTAATTACTTATTATATATTTATTAAAACTTCAATATAAATTTATTAAAATCTGATACTTGAAAATGCTTAAAAGAAATTAACTTTGTAGTAAATAAAATTATTATAAAATATTTTAGGTCGAATTATGAATTCAAGTCACTTTTGTACGTAGAAAGAAAGACAGGGGATATAATAATGATTTGAACTTAATTATTTTTGGGAAGATAAGCACTTGCCAATAGTTCACAATTTGGGGTTGTTATTATATTTAAATTTATAATTTAGTATTTATACTTTAATTTTACATAATTTGATTTCCATACTTTTAAATATCATCGATCAATCCAAATAGTTGACATCTTTAATTATTTTTATTAAAATATTACGGTTGACTTTTTTTCATCAAAATACATATTCCAACACATCATGTCAAAAAAGATTTTTAATTTAAATTATGGTTATAATCCCTTTATTATCTTTAAATTTAAAATTTAAAATTTATACTTTAATTTAATTAATTTATTTTCTTTTCTCTTTTTCATATCTTTAATTAATTCAAATAATTAACGCTATTAATGACTTCAATCAAAATGTATTGGAATAAATTTTATTCCTTAAAATTACTCGTTTCTAATTTATTATATCAAAATATACAGTGTACTAGAAAAAAAAAATACTTTTGCAGTAAAGATCAAATATTTGACCTAAACCCATTTCCATCTTAATTTGCAAAACAAATGTTGTGGATTTAATTCATATTTTAATTTGATTATCTTTAATTCATGTATTTTTAAAATTTTAAAATTTCAAAATCATTAGATAATATTTGTTAAATTTATGAGATTAAATTATGCTATTTTCAAAATTTATTGCAACAAGCATATTATTATATGTGTAATGTCGTGTTAATTTGTTATTTTCATATATTACTTATTAAAAATTCAATTAATGGATTAGCTATTAAAACTTTAAAATTGAACCCAACAAGTGACTCCAGTGAAAAAGAAGATATTGTTCATCCTAAAAATCTCGAGTTCGAACGCCTGTGTATGCAAGGTATGTGTGCGTTATCTTTAAACCAGTAATTTGGACAAGGGAAATGTATCAAAATCCATTATCAAAATATTGTACAAACAGGAGAAAGCCACATTAGAATCGGCAAGGTTGTCCGATCTTACCTTTATTCTATCCTTCCTAGCGATGAGTAAAGCCCTTACTCTAAACCAAAACATGAAAAACTAGAGTAAAACCTGCCTTCACAATGGAGATAAGCTGGTATAGTCTGTTAGTCAAATGTCCTCCGTCTGCTGTCTCTGAGGTAATTGCATGCTTACTATATCTTCTCGAGGGAGACTGTACATTGATGTGTTGCCTGCATCGTCAACCATATGTCGATTTTCGGATGTTGTTAATGCTAGAAGGGACATTGCTTCTTTGTTAGGCCGGAATACCAGGTATGCTATTGCAGCCAAATAGATCGCCACCCCTGAAAATCCAAATATTCCCAGAAACACAACTGCCACAAGCTCCCAGTGATTGTGAAGAAGCAAGTTGATGAAGCTCGTCATAAGATAGTATATGTTTATGCCCATGATCAGGGATCCGATGATCCACGTGATAGCTGAAATCTGCACACGACTTATCAACTAACTAGATTGTTCGATAACACAAACCCAAGTATCTGAGTTGGGAAGTATCCCAATTCCCAAATGCTCAACTCCGTAAGATCACAGAAATATCCAAGTCTCCTAACACTATTTACAACTTGAGCCTAAACCCTCATTAAACATAAAATAGTCAAGAAGATTACAATCAAAATAAATTCTTAAATAACTTAGTCTCTTTCAGGTAGCTCCCAATAATGTGTTGCTAGCAGTTAAGACAAACAAACTCCCCGGAAATTTCAGGTCTAACCAATCAGTCGAGCCAAATAATATCATGTAAAACTTTATGATTTCTAAAGGTTCTCAGCCAGATAATTTTTGTTACTGTTTAGTCAAGCAACTTTCCAAAACAAAGTCGGCTATAATACTTGTATCATATATTTAACTAAGATAACACCTTAGCCTTAAATCGGGAAAGGAAGTAATAGTCTTTACCGCAATTGAGTTGACATAAGCTCCCATCTTCGTCTTACTGCTGGTGAACTTGAGAAGAGGAATGAGTGCGAAAGGTAGCTCAAAGGATAATATCATCTGCAAACACAAAATCAACGTATAACTAACTTGCCGGTGATGCAAACATAAATCATGATGCCTTTCCTCCATAACCATCAAAAGTTCACTTCTTTATATTCCAACAGCTGACGATATTTAGACACACGTGAATACAAAAAAAAAAGAAAGAAAGAAAGAAACAGAAAGTATTAAGCAAGTATTTCATACTGAAGCAATGATAATTAGCTTTCCAGCCCCAGCAGAGCCACCAATGATGGCGACAATTAGACTAGGGACAATTGCCAAGCATCGAGTAAGCATGTTCCGGATCCATGGTGTTAGTCGTAAATCAAGAAAGCCCTACAGAAAAGAAAATAACAACTATCAAGTTACTTTGAGAAACAAAAAATATAGAGGGAAATGAAAGAGATGGAACAGAAGTAATTTTGTTCTCAAAGAGAAAAAATAATGATTAAACCAGGTGGACACTACTATATCAAACTATCCCCTCAGTTTGTTTACGATCAAGATTTATTTATCCGTAACCGATGGCCCCATGACAGTCTAAGCTCCACGATAAAAAGGCCAAGTTTAATGACAACAAAGTCAAAATTTCTTTTAACTTTTCAAATTTTCAATATAGAAATGCTTAAATTGTTCAATTATGAGAACTTAAGGAAATATGACCTGCAAAAGAATGCGGCATACAGTAACAGAGTACCTGCATTACATATTGGCCAGCATATGTTCCCGTTATAGTAGAACTCTGACCTGATGCCAGCAAAGCAACTGCAAAAAGTTTTGAACTCCAACTGCCTAAGACATTCTGTAAACAATAGTATAAACCATATTCAAATTCCAAATCGAACATGTTCAGGAGAGCGCAAATATTATCTTAGGATAAAGAAACATAAGCACTATTGATTAAAATTCAAAAGAGCCAGGGAAGTAAAGGCAACTAAAGAAATCATAAAACAGCTTGGAACCACTTACTCTTAGTAAGAACGAGGCCTTGTTCAGGTCTAAATCCTTGCAACTATCTTGATCTTCTTGATTCAAATTTGATGAATTGCAAACTGCACCACTTACAGAGATAACTGATATGTTAATGAGAAATGCCACCATTAAAGCGAAGCCACTTTCTATCATATAAAATCTGCAAGCCTCCTGCAGAAAAAGTAACACATCAGATGTTGCTCATTGCTGCACATGACAAAAATCATCACTAACATGTAAAGTTTCCTGTTGTGGTGAATGATATCTTGTTGATTTTGTTTTTGCAAAATTAACTTCTAACCAACTCTTTCAAAGAGTTTACTATTTGAGCAATCGATTATGAGCGTTGACAACTTTAACCAACTTCATTTGTTTTGTGAACTATAATATTCACCCTTCAAGGGAGGCTGATGTCGTACGATTCTCAATCATGGTTGGCATGCAAGCACATGTGGATCACATTTCTAGTTGCAAAAATGGAAAAGAAAGTTCAAAACTAATCTGGTTAAATAACTTAAAATTTTCCTAGAAATCACCTTAATGCCCCGGACAGATCGAGGGATTTTCCTGGAAAGCACCAGTGCAGAGTGGAGAAAGAGGTTGTGCCTGCAAAAGGGCACAAAATCCATCCAACAGATTAACAGCGCACCATATGGAAGGAATTACTAGAAACACGTAAGAAGAAAGACACCTACGGCATAACCATAGCTCCAAGGAGTGAAATTGCTAGACCGGTGGCACCATTTCCTTTGAGTTGAGGAACAAAAAGCCCATCAAGAACTTCACTAGCCACAGGCTTCGCATAGTTCATCTCCGCAAAAAAGCACCCAGCAATTGTAAGTACGAGAAAAGCGATTAAAAACTCAAGTTTCCTAACCTGAAAAATAAAAGAAAACAGGCACAAAGACTTGAGCTTATTCCGACTAATCAAAATCTTGGATCAATTAAACATCCCAATAAGATGCTTATCACTGGTCCGGTAAAATAGAAAAACAAACCAGAAAACAGCAGTAAGACCTAGAAGCAGAGGGCAGACAAATTGATTGACATACCCCATATTGCTGCAATGCTAGAAGAACCAATGTACTGAGCCCTGTTAATAGGACACCAATCCAAACTGGGATGTTGAAGAGCATGTTTAACGCAAAGGCTGTGCCAATCACTGGACAAGGAACAGATCGAAAACAGGAAATAGTGAAAACAAACGAGAATTGAAGGAAAAAAATATAGATAATAAGCCCCAGATTTCAGGCCATTGCTTCCCAACCAACTGTTATCAATAGTATTAGAAGCCCATAACACGAATGAAGTGAAAGCTTTATGACTCGAGCGCAACTAAACGAACATCAAAATGAATTGAAATGCCATATGATTTCAAATAATGATACAAAATATAGTTTTTTGTCTTATTTCAATTTTGAGATATTTCCAATTAAATTAAGATCTTCATCAAGTGGCAATAAAGAACTGAGCTTGTTTAGCTTTTAAGAACTTATGGTCACCTTCAGGAATATCGCATGCAACAATAGCAATTTCAGCAAGAACCCATAACACGAAGTTTGGGCCTCTAGAATATTCAGTTCTACAGTGCTCTGCTAAATGCTTCCCTGCAACAATGAAATCAACGCTAAAATGAAAAGAAATATCAGTAGCAAAATATAGAAAAAGAAAATATGTAGTAATATATACCTGTGACAACACCCAAATTGGCAGCCAGGGACTGAATAACAAGAGCAGAACATGAAGCCACTAATATGATCCAAAGTAACTGCAAGAAAGATAAAATTAAGAGAAACCGAGGAAGTAAATTTTGGAACTTTTTAAATAAAAGAAAGGCAAAATAAGGAGAAGCTAATATTAGCTTTGCCACAGGTACTCAACGTTAGCAGTGTCTATTGCAGCTCAAACAGGCTACAATAAGGGATACAAAGTGGCAAGTTTTACATAACATGGGAAAACTTCCTGAGTATTGTCACTTTATATTCCGAATCTCCTTTGCAAATGGGACATGCTATCAAATTCTCTAACTCTGTCTAGAAAAAGACAATAATTTACAAGCCAAATAACTGCAGTAGAAAGTATTCACCCCATATTTGTACTGAGCTCCGGCTTGAAGATCAGTTTCAACTGTAAGACAAAGAGTAGTGTTACAATATATGTTTACTTAACTTTTTCTGAATACAAAAGAAAACTTATATCGGTCTTACAATTTCCAGGATCAATATATGCAATTGAAACAAGGAATCCAGGGCCCATGTAGGCAAAAAAGTTTTTCCAGCTTTTTCGCTGCATAAACAAAATGCAACTAATAAAAATTTATAGTTCTTGAATGCATTACATTATTAAACATAAAACCACAGTCTATTCTAAAATAAAAAATACCATGAAAATCTTGTCTTTTAGTAATGACAGAAATTTATTCAGAAAAAGAAAAAAAAAATTGTAAATTTATATATCATGGTCCGGCTGGAACCTTATAGAATCCAAAACAAATAATACCAAATTTCTATTAACCAGTGTGCAGTTACGAAGAGCAATATTCTTAGCAGACTGGATAATCTGTAGTCATTGAGGACCACACAGAGGTACTCTGTTTACAACATCCACAAGCCTCTAAAATTTGGATCACTTCGGATAATCCTGATTTATAATTCCTTTTATGAGTAAAGATTTCACACACTGTGAAATACTGTTTCCTAAACAATAGCAATATTGAATTGGTTCTGTCTATGCATATTTAAAGAGTTCTCAGGGTACACTTTCATTGCACTTAGATGAACTAACTAAATAGCAAAGCTGTGATTTAATACTTGTTCTATCGGTTGAATCAAAATACATAAGAAGACATAGCAATAAGCAAATATTAATACAAAGTTCACCAGGAAATAGAAGAAACAATAACTGAAAGGTTTGTGAGTGTAAAATTGTAATATTCAAACATGGTGTCTTGAAGGCAATTATAGTGAAAGATAAAGAACCCCGCAAATTTTATCCATGATTTAAACATAGTCGTTCGAGCTGAGTAAGAGGCTAATAAAATAACGCATCTTGACAACAAAAGCAGACTTCACGTAAGACTGTAAGCAAATCATAGTATGTCATGCAAGTTTTGGAATCCATTAACAACTCATCTCATCAGAGATTAAAATCAATCTCTTAACTAAACCTTTTGTGAAGTAAACAATTGAAAAGCTCATCCTCAGCTAATTCTTAAACTGGCGAGCAAAGATGAAACTAACCGTCTTTCCTACATATACAACCCGTATTGTAAATTAAAAGTTCCTTCCAATGAGGACCTAAAATGTTATCTTCAAATAAACCCACCATTTGAATAAGACCAAATAATTCACACTCAAAATCTCATGTCAGTTTGATCTTTCTCCCTCAATATCTAAAACGGTGTTTCGACAAGACTTCCCCCCCTAACTTAATCCACCCATGTTAATGCTAAGCAACTGTAACACCCTTTTCGACATTTAATAAAAAAAAATAAGTGTCAACGATTCTGAGGACCCTTCAATTCGAGAAAACGAAAAAAAAGTATAAAAATTATATAATGGGAAAAAAATCAGACTCACGTCAGGCACCACAATTTGATTAGTATCTGCATTCTCAATCAGCGGGGAATTTGAGAAACTCCGGTTGCCGGTGCTAGCTATGAACTGCGGCTGCCCAGAATTAGATCCCGTCATACGTGCTTTTTCTTCTCTACCGTCTCTGATTCAACTTAAAAAGCAAAAATATTAAAAACCAGTAAACAAATTAAATAACAAATGAGCATTAAAGTTGAAGCAGACACATGCTCGGAGTAGAAATCAAATGGTTTTTAAGCAGGAAAAAAAAAGGGTTTGATCCCCATCTGATGACGAAAAAACCAAAGGCTTGAAAACGCATGATGGTAGACAAAAGACAGATAATAAAAAAAAACAAGCAGCTTTTAGATTGAATCTTCAAATGTCGATAAGAAAACACTGTTCGAACTAGATAAAAATTGCAGAAAAAGAAAATCAATTTTCTTATCATGTCAACAAACCAATACCAAAATGAAAATACAATATATATATATATATATATATCATATGAGTTGACCTGTAAAAAGGGAAATCAAACAATGAAATGAAGATAGATTTTTTTTTTCTAGACTGGCAAATGAAACGGAGCACAGAAGAAAGAGTGATGAATCAGACAAACCTGAACCTAAGAAAAAAAGCGTATAAAGGAAAGGAAGAGAGACCCAGAGTAGCTTTCCCTCTCAGTTTTCTCACTCCTTAGTAATGTATGGCTTTCCCTCTTCCTATTATATATGGAGAGATTTTGTATGAATTGAATTCTTGCCTTTTAAGACTGTTTCTTCGACAGCAACTTTAGCCTTTGTGGCTTAGCTTTGACTTTTTCGTGGGGGGCTCTTAGCTCTACTCCGCAATCTACAACTATTTAATGGTGCTTTTTTTAAAAAAAAAAAATCCTGGAACAACAAAAAGGAGATCTTAGAGTCTGCTTGGTGTGTTGTTTGTTTCCGGCACACTCTCCATATAAAGTACAAAAACTGAGGGGTGTTCTCCTCTCATTTCGCTTCTATAATAGTCCTGGTGAGCCCACAGTATGTGGCAACCACGCTCTTGTCCTACGCCTCTCGTACTATTTATTATCCTTTACTTAAGTTTGTTGAAGGCTACACTAATAGAATTTAGCAATTTTAATTGAAATAATGATAAAATTAGTCTTTAATATTTAGGTGTTTAGTCACTTTTATTTTTAAGTTTTTTTTATTCACTCTCATGCATAATTTTTTTTTTTGATTAAATTAGTTAAATTATTTTTTTTGGGTTTAGGGTTTTTTTTAAAGTGGTAATTTTTTTTTCGCCTAGGCAAGTCTACGTACACAGCTGTTGACCACGTCAGCAAATAATTTTAAATTTATAAAAATTATTTTTTTAAAAATATAAAATTATTAAAATTAATTTAAAATTGTTTTTTTAATATAAAGTTATTAAAATCATCCTCATAAGTTTTTCTAATTTTTTTTTTCCTGTTGCGCTTTCTTTTTTTTTATTTTCCTTCTTCGGTGAAATTAAAGGGCAAAATGGATGCAACATTGTAACTGTTGGTAGCCATTGTCTTCATTTCTGGTGGTTTAAGGTTTCTTGAGAAACAAATAAAAAACTTCACAAACTCAAGAAGTGTTGTTTTTTGTGTTAATTTGAAGGGAAAGGAAAGATACCCAGATGTTGAAATCGTTAGTTATTCAAGTAAAAAGAGGAAATTTTTCGTTAAATAAAAAGGCAAAGCAAAATTATATGGGTTTAGTATTTTCCCGATAAAAAAACAGAAAACTTCACAAACTAAAATTCTTCATTATTTGATACAAATGGACAAATAGAAATGGATTTTGGATTCATCAGTTGAAGAAAAGAAGCCAAATTACATTGAATTTTAAAAGGTAAAGCAAAATTAGATGAGTTTAATATTTTCCAGAAAAGCAAACAAAAAATTTCACAAGTTCAGATTCTTCATGTTCAGGTTGTGGTATTTGTAATATGGGGAAGAAACAAAGTTGAAGGAACAATAATTTTATTGTATCAAAATATCACGTGAAATACTTGTATCACAAAACCTCAAATTAGTTTGCTTTGCTGCTTGTATCAAAATATCACGTGATCGCTTTGCTGCCTTTCATTTGCCTGAAAAACCTCAAATTGGTGTTGAGCTTGAAACAGAGCCAAGAGTCGTGGTTGAAGTTGATGCTTAGGCCTTGACCCGTTTAATTCTTGCACCAAGTGACATGGCTTGGAGTGATACAAGCATTGGTTGAATAGCTAGAACATGAAGGATGAAGAATAACTAGATAGGAGATGATGAAGGAAGGAAATAGGCAAGAAGATTTAGAAATTAGAAATTAAAATTATTCAATAATTTTATTATTTGAAAAATAATTTTTATAATTTTAAAATCATTTGTAGACTTGACATATAAGATAAAATAGTGTCACGTCAGCAGTTGTACATGTGAGCTTGCCTAGATGGAAAAAAAATTGTCATGTTAGCGCTGTTAGTCAACTAATAACCACATCAGCAAGACCATTAAAAAATGATCAATTTGACCAAAAAAATTATGTATGAAAATGAGTCAATAAAAACCTTAACCAAAATGACCAAACACATAAATGTTAGAGACTAATTTTATCATTATGCCATTTTAATTTTAAATCTCTCATCTGTTCATAGGTGGGCCAACACCCCATCTTCTTTACATAAGTTTCGAGATTAGATCTACTCATCATTTGAATTATTTTTAATTTTCTTACTTGGATCTACATTCAATATTGTGTTTACTTTTCCGAAAATACTAAAAACATTTTAATGCCTCAATTAATATTTGATGAACAGTGATTCATTATTATTTTTTTGTGAATCACAGTCATGCATTATTGATGAATCACATTATATCACATCACTAATAAATAAAATTAAAAATTATTGAATTTCGCCTATTGGTTTGATAGTTAAGAATGTTTATTGTTTCAGTTGTGACATGAGTTCGAATTGTGTTAATCGAATTGTTGTTACCAAAATTCTATTTATACAAGTTGAGTAGATAAGATAACTCTTGAATAAATGAGTCCAGTCGTTTGGGCTCGCCATCTCTTGAATTTACGAGAGACAATCCAAGCTTTTCTTTTTCTTTTCCTCGTTTTAGGATCATGTATTTGTCCCTTTGGCCCTTCAGGAGTTGAAAATGGCACACACATCAATGCAGTTCACCTACATTTATTTTAGCTACTTGCAATCGTTGAAAGCAAAATGGAAATCCAAATTTTATGGGATTCACATCATTACAGAAGGTTAGTTTTCATTTCATTTTTCTTCCTTTTGGCCCTGTCAGATGATGTAATAAGGTGACTTTAATTGATTTTTAGCTTAAAATATATTGTTTGTCCTTAGAGTTTGATATTTAGTTTTTAATATTTAAAAAATTTTAATAGAAATCAGTAACGACAATATTGGTTGAATTATAATTTTTAATTTAAAAAAAATAAAATAATTGAATTTTAAATTTTTAATATAAAATTCTATAGAATTACATAGCTAATAGCATGTTTTAACATAATGTTTATTACCTTCCATCAATTAACCTAATGTATTTCATATTTTTAAGTTTAGTGTTATCTTGTTATACATTTGGTTTTGGTACACTAATAATAATTTTTTTTAATTTCATAATCCAACTTAACAATTACTACGCACTCAATTATTTTTATATTTAACTTCTTTGTTTCACTCGTAATATATCAAATAAATTTGTTGACTTTCATTATGAATGTGCAGGTTCTTTTTTGTACTATAAAGTTGATGAATCGAACGGTGTAAAAAGAGTGAGATGAAGTGCAAATGGAAAGGGTTAGCAGCATAGGATAAGGCCCCAGTAGTATTCTCCAGCGTGTGGTCGAGGGGGCGTGACAAGTTTAAAAGACAGAACAGGACCTCCAACGGAAAAACGACCCCATGATTCAAAGAAAAGGACAAGCGGCAAAGACAATAGGAGGTTTGTCTATGGGCCCTTTGGCTGGTTGTAACTGTACTTATATCGCACACCACCAGTATGTATTTGATGACACCAAATCTTTGACTTCTCGCACGTCCCGCATTGAGGGAGAGAGGTTTATACTTTTTTAAATTTCTGATTTGGACTTCTGACTGTTCATTCATGTTGGAATTTAGTTATGGTTTAAATTTATTTTAATTCAAGTTTATGAATATTTTGAATCATGTATAGTAAAATTTAAATAAAAATAAATATTTTTTAGAATTTCAAAGTTTTGGCTTTTGCTGATAATATCAATGCTTGTTTAAAATTAATGGGCTTTTATTCGGTTTAATTTGAATTCAATTTTAAATTAAATGCACGCATAATTTTTTATGTAAATGAACATGTTGGTTAATAATTAGAATTTATTCACAAACATCAATCAGGTTTAAATTTTATTGTTATTAAATTTAACGCAATAAAACATAAAAGATAATTCATTTTAAGTTATTGTTAAATATGGAATAATAAAACACATATTATTCTTTTGAAGGTATAAAACACAAATATTATTAAATTATGAAACTTAAGTTCTTAACTTATAGTAGATGTACCTTTTACTTATATATCATAATACATTTGAGTATTTGTTTGAAGTATCAAAATAAAAATTCAAATAATTTATTGATGTAAAACAAATAAAATTCGGTTAATCCAATTAAATAAATTAATCGAAATAATTTAAATACAGTTCTATATATATGCCTATTAAAAAATTGAATTGAATTACGATACTTGTGGTGGATTAGTACATCTATTGTTTGAATACCCTTATATAATAATGTAGACAAGGAATTATCCATCCACTTTTACTGGAGCTGTTAGGCTACACATGCCTTTTACCGTGTGATAGCTAAAAAACACTCAACGCATAACTATGTGTCCATTTGTGATTGCTTTGTGGCACTAACAAGAATTTGTTCGAGAGAAAGACAGGATAAGAAATGTAGTCAAAAGAAGGAATAATATATTATATTATACAATTATACTGTGAATAAAGATGGTTATATTTTTATAGGAAAACAGTATGATTTAGTAGAATAAGTTCGTATATATATATATATATATATATGCGTGTGTGTATTTCCTATTCTGAATTGATAGTCTCCATCGACATATAAAATAAAATAAAAAGGCCAAGCCCAAGTGGGGTTTATAATAACCATCCACTTCTTCCCCCTTACCCCGGCCCCTTTCCGTTAATGGAATATTGCTTTCCTTTAGTGGGGTTCATATATATACGTATATGTATATTTATGCGCCATTCATGCAGTCAGTTTCAGTACCCAGACTTCCCACTGATTGTGAACCGTCCATTAATTGTTTCAAAACAGAAATGAGTTATTCCACTACATGATTCCCCTTTTTTGGGCCTTTGTTTTTCTAATAGAAAGAGCTTCTTTTTTGGTTGTGCAAAGTTGTATTAATTAGCTAACAAAGTCATGATTTGCTCTGTCTAAGATTCCCTACTTTACAAACCCTTTTTTCTTCTGGAAGGAGAGTATGAGAGGCCAGGGGGAATGGCCACTACCATATATGCTGTCTTTATGTATACAGTATGACTAGGAAAGCCACAAAGTTCAACATTTCACATCGAGCTTGAGATTATGAAACATGCTTTCGAGTGGTTTGATAAACCATACAAATTTAAAAGTTAAAAAAAAAAAAAAAAAAAATTTAAACGGTGGGTTAAAATAATTCCTTTTTAAAATCATAAAATCATGTTTAAAAGATCCTAAAATATTCCGGTTTAATTTTAATCCATATATCATATACTAACGATATATGGTTTAAAATTTCTTTAAAACATTCTAGGTTATATTATTGAATTATCATAAACTAATAAAGAATTATGGTATAAATAATTTTAAGATTAAATAAAGTTTTACAATTATTAGATAAACAGTTTACTTTTTAAAAAATTCATATAAATTTAAGATTGTTATTTTTTTTTCAAATATTTAAATTTAAATATGTAGCCATTGATAAGAATGTTTTTACTTTTTCAATCATAATATTTTTAAAATGTTATAAATTTTGTAGTAAATCAATATAATGTATTTAATTGATACATAGAATTACATCCCTACATCATACAAAATAGAAACACAATAAATTAAATTAAATTTATAAGTAAAGGAATGTTATCCTTAAAGCTAATTATTAAAGATGCATGTTACATTCAATCTCAAATTCTTTAATAAGACCTTATTATGTTATAATTTATTTTTATTGAGCATCTTATCAACAATGTTGTAGGTGGTTAACCACTAGCAATTGTGGTATTATTGTATCTTACAAACTGCAATCATGACTTCATGGATGTTGATCTGTAGGAAATTATATCTCCACAACCATGAGCTAAATATTTTTCCAAATATTCAATCTATGTTTTAACATTTCTTTTTTAATACTAATTATCTTCTTGACTTTTAATAGCTTAAAAGGTCAACTCTCTTGTATCCATCCATTATTATTCAGTTAATTCAATCAAATAAATTAGTCAAAATAATTTTTAAGGATAACATTTTTTTGGGAATTTAGATACTAAATAATGTATTAATTTGGATACAAGGCTTGAATACAGTAACTATGTTTGGGCAGGGTTTGCTCCACCAAAAATCGAGATCTTTGTTTGGAGATTGTTAAAAGGTAGAATACCCGCTATCAGAGCTTGCTAAGAGGAATATTATCCCATCTAACGCTTGCTGCGGCCGATTGTGTGGTTCAGAGGAAGAGACTATTAGTCACTTGGTTTTTAGCTGTTGTGAGTCTTGGGCTATTTGATAGCATTGTGCTTCGTTATGAGAGATCCTGTGGGTGGCCCCGAACAACCCTGATATGTTTTTCTCGGCATGGGTTTGTGCTTTTGACCCAAACTGTTGCAACAAGATCTGGTCTATGCTATTCTTTGTTGTTTGTTTGGTCCATTTGGTCTCACAGAAATGAGATGATCTTCAATCACAAAATATGGGATAGGGTTCAAGTCATTGATGTTAAATTTGATAGGGTTGCTTGGTGGTCCAAGGCTAAGTGGTCTGACTCTAAGGCCTCATTCGATGACATTTTACGCTTCCCTCATCTTATTTAATCTCCAGTTGGCAAGAAGCTTGCTAGATCGTCCAAAAGATGGCAGTCTCCGCAGTCTGGTTTCCTTAAATTCAACGCTGATGGTGCTGCATCGGGGAAGGACGGCCTTGCAGGTATTGGAG
Organism: Kokia cookei; assembly: GCA_039519145.1. NCBI lineage: Eukaryota > Viridiplantae > Streptophyta > Magnoliopsida > Malvales > Malvaceae > Kokia > Kokia cookei. Next base: position 9,202,036 of record CM076902.1, on the reverse strand, counting down.
GTGTTCTCCGTAACGAACTTGGCGAAGTTTGGATATCTTTCTCAAGAGCAGTCGGTGAAAATGATTTCATCACAGTAGACTTGCTTGCAATTGGTGTCGCGGTTATCTCCTTCACTGAATCGAGAAGGTTGATCTCACATAAACTTAACATTAAATCAGATAATTTAAAATTTGTCAATTAAATAAATAAAAAAATCCAGTTAAGTTTTAACATCTTCTCATCTCAAAAGTATTATGGGCTCCATTCTTATTTTTAGAGATCCTTATTACAAAAGAAACGTTGTTCACATCAATAGAGAAACCAAGGAATTTGTGGACAAACTGGTTAAGGATGGTGCGATTAGTGAGACCATCTTAAGCTGATGTCGCCTATTGCTTTGAGTATCAATATGCAATTGAAGGGAGTGCTTGGGAGCTCCCTTGTTTTTGCGTCTTTCTAACACGAGTACTTATTGGATGATTTTATGCTTTACCTTGATTTATTTTTGTTATTTTTCTACAGCCGTCTTGTCAATTTATTCTGTGCTACACTCCTCCTTGTAATCACAACTTGATTAATATATAAAACCTTTTCTTTTAAAAAAAGTTCAGCACCACTGTGATTTCATAATACTGTAATATTTGTGTATTACATTACACCAAGAAAATAATAATAATCACCGCATTAAAAAAAGTATAGAATTCTAAGAAATCATTTGCTTGCATTGAGACGTTGTAAAACATTCTATCAAGCAGAGGTTAGAAAAAATGGAAATAAATCATAATGGGAAACCCAACATGCTTTTGTAGGATAAAACATTGTTAAAAGCTTGTACACGTAAAAACAAAAGCAATAAGAAGAAACTTGAGTATAGTTAAAATAGACCACCGTGCACTGTTTTCAATCTATATTAACAGTGTTTAAATCTAAGATCAAAACTACTTTATCGGCTTCGGGCCAAGGGATGCTGAGGCCCTCTTGGCCCGAGAAACCACTGGATCAGTTCCGTTGTTTATCTTTTTATTCTTTTCATTCTAGGAAGCTCGAAATAAAGTGTGAATGTTATCCAACATAACAATATCTAATAATCACCATAAATTAATTTTGAGTGGTAAACTTGAGAAAAAGGGGAGGACACCCCTAAGCTATTGATATAATGGATTAATAAAGGGGCTGGTATTATTTTGCATGATTTGTCGCGCTGTTTCCTGATATATTACCAATTATTGTCCTTTCCTACCTAGAAACCCTAACAAAGTACGGCTGCTTATTAGTTCCAGGCCCCTATTTTGGACTCATCCAACGGTTCACCAAACGACCACCGCGTGGTAAATTAAAAGAGAGACGTGTAACTAACAACAAACACGAGTCTTGGAACTACCATCCCTCATTCCTTGATACTAAAACTGACCAAACTACCATTCCTAGCTCTTTGAATCCGTAAGTCAACCCCACTACGTGCTAATCATTTTTGTTAATTATGATATCCTACAAATTTTAAGTTTAAAAATTCTCTTTTGTGTGTTAGGGTGTTTGTCGAAACAGATGTGACTTGAATTCAAATTACGATATTATTAAAACTTTACCCTTCTTTAGTAATTCATCAACAAAAAATCTACAAATTTCTTCGTAAAAAGAAAAAAAAAACCGTACCAATCTTTCTTATTATCATTTCTGACTGTAAAACATATATATTCATGTACATATATTTCCTTATCCCATGACGCAAAACATGGCAACATTTGGTAATACGAAGGCATATATAATCTAACAAACAAAAACTGGTTTACCGAGGCACAATTATTTGCGACAAACAAAAAGATTCCCATCTAGCTTGAGCCTCTTCCCAGCGACAGAAGCCATGTTACTGACAGTTATTTTCACCTTGCCAACTCCAAACTATGTCTGCAAGGGCTGGCCTTAATTCTTCCTCGTAAAACTTGTTGTACTCAAGAGTGTCACCCGCGGACTTTGACAACTCCACCACTGCTACCTCCGGCGCCAGCTCGAAAACCTCCGCTGTTACCGCTAATTTCCCTTTCCTTTCTTCCACTTTGCCTTGCATTCTAACCTTGAATTCTTTCGTAGCTAACACCCTAAAGTTCAACTCCTTCGCCGTGGATACAAGCCTCGCCAGGGTTGCCGAAGCCGAACACTTGGAAGTGAATAAAGAAGCTGGCTTTCTTTCATTTTCGAACAGATTCGACAAGTCAAACCCTGATGACATCGATGAAATCAATTCAAACGCGTTGTAAAATGGTGGCGGGGATGATTTCGTGGTTACCATTTCCAGCTCCCTACTGCTCTCAATCCCATTCTTCTCGCCATTTCCATGTTCAACCAATGATGACACAGTCTTCGAAAATCCCTTTCGGAACCAGGAATTGCCGATGATCCCCGGAACAGTAATCCTCTTATCAGGGTCAGCAACGAGAATCTTAGAAATTAATCTCCTTGCGTCGTTTGAAATCCAGGGGGGGAACTCATATTCTGCCCTGAAAATTTTCCTATACATGTGCATAATATTTTCGGCTTGGAAAGGCAAAAACCCTGTCAGGAGAACAAACAAAATAACCCCACAAGACCAAATGTCAGCTTTGGCCCCGTCATACCCATTCTTCCTCAAAACCTCGGGGGCAACATAAGACGGAGTCCCACATTGTGTGTGAAGCAACCCATCGTTTCTTAGCTGTTCAGGCAAAGCAGAGAGTCCGAAATCAGTGACTTTCAAGTTGTCATTCTCGTCCAGTAGCAGATTCTCAGGCTTCAGATCACGATGGTAGACGCCTCGACTGTGACAAAAGTCGACTGAGCTGACTAGTTGGTGAAAGTATTTCCTGGCTGAATCTTCCTTTAACCTACCCTTAGCTACCTTAGCGAACAATTCACCCCCTTTGATGTATTCCATTACGAAAAAGATTCTTTTCTTGGTAGCCATAACTTCTTTGAGCTCCACAACATTGGGGTGACGAACCAGCCTCATGATTGCGATTTCTCGCTTTATTTGCTCCATCAAACCCTCTTTCTTGACTTGGTCTTTGTTGATAACTTTGATGGCTACACTTTCTAGGGTGGAAATGTTTTTCCCGTAATAGACCTTGGCAAAGTTGCCTTGCCCTAATACCCTCCCCATCTCCAACTTCCCAAAGATGATTTTCCTCGATCCATTCTTCTTCAAGCCGATAGTTCGACTCACACCTTGCTCTTCCATGTCTCAACTAAACTTCTCTCTAGTTAGGCAAAGGGAACATAATTTTTTTAAACTACAACAAAAGCTCCTTTGGCTCACTAAAAGGAGGACAATTCCACAGGGAACCGAAACGAGATACGGCTTGAAATTTTTTGGAATTTTTTAGCAGGTTGATTAGTGGGTGAAATAGGGGAAAATTGATGGGAAAAAACACTAGCGTTTGGGAAGGACGAAAACAAAGCAGTGATCGATTGTCTTCTATTCTAGCCATTGAAGGACATGATTTTTTGGGGGACAGCGGAAGGAGCGCCAAAGCACATGGAAATGGAAGTTATCAGAGACATTAACTATAAGGAAAATCGTGCCAATAAAATAAGGGACACGTAGAGAAATATTTGTGGGGTAAAATTATAAAATGACAAAACTTGGACTTAGGTCTGTATTCCAAGCACTGAAGCTTCCTCCTATGGATAACCCTATTTGCCAAATGAGTACCCAATTCTCAACAACCTTAGATGTATTTCGAGAAGACCCAATCTGAACGGCTCGATTTCAATTGTTTATGTTCTAACCGGTATCATGAATCACTCGGCTGATATCAGTTTAATTATATGGATATTGGGTCTAAATTATACGACCTACAGCTTGTAACTTTGTCCCATAAATGTAACTATGCCAATTTTTTTTTTTTTTTTTTTTTTTTTTTATGAATTATAAGAGAAGGGTAAAATCTTAACAACAATTTGATTAACAATACAAGAACTCAAATCACATTTGATACGGTGAACACTCTAACCATCAAGCCCACACAAAAAATTCAACTATGACAAAATTTTCAATTCATAGTTACGCAACTATGCTATTTTACTGCCCCAAACACATCACATATCCCATTTTAATTAAGATTTTAAGTAAAGTAATCTCTTTGATTAAAAGTTGGTGTTACATAAATCCCTCACATAATTTAATAAAAAAGTTATATATAATCTCTAGTCACCTAAGTACTTAACAACAACAACAAGGACTTAAAATTAATAAACTAATTAATTGCGCCCCATCAATTTATTTGGTGATCATATGTGTAAATATTCAGCCTTTTCTTTTCTTTTCTTTTCCTTTCTGGACTCATTTGAAGAGGAGAAATTTAGAATACATACCACCATATTGAAATTCTGAATTTGAACAATTATGGCATTTCGGCTCTTTGGAATATATCTGGATTTTGGGCCTTTTGAACTTTTGGATATTCTCAGGTCCAACTCCCATTTGTAATTTTCTTTGTCTATTAATAATAGCAATAATAATAAAGAAAATGTTATAGATCGACAAAGCCCAATCAAATAATTACTGAATCTACTGAATGTGAAATAATTAATTATTGGGCTCGTTTTAGTATACATTGAAAAAAAAAAAAAAAAAAAACTAAATCAAATAATTTATTAAAGGTTATCAATTAGCAAACAATTTATAACAAAGATTTAGTTTATAACCTAGATCTTGCAGAAAAATATAGCTTACTTGGCAACACCTTTAGTTTAAACCCTTATTGTCACTGAGTTTAATTTTATTTCTCAGTTTCCGTAATAAAGAAAATATTGTTGCTTGCGATGATATTGTTGTGAGTGAAGTTAATATCTATTATAGATTTTGATTATACTTATTTTTTTAGGATGGTGTTTAGAACTATTCATAATGCCCTCTCAACTCGTAAATAAGAAGATAATGCGTTTTATTGTATTCTATTGCATTAACAACTTATATCAATCTAATTAAGATGCAATCGATTTTAAGTTTGTTATTGTTGTAAAAATGTGAGAGAGAGTTGTGAGGTGTGTGATCATCCGACTACAATAAACGTGCTTCATATGTTCATAATCAAACGAGCGTTTACTTACTGTTCCTATTTCGGCTGGATAAATTTTTAAAAAAAAAAAATGTGATGATGCACTGAATTAATTCAGTGATAATTATAAAGCTAAAAAATTAACTATTAAGAAGAAGAAATATAAAACACAGATGACAAAACAAGTTGAAGGAAGGATGTGACCCAAGTCGTCTATCCTGCGTTGACTTACAATTAAATTTGGGACGTTTATAATATTAGAATTGGTATACTATATTAAAATTATATGAATAAAATACAAATTTATTTTGGTTTGTAATAATTAAATAAATTGATTAGTTTTTTAATAAATATTTTATTCTTTTAAAAATAAAAGACATATTTTTATAAGAGGAATGATCCGCTTACAACCGTGTAAAATTTAAAATATTTTTATCTCTTTTCGTAATTATTTATATGATTAATATTTTAACAATTCAACCATCTTATTTTAGGCTTCATTCATGTAAATCATGCATGTATAAATTAAAAATGTCCAACTATTCATTTTATGTAAACAAAAAACTTTCAATTGTTAAATATATATTAATATATTGACAATATTTTATATCGATATGATAGAGATATCGGATCAATTCAAAATTTTATATGCACTACAAGTATAAATATATTGATAAATTCAACACTTGGTTTGTTAAAATATTAATCATATATATAAAAAGTCATGGAAGGATGTAAAACCACTCAAGTTCTATATCGATTTAAGTGGATCCCTCCTCTTTTCATGAATATATATTGTACAATTAAATAATTATGTTGCAATATGTTGGGTCGAACTTGAATTATGCAACGAACATGAACAAAACAGAAAAAATTGAACACAAATATTTACGTGAAAAAATTTATCTGAAGAGGATAAAAAACCACGTACAAATAAAACTTCACTAAAATAACAAAACAAAAAAAAAAACCCTAAATTTGAAATAGAAAAATTTTCCCAAGTATTTGTTTATTTACTTATTAATTTGTAAGATTTTAATTGAACTAACGTGACTTTATTCATCAAATCAAACTTAATAAATACACTCATAAATATATTATAGATAAGAAGAAAGAAAATAAAAATAGAAAAATAGGGGATATAGACAAAAAAAAAAGGAATAAGAGAAAGAAAGCAGATGAAATTCATAATAAAGAAAAGAAAGATGGGCAATTCAAGGGGAAGAACTTGACTGAGGTGGAATGGACCACAGAGAAAAAAGAAATGTCGGGTTCTTTCCCCACTCCCTCCTCTCATTATTATTAAATTACTTAACTACTCCATCATCAGAATATCATGATATCATGCATGGCGTCATTTTTTTTTTCTTTTTGAAACTTCCATTAGGGCAGCCATGCATGCATGTCTGAATTTCTGCACCTCTCATTGTTGAATCAAGAAAATGACTTGCTAAGGTTTTAGAACCTTTGAACTCCATTTATTTAAAAAGAATATGTGTAGATTCAATTTTCAAATTTTTTATTTATGTCAAATCATGTTTGTTAAAAAACCAAAATTTCAAATTTAATAAATAAAGTTTAAAATCATATCTTTTTATACTAATAATACTGTCTATGTTAATTGAATTAATTAAAAAACGATAATTGCTTATGATTAAATAGTTTTTATGTATTGGATTGCTTTCAATACGATTAATGATTTTGAAAATTCAATAACTTGAGTTGCATTTATATTAGTGTTTTACTTGGTAGAACGGAAAGAAAATTAGAAAGATTAAAAATTGAAGGGATAGAAAAAAATTTTATTTTCATAGGGGTGCTTGATAGAGAGTATGGAAAACTTAAAAAAAATAATTTTCTTTTTATTCATTGCTTAATAAAATTGAAAAAATGAAAGGAAATAAAATAAAATAAAATGATTGAGAATTACATCATTTTGAATTAACATTCACATATTTCTTTCTTTTCTTTTTTTCCTCTTACCCTTTTAATTCAATAGAATTGATTTTTATGTGTTAAGATGAAAGTAATTTTTTCACTTTCTCTTTCCATACTTTCATTTTTCCATCTAGTCAAGCATACCCCAAAAGTTTGAGCTTGATTCTAAGCTTGGAAATTTTTGTTTTTGTTTTACTGTTGTATCGATTTTTGGTTTTGTTGTGTATTCATGTTTCATCTTCAATCATTTTTTGCCTTAGAAAGAAAAAGAAAGCGTATAAGGGTTGTTAATGTAATATACAACAGGTGAACAAAGGTTTAACCCAAAAATTTTGAGTTTTAGAAAGATAAAATTATAAAAATTTGGGATTAAATTAAAAATTATATTCGAAAGTTTTAAAATGATATAATATTTGGAGGAGCTAAAAATGAAATTTCCTTTTTTTTTTTTTTGTTGATCACCAGAGTGAGTAAAGGTGTTTAGGGATTCAACTAAAAATCTAATACCAACCCATTTTTTATTTTAATGATTAGCTTTTATTATTGGGTAATTTATCCAAGTAACTCAAGAATTTTATTATTTATGATAATGACCTAAATTCAAAAATATACGTCAAAATGATCTAAAATGAACAGTAAAAATTGATATTGGCCATCTAATGTCCGACACCTATTTATTTTTTTTAATACGGTATTTTATTGATATACGAAAATACCAGAATTTGAAAAAAAAAATTAGGTGTTGACTATTGCATGGCCGACACCCTCTTTTAATTTGATAAAAAAAAAATTAAATTTTTTGGTGTCGGAATAAAAAATTCAATTTTTTTTGTGTTTGTCATGCCATGGTCGACACCCTTTTTATCTGATAAAAAAAATCAAATTTTTTTGTGTCTCCTTTTTTCAGATAAAAAATTTCAAATTTTTTTTGTGTTGGCCATTGCATGGCCGACACTCTTTTCTATCTGAATAAAAAATCAAATTACACCCTTTTTTTGTCAGATAAAAAATTTGAATTTTAGTGTTTGCCATTGTATGGTATACACTCTTTTTTTATTTGGCAATGGCAAACACAAAAAATTCAAATTTTTTATCCGATAATAAAGGGGTGTCAGCTATTGCATGGCCAACACAAAAAAAAATTAATTTTTTACCAGATAAAAAAGGGATTGTCGACCATAACATGACCAACACAAAAAAAATTCGAATTTTTTATCCGACAAAAAGGGGATGTCGGCCATGGCATGACCAACACCCAAAAATTTGATTTTTTATTCAGATAAAAAGGGATGTCGGCCATTGCATGACCAACACCCAAAAATTTAATTTTTTTTATCAGATTAATAAGGGTGTCGGCCATTGCATGACCAATTTTTTTTTTTCAAATTCTCATATTTTTGTATATCAATAAAATATCGTATTAAAAAAATACATAGGAGTCGGCCATTGCATGGCCAACACCAAAAAACACAAATTTTTATATCTGACACCAATCATTGGGCAGGTGATGTCGGCCATTAAATGACCAATATCAAATTTTACTATTTATTTTAGGTCATTTTGATGTATATTTTTGAACTTGAGTCATTTTCATAAATAATAAATAATTTTAGGTTACTTGAATAAATTACTCTTTATTATTTACATTTCAAACTCGATTGACTCGATTTCTCAAATAAATCCCAACGTTATAAATAATGTATAAAAATTATAATTGAATTTCCACTCATAATTCCTTATTTTTATTTTTATTTTGTAAAAAATAAAAAACTGTAATATTGTAATGAAAGTGTACACTTTTAAAGTAAATTCAAATTTTGGAGATAACATTATTAATAAAAAAATTACAATTCTTAATATAAACGGTATAACAGACATGAAAGTTGGAAAAAATGTTTTAAGGAACAAAAAAATCAAAGATAGAAGCTGATTTTGCTTTTAAATTTTAGATAAATAGTATTTAGTTTTCAATTCTTTTCAATTTTATCTTTTAATTTTGATTCTGTTAAAGTATGATGATGTGATATTTTGAAATTATTCCACATGATTATTATTAATCCTCTTTATAATTTCTATATACTTTTATATTTTATGTAGAATTTTTAAAATTTTCAAGTGTCGATATGACACAACTTAGAGTGCTACATTATAACACCTTTATAAAATTCAAGTTTGGTATCAATATGGGAAAAAAAATACTAAATTCCCGAGATTTATGTGGATAACAAATAAGTTCAGAGGTCAAGTTTAAAAAATATTGTCAAGTTTAATGATTAAAATTTTGCTTGGTAGAGTAAAAACAATTGGGAGGATGAAAAAATTAAGGGATAAAAAACTAAAATGATAGAAAATATAATTTTTCTTTTTCATAAATGTGTTTGATAAGAATGATAGAAAATTAAAAAAGAAAAGGTAATTTTATTTCCCACTATTATTTGATAGAATTGAAAAATAAAATAAAACACTTGAAAATGTATAATTTCTTACTAACATACTATTTTCACTCATTTTCTCTTCTCTCGTAATTTCAAAATGAAAAGTTTATTTTTTATATATAAAAATAAAAAAAATAATCATCCCTTCTAATTTTATTATTTCCTTTTCACTCCTCATCCTCCACTAATCCGTACAATCAAATAATACCCTAAATTTGTTCAAAATTTCAATAAGCCGACAGGAATCTCTGAAGTCATCGTGAAGTCAAACTTCTTGTTTGCCCCCTTAAAAGTTGAATAAGGGGGGTGCAGAGTTATGTGCTTCTTTCAAAAAGGAAAAAAGGTAGTTATGTGCTGTGCTTTCTGTAAATTGGAACTTTCCGGCCCGCCCCAACTTTTCAACCACCATTCAAATTCAAAAACACGTGCAATGAACTATGGCCCACCAGACGACCCATGCAATGCACCACTCTTTTTTCCATTTTTTTAATGAATTACATGAGGAAAATAAAGTTATATCAGTAATTTGATTAGTACGATTCGAATTCACATAACATTTGAGATGGTAAATACTCTAATTATCAGGTCAACATATGATATTCTCATTTTTTTCCATTTTTGTTACATATATGGTATATAAATAGTTAGCCTGCTTGACAATTGGATGATAGTTGATAGTTAATTGTTGATTTATTGTAGTTGATTTTAATCAATTGATTTTGTTAATTAATTTGATCAATTGATTTTATTAATTGTTTATTTAAAAGTGTTTAGTAAATTTTAGCTGAAAGTTGATATGTGTAAAATGAGAAATAAGAACATGATACATTTTACTGTTAAGTATTTATTTGTTTAAAATATTCTAGTCTTTACTATTGGATGAAATTATTGAAATAAAACACCATTACCAATGAATTAAAACATTTATTATGGAAATTAATTTATGAATATTTTTGAAAATTTAAATAAATAAATTTCTTAAGTTCTTTATTTGCAAATATTAAACTTGTGGAAATTGATAAATATTAATAATGTATCAATATAATTGTAAACTGTATTCTTAGTGATAATTATGTCATGTTCTTAGTATGTAAAATAGTGATAATTATGCCACTCTTTGAATAAATTTATCAAGTAGCATATTTTGATTAATATAAAGTTGCATAAGAAATCATTTTACACAAGTAAATTAAAATAAATCAATAGTACATAAATATTTAATAAATAGATACATATCCAAACAAGTAAAAACAAATATTTAAGAAACATGACATTGTCGTCTAGCTGCCATCAAGCTAGTAGTGATGTCATTATGGACTTCTATTATTTCATTAGTACTCATATGCTTAACTTGAGTGGAAATGCATTCTGCATCCGAAAATGCTTCGGGAGGAATAAAATTTGGATTTACATCTATGACCTTAAATGTTGGGTAAAAAACTTTACTTAAATCGGATGTAGTTGCGTTTTTGAACCGGATTTAGAATAGTGTTAAGGTTGAATTGAGAATTAGAATATGTAGTTAAAATAGAAATATTAAGAAAATTGAAGGATTTGTTAATAATTGTGTGGAAGAAGGAAGGACTAAATTGTAATTTAACCAAAATGAATTATGAGTCATCATGGGAATTATAGAGATAAAGGAAGGGCAAAAAGAGTAATTTGGTGGAAGATATTTTGGGAGGCAATGATTTGGGTCAAAGTGTAAAGTTAGAAAGCCCAAGGATTAAAAGTACAAATTTACCATTTTTATTAAAGAGAGATATTTTAGTGAAAAAAAATTTAGAGAAGCTGAGAAAAGAAAAAGGAAATAAAAGATGAAAATATCATCTTCTCTTTAAAAAGTCCAACCGTCCATGTCATTCTTCTCCATCCAAATTTTTGCTTTTATTCCAATTGAGTCCTTCCACCATTGTTAAGCCCTCCAAGCTTCAAAATCCTCCATTTTTTTTGAAATTTCCTTAAGAAAGACATAGAGGGAAGTTAGTAGACACCTTAATTTCCTTATAGAGTCCACTTTGAAGCGTTAAAGTGGATAGAGATTGAATTAGAATTTTGGAAATTCAAGAACAAAGGTAAGAGATGATTCAATTTTCATGACATACATGTATATTTACATAATCTAGCATGAAAAAGTATTGAATTCTAGTTTTAAGCTTATATGTGTTTGTATGAAATTGAAGAAAGAGGGAGGAAGGAGAAGGACCAAATTGAAGAAAAAAGAAAGGAGAAAGCTAAGGTGTGAGAAGAAATTATCTACAAGTGAGATAAGTACTACAAGATTTAAATGGAAAACTTATTCTTTTTAAAAGTATATGATATTAGTATATGATTAATTGTGATAAAAATGAGTAGAATGATATGTATAATTATAAGAATGGTAATTATGTGTGATTGAATAAAATATAGTGTGAAGAGACATGAAAAAGGAAACATGTCCATTAAAACAGTTTGGACAGAATAGAGTATTAACTTCGAAAATTCACCAAAATTTGTATAAAAAGAGTTAGAGGTTGAACTAAATATATAATTAAATCTTATTGAGTTTAGTTTCATATGGAAGAAACGGTAATAGAAAAAGAATTGTATATTTTGAGATATACTAGTTTTAGTGTAACAAGGTCAGAGTGGATTCGGGTTCTCCTGTTTTGACTTCGAAAAATCATAGAAAAATATAGAAAAATTATTAGAGACTGAAATTTATATGGTTAATTCCTTAATGAGTCTATTTTCAAAAGAAATAGACAAGAACATTATTTGATCTCTGTACTAATAGAGAGATAATTTTTAGTGAAGAAAGGTCGAAATTGTCAGGTGGCAGAGAAGGGGTAAATTGGAAGAATTTACTGTACAAATTGGCTAAAGTAAAAATTTTGAAAATTTTAAGGTAAAAAGATATTTGAGTCTAATTTCAGAAACATCAAGCGGATTATAATTTTGAACTCTATAGCTCAAGATATAAATAATTTAGTGACTATGACTCAATGGACAGTTTTGAAAATTAATGTGAAAATAGGAGTAAAGAGGCATATGATGATATGTATGTAATGAACTATGTATATGTGAAATATTATGTGTTTAATTATAAATATTGATTATATGATAAAATGGTGATATTGTGGAAGCCTTTGAGAAAATAAAGGTGAGAAAAACATGATTATGTATACGTGAAAAAAATGTATATATGATGTATAAGTTGTGGATAATGATATTAAATGAGATTATGCCCATGTAGAAGAATTAGAACCGTTGTGATATTAGTGGCATGCCATTAAGGAACGCTAACGCTCTTACTGTTCAGCATTGTGTGTGCTTCTAATCAGCACTGTGTGTGCCTACTATTTCTCCAACACTTATGTGTTTCTGTTAAGTACTTCGGTACTTTCTGCTTGTCCTGTTTATCCAATAAGTTCTATAAAAGTCTGCTACGAGCCAAATGGATAAATAAGCTAAATGAGTTATGGTCAAGAAAGTCAAGATGGCTAAGTTGTGAAAAAGAAATAATGTGCAAATTGTGACATTGAGGTAAGTGAAATGATAATAACATGAAAGATAAGTACAATATATGTACAATAAATCAAAGAATGATAAAACTAAGTAAGCTAAGAGGTTGGAATGGCTAAAATGTAAAATGAGGAAGAGTATGTGAATTCATAACACTACTGTAAGTTAAATGTTATATACATAAAATGTATGTATTTTACATGAATAAACAATTATATGAATGAGTTTGAAATGAGTGACTAAAATATGAATGATTAATGACTCTTGTAGTACTTACTAAGCCTTTATAACGTGTAGGTACAAAGGCTAAGTGAGGATAGAATCAAGTCAAAGGACCTCTCATCACATCACTCTTGGAAGACTTCAAGCTTAAGTACTTTAGTTAAAGGTAAAATGGCATGTACAAATGGTATATCCATATGTCCTTAATGAATGGGTTATCAATGTTGTTTTGAAAATTTACATGAATCGAATGAAATGGTTGAAATTGCTTTTTGGACTGATTTGAAATATTGGGAAAGTTTTTAAGTTGTTTCAAGGGGTTATTACTAAGTTTTCGGTTATATTTACTGATTTTGAGACAAAGGTATTGATATTTTTAAGGTGGTATCGATACCAAAGTTTCAGAATGCCCCATTGGTTTCGTTTTTAAGCAAAAGTATCGATAATTTACCCTGTTTCGAATCAAAATTTATATTTTATTATTTTCAAAATTGTTTTAAGTCTCGATTTTGATTATACTTGATTATTTTGTGATATTTTGAGTAAAACGATTCAATTACACATTATTTGAAAGAAAATTTTATTATACTCATTTTTAATTATCTGACATTATATGTAATACTCTTATACCGGGTTTATACATTTGAACCGGGTGTAGGGATGTTATAGTAGTTATGTAATGCATATGTAGCACAAATTATTCTATTTTGATATTGAGATGAATCCATTGGCATCTTTGATAAAGTTTTCCATCGTGCCTTTAAAATACCAAATACCCTTCTCAACACAACTTCTTAAGGATGAATGAGCTCGATTGAAAATTTATTGCGACAATGTTGATTTTATAGATTCACGGTGGAGTTTTTTTATAGATTCACAGTGAATTTTTTTTTTTTAAATTTACTTTGGATTTTAGAGATGAAAGTGAAAATGAAAGAATAAAGGCTACTGATATCTTGACACTCTATTAGGTTTGAGAACTTGTGACAAATAAAATGATTTTTGGGCAAGCATGATTATATATGTCATCTCACATGTCTCATTCCCAACCAACTGTTAAAAAAATTACCCATCCCAATGTTTTTTGTTTTAGAAGTTGTTGTTTTTTGGACACCTATGAAATTGTTGGTATAATGAAATTCACAAATTTAGTTTAATAATAATTAAGGAGGTTCACTTACTCCTAGGTGCAATATTTCCTTTTGAATTTGTTTATGAAGATACCCTCTTTTTCATTCTGTAAAAAATTATTCCAAAATAATTCAAATATTCTAAATTTTAAAACTTTCAAAAGAATGTTGTTTTGCTAATATATACATACCCTGAGTGAAATTTTTAAACGAGTTAAGGAATACGACAAGTATAATATTTATTTTTGTGAATAATTTTTTTTAATTTTTTATTACACTTTATGATATATTTGTCGAACTTTTCATCTGTGTGTAGAATTTTAATAGACTTCATTGATAATGTATCAAATAATTTTCTATATATTACAAAATATCTTTACAAAGAAATCAAAGTCAAAAAATCAAGTTGTGACTAATTAACTGCATATTAAATGTATTCGCACATTGATTAATTTCATTGTAAATAACTAATTATGAAGAAATAAAATGAATTAATAGGATAAGAAATCAGAATGAACGGAAATGATGTCATTTGGTTGGAATTCAGCGTTAGATTAATTGAGTTCAGATAACTAAGTTTGAATTTAAGTAAATTGGAATTCTATTTTCAAACAATTTCACATCCAATTTCATCATAGTTAGGTTATTTTACGCGAGTCGTTTTGACCAAAAGTCATTAACGTAGCTAGATTAATACAAGCTTCATTGATTCCTTTTATAAATAAAATCATTTCTTATGTGCATCAAGTTGAAAATAGCATTTTATAATGTTAAAACATTGGACTAAATTATGGATAACTGTTAGCTATAGGTATATTTACGGATTGAACTACTTGATACAATTAGCATCCGTAAAATTTGGATTCAAACAAACATTTAAAATGATGTTTTTTTGAATCCATAAATACATATCATGATTAGATTTGATCATGGGTCTGTTTGAAAACTGAGAAGGTTTTGATAAAAATATAAATTCGAAAAATGAGCTTAGACAAAAAATTAGATCCATTTTTTAAATGAGTCGGGCCTCAGGTAGGATTTTTTTAATCCGACCATTTCGTTATTGTGTTGCTACTATTTTGTTGTTATCGTTTGAATTTTGTGTAACTCTTGTTTTATTGGTACTTTTGTTATTATTTTAGAGACATTTGCTTGTTAAGTTGCAACTATCTTAGTATTATTTAAGTATAAAAATTTCTGCATGTATTCTCAAATTATTGAAAAATATTTACTTCAATATTTTTAGTGTACTGAATGTATTATATTTTTTAAAAACTTATTTCTATATAAAAATAATACGAAGAGATCGAATCAAACTCGAATTTTGTATTTTTAACTTGGAGCGAATTTAAATAGAACTTTTTAAGATTTACTTTTCGGGCTGAATAAACCCGAACATAAAAGAATATTATATTTTACATCTGCCCGACCATCATCAATTCTAATGCTAACTCATTAATTAGTTGAAATTGGAAGAGAGGAGAGAAAGCGTGTCAAACTTTTGGTCTATATATCTAACATTTGGAATTCCTCTCTTGTCTTAAATATTCCAACTTGAATAGTCAAGGGCATCCATCTGATGACTTTTGCTCTCACTTTCAACTGTTTCATGTCCCACACCTAATTTATATTTAACATTTTTATTTATTTTACGAATTAACAGCAATCATAAGAATTTTGCAAATTTTAAAACCATGTTAGTGTTTAAACCAATCAAATTATTAATTCTCGATTCAGCTGGTTGACATAGTTTTAATTAAATGAGTTCATAAAAGTATTAAAAATAAAAATTTTTTAACTCAATTTAATTAATTTTAAGTGATTTGCTAAAAAAATTATAATCAATTTAATTCTTTATCCAAATCAACTTATCGACCACACACAACAACCATGCGAGGCTGGATATGAGCTTCTAAGACGAACAAATCATGGATTGTAACAGGGTTAAGTGAAGATGGTTTTGAATTCGAGTAATTTAAGATTTGGGTAAGAAAAATAAATGTTAGACACCTACCCTAAATAAATGTCCCAATCTTAGGCCGGACCAATAAAAATTTCCGAAGCCAGAATCTAACTCCACCTGGGTCTTAAAGGGGATTCTCGTGATTTGAACGTGGAAAAGAAAATTCGATTTTACACCTTTTTCATTAACTTATCCGAAAGAAACATTAACTTTTGAGATCTGCTCGATGAAATTCAATTTTCTGTTTATGTCAACTATTACGTTAACATACAATGAACTCTGCAGCCATGTGTTTTTCCAAGCATATTCTTCTTTTTTTTCTTTTTAGATTCCTCGTTAATTTATTCTAATTTGACTGGTATTATTATTTTTGTAATAATTTAGAGATATATTTAAGTGTATAATTTTTCTAAAAATTAGAGATATTATTTAAAAATTCAATATCAACTTTTTTAATACAGTTAATATTAAATTTAAAAAAAAACATATTTATCAAAAGAAAAGATGAATTTTGTTGAGAGCGTGCTTACTTAAATACAAATTAAAAAAAGTAAAGAATGTATTCGAGTTGGAATGAGAAGTTAATAACTTAGTTGAGATCCAAATTAAAGGTTAAAAACTTATATAGTTTCATAAAAATAAAATGTTAATGACTTTTTCATTCTAATAAAAATGTAGGAGCTTTTCTAGACAAATGGTGAAATATTGTTTTTTTAAATTATAAGTGCAATTTAAAATATAATCACATACTATATATATATATATATATATATATATATATATATATAACCAAAATCAAATAATCATAATGCATTGATTTCAAGCACTATATATTCGAATTGGACTTGCATATAATGGGGTGTGCCCCATATTTTTGACTGAATAGATGGCGACGTCAAGACGAGAAGCTTCCCGACGTTGCTACAACTAACGACGTTGTGATGATGCGAATGGGAATGTTGTGATGTGACAATATGTTCCCCACATAAATTAGGTTTTCTTCTCCCAATTAAATAATGTTGTATTTTCACAGTTAAATTATGATTACTTCATAGATATTTTACTATGATTAAACCTTTAATATTAGCCTATTTAAAGGGATCTTATATCCTTGTTTTGAGAGGCTAATTAAAGATGTAGTACAACATGACTTTTCTTTTGGGGGCGGCAAGATATCGTTGCAGATGAATTTTGGTAGGAGGTTTTGTGGTAATTATGAAGAGAATTTTGTATCTCTTTTGAGAAAACTTGATGAGAGTTGGAAATTTGTATTTGAGGTTTTGGGTAGTATACGTTCAGTACATTTAAGTTTTTTTTTTTTCATATTGTACTATTATTTGTTTACTCATTTAGTAAAAAGTCGAAACCTCTTTTGCCCTTTGATTTTTTTCATTTTCGGAAGAGTTTTCCATGTAATATATTTTTGATTGATCTTCCCTATTTCTCTTTTTCATCGTTTATATGGGTCGATCCCTGTACATATAACTAAACTTAAATTAAAAAAAAAATAAAAGTATCTACGTATAGTGTACATGGTATGTAATTTAAGATATTCCCAAAGTATTAATTTTTTTTTATTATATTGGTGTAATTACATGGTAGTATCTGTTCATACAAAGCACACACACCTTACACACATAAACACTCAAACCCGAGACCCTTAGGATGAACAACATCCTCTTTTTCACTGGAACCACTTGTTGGGTTCCAAAAGTATTAACTTTGTAATTAATTAAATGCCATATTAACAAATATTTAAAGCTCTTGGATATTTTGAATTTATTTTAACCGTAAATTTAAATAAACTCCTTATTCCTTACTTGAAACAAGGAGGCAATCACTTCAAAAAAAAAAAAAAAAAAAAAATCAAATATCGTTTACATGTATAAATATAATACATTCATAAATGCAATATAATTATAAATATATAAAATCATATCAATAAAAACATAAATAAATAAAAAACAAATATATAATTGAACAAAACTTACACATAATATTTATACATGATAAATTATAAATTCACACGTAACAACCGCATATAATAAAATTTAAATTTAAATATTCAGAAATACAATAACTCAACCTTTACATACAAAAAAAAGTTAAAATTATTGGAGAGAGTAACATTTAGAAATATTTATCATGTCATAATTACAAGACTCGAATATGATATAAAAATTAAAAACTAACGTGAAAAAAATGTCCATTTAAATTTAAAAAGAGAGAGTAACATTTAGAATGTGGAGAGAGAAGCTACAGAAATGGTTGAAGGAATGGATCAATTGGTAGCACGATTAGAGAGGGGGAGTGAGTCAGTGATTGGGGCGTAAGAACATGTTTAAAATGGTTATGTAAATGAATTGGACATAGACATAGACATATTTAGAGCACCGAATGCATGAACTTAGGTATTACTATCCTGAAATTGAAAATTACAGGTTCATTGAACTCATCAAACACGAAATCGCCACTCTTTTTTCTTCAAAATGGAAATATATTCCTAGTCATGGTCCACGCCCCAGTCGTGAGGTCTACGTACTTTTTTTGCCTGTGTGTGTGTCGGCCGGAGATTGACTTTTTGGAACGCCATTTATTTATTGTCTCCACCGTCCACTTTGTTAAGAAAAACAGGTTAAACATGTTTCATGTCAAAACGTTGACTATTTCCTTGCCTGTTTTACTCCGGAAAAAGAATCCCTTGATTAGTTTAACCCAAAAAGGTAAGTTTTTCTTTAATGGAATTTACATAATTGGGTAAAAATAAACCGAAAGATGAGTTTATTTTTTAGAAGAGGTTTTAATTATAATTAAAATCAAAGAGTTGTGTGTCGAAATTATTTTTTTTGGAAAACGAAGAATTTCGAAAATTATTTTAATGTTGGAAAATGGGAGTTGCCACCAATCTTTGTTATGGTGTGATTGGATCACCTCAAAACGTTTAAAATCCGTTTTTGAAAAAAATATTTTTGTCTTTGCAATCCAGAAAACAAGTTCGGGAGTCGATTACGCATGAGAAAGGGTTAGCACCCTCATACGCCCAAAATTGGTACCACATTGATTATCTTAGGGTCTTGTTTGTAAAATTTTGAAAGCTCGAATAAAGTTTAAAATACGATCCTTGAATGCATGAATTAAGTTTAAAAGAAATCGAGTTTGCTTGGAAGTCTCGCTATTTCAAAGTGATTTAGGAAGAAAGTTACGTCCAGTGAGTTAGGACACAACATTTCAAGATCCAAAAACAACAAGGTTTCCTTTGTAAAACTTTTTAAATTTTGGGAAAAGAATGTTCGATTATCTCGATTTGAAGAAAGGTTGCACCTAGTAAGTTAAGGCGCAAATTTTCAGAATCAAAGATAAGGAAACATTGCCTCGATTAAGGGTATTCGATTATTTCGATTTGAAGAAAAACTGCACCTAGTAAGTTAAGGTGCAAATTTTCGAAACTCGAAATAAAATAATATTGCCTTGATTTTAAAGTTTTTATGAAAACAAACATGCGAGTTTAATATGAATAAGTAGTTAATAATGGATATTAAATAACACGAAGTAAGATAATTAAGCAGATAAATGGTAAGCAAAAATAGAAAATAGAAAATACGAATGCATAATAATACAAATATTGATGAGGAAGAAAAAATGATGCAATCGGAATTAAAAATGAGACTTTTTGGATACCCGACGGCAAAATGGTAATTTTGGACTCATGAGGGCAAAATGGGAATTTTGGGAAAGTTCGGGGTTAAAAACTGAATTTTTAGACATCCGGAGGTAAAATGATAATTTTTAGAAAAATCGGGACCAAAAATAGAATTTTTGGACATTCGGGGGGTAAAAGGGTAATTTTTTAGAGTTTCGAGGTCAAAATGGAATTTTTGGACATTCAAGGGTAAAAGGGTAACTTTTTGAGAGTTTTGAGGTCAAAAATGGAATTTTTAGAAGTTCGAGGGTAAAATGGTAATTTTTAGAAGTTTCGAGGTTAAAATTGAGATTTTTGGAAGTTTGAGGGTAAAATGGAAAATTTTGGAATTTTTGGGGTCAAAATCGGGTTTTTTGGAAGTTTGGGGGTAAAAATGTAATTTTTAGAAGTTTTGGGGGTCAAAAATGGAATTTGGAGAAGTTTAGGGATCAAAATATAAATTTTGGACAGTTTAGAGACCTCAAGGGCAATAAAACCAAAAACAAGTGACACGTGGCAGCTCCTCAGGCATCCTGAAGTCAAAGGACTAATTTGAAAACCATAAAAATTTTATGGGCCAATTTTGTAATTAAATAGAATTTGATTTAAGGATTAAATTAAAACAAATTGATAATAATAGGGACTATTTACAAAAATAAACTAAAATTGTGACACGTGGCAGCTCCTAGTGCTGGTCAATACAGATTAGGAGAATGATCAACGGTTGCTCTTTGTTTGGTATTAACTACATCAACTGTGTCTTGCAAAGTGCTTGTTGTGTTGTTTGGAAATAGAATTTTTGTAGTGATTTGTGGTGTTCGTAAGCACAAGAGTCAGTAACCAGTTATAAGATATTCACTTTGGCTTTATAGCCATGTTCACAATCATGCTAATTTGTTCTTTTCATTTAAATGCTTGTCTTGTTTTTTCTCCTTTGCAGGTTCGGCGATGGGGGTTTATGTAGTGGCGATGGCAGAGCAAGTTGAAGCTGGTGGTGCTGTTGGTGATCAGAGCTGACGTGGTAACTCTTGATTGGTTGAAATGAGGGCAATTGTAGTGCAACTTGGTAGTAAATTAGAGGTTTCTACTTTAGGTTTGGGCCACTTGTAATTTGAGTCCACTTGAAATTGTACTTTGCGCCCCAATTGGGTCAAAGATTATAATTGGATCCTTTTTGTAATTAGACATTATTTATTTTAAATTTATAATAATTTAAAATTTAAAATAAATTTAAACTTAAATTAAATTCAAATTTAAAATTAATTTTAAATTTAAATTTAAAATAAATCTAATCTTAAAATTAATTTAAAAGGGATCCGGTCAAAATTGGGCTTCAACATTGTGTTATGTTGTTGATTTCGTTTGTAAATTTCTGAAATTTCAAAGTAGGTCATAAGATGGACAATTTCTCTAATAATATTTTATACGAGCTAATAGTTATCAACAAATTATTTTTTTCAATTTTAAATTTGACTTTGGCATGAAGAAAACAGGGTAGTTACCCCTTTTAATGGACTCATAAAATATAATTATTAGCTTGGACCATCGAAATAACTTGGACGAGATTTGGACCATCAAGCCTGTGTCCCTCTTTCCATGACATTTTAAAATTTTTAAGTAATCGAAACCATCTAATTTGTTAAGTTAGTTGGGGATAATTAAGTCAATCTATGATTAACGATAACATTTTCTAAAATGATCCAAAAGAATATTTATAATAATTTTAAATTTAATTATGTATATATGAGAGAAGAAGAATTAAAATAGTTTTTATCAAAAAAATAATAATAATATATTAATTTCTAAAATTGAATCAAATTGATTAATTGACTTGAAAAGCAGTGATTGAATTGATTCCAGAAAAAATAAATCAATAAAGAAGCAATTGAATTGAGTGAATATCTGATTAAAATATGTTTGGATCAAATTTAAGCTAATTTAAATATTAGTTTTGTTGTTGTAATTTAAAAAATGAATATATTTGTTGTTATTATTAATTTATGTTTATCGATTTTTTATTTTTTTTTACAAATTTCTAGATTTTTTTTAGTTTTACCATGATTGAACTAATTATTTAATCATCTCTACACTCTGATCCGTTATCCATTTTTTTTTTTATTTAAACACACGCAAAAATATAAATTAAGATGCGGTAAAAAACAGATAGAAAATCCATCGTTCGCAAGTTGCATTAAAGGCAGACCTAACAACTTTTAAACACTCCAAAAAATAGATAAAAATTATAGAAATAAAAAATAAATAAAAATCATAAAAAATTATAATGATTATAATAATAATAATAATAATAATAAAAACGAATAGAATAGCGGTGGAGGCAGAGGAAATAATGTAATGTGCGAAAGCACGTGAATGACAACAAAAATTCGATAAAGAAAAATCCTACTCACTCTATAGAAAAAAACATCATAAATAGTAAAAAATAGTAGTGATTCAGATAACGTGGAAAAATTCATCGTAAACGGGACAAATAAGTAACGACCCCATCACTTTATTTTTTAAAGAAAAAAGAAAATGGATATATTTAACTTTTATAATAATAACTTAATAATTCTTTTACTATTACTTCCAATAATTTTATTTTTATATTACAAAAAAAAAATAGAACATTAATTATATTTTTATAAATATCATTTTATTATAAAATTTAGACAAAAATAATATAATCTCTGTAGATATAGAAATTGGTCAACAATCAACTTCTTCTTTCTCCCTCCCCCAGGCCCAAAGCAAGAAAAGGGAAGAGCACCCAAGGTTTCATTACGTTTATGGTGTGCTTGACTTTGACAAATACCCAGAGTACTCTTTACGATTGTCAAATCAAATCGACAAGTAGCATCATCTAAATTTCTTTTTTAGAAATTATTTTTTTATGATCACATTCTTCATGCTTCTACTACTGCTATATAATGAAATAAACCCCTCTACTTAATGGCTGTATCAGTTTAACTCAAATCACATGCCACCCTCTCTCTGACTTGTTTATCTTATCTTTATTTTTTTCACCCTTTGCTCCAAGTTTCCTCAGCCATTTATTCTTTCTCTTGTTTCTATATAATAGTTCCTGGATTTGGTTGTTTTGAGCCAGTTGGGGAGAACTTGAGTTGAAGGACTTCAAGCAAAACTTATTTTTCTTCGGTGAGTTTGAGGCAATTTCCAGGTTTTTGGTAGATAAACTCGGTCTGGGTCTTTGATAAAAGGTTTAAAATTAGTAGTTTTTTGTTGGGAGAAGAAATCTATGGATACTTCTTCATGGGTGGATACTTCACTGGATCTAAATCCTTCTTCGGAGAGGCCCTTACCACTTGAAACTCAGGTACATCAGATTTTTGTTCTGGAAATGTTGTTGTGTTATTTTCCTGTTTTCTTACTTGAATTTTCTTATACTGAGAAAGCTTTTCAATCTGTTATCATATGTTTCAGAAGAAGGAACCAAGTGGAAATGGCAACTTGATTGTGTTTGGAAAGAAACTTTCTATGAAAGAAGAGGTGAGTTTATGCATATCTTATATATGGAAAATTTTCAACTCCAAAATGAAATAAAATTAACATATGACTTTTTGTTTTTTCTTGGGATCTGACAGCTAATCTAATGCTGTTTGTTTTGCAGAGTGGTGCTTTAGTGGAAGAATTGAACCGTGTCAACGAAGAAAACAAGAAGCTGACAGAAATGTTAGCAGCAATGTGTGAGAGGTACAATGCTTTGCAAAGCCAGTTGACGAATTTAATGAGCAAAATCCCTGAAAAAGAACTCAGCCCTTCAAAGAAAAGAAAATCTGAATGCAGCAACAACAACAACAACAACAACGATAATTATAACTTTGGGATCATTGGAAACTCAGAGAGCAGCTCAACTGATGAAGATTCTTGCAAGAAATCCAAAGAAGAAATTGTAAAGGCCAAAGTTTCTAGAGTATATGTCAGGACTGAAGCATCTGATACTAGCCTTGTAAGATAATTTCCCATAAAATATATATACTCTTCTGTGGATTTCAAGGACTCGAAGAAATTTACTTGATTTCTTATGCAAATTGGTTGAATAAATTCAGGTTGTAAAGGATGGATATCAATGGAGGAAATATGGGCAGAAGGTGACCAGGGATAATCCTTCTCCAAGAGCTTACTTCAAGTGTTCCTTTGCTCCAACCTGCCCCGTTAAAAAGAAGGTAAACCCTGGTTGACTGGCTTCATTGCATTACAGTTTGTAAAATCAAAATTCTTTTAAAGTTCCAACCCACAATTTATCAAACATTTTCAGCTGAAAACAATTGAACTAAAGTTGATTTTTTGATTGATGTTTTTAGGTGCAAAGAAGTATTGATGATCAATCAGTGGTGATTGCAACATATGAAGGTGAACACAACCATCTTCCTTCTCCTCAAATGGAACCAACATCAGGTTCAAGCCTCCGTGCTTCAGCCTCATTGAACACATCTGGACCAACCATGACTCTAAACTTCGGCAAAACCAAGCCCAGTGGTAGTGGTGTAGCTAGAAACTGCAGCCCCAGTCAGCCAAAAATGGATTCACCGCAAGTCAGACAATATTTGGTGGAACAGATGGCTACTTCTTTGACGAAAGACCCAAAATTCACAGCAGCATTGGCCGCTGCCATTTCAGGAAGAATGTTTTCAGCAAAGTCCAATTGAATAATAATAATAAAGGATGGAATTAATATCTCAAAATATAAGATCAATTTAGAGTTTTTTTTTTCTCGTTTCTATTTTAGGATTTACATCGGTCTTGCTGGGAAAATATACCGGCGGAAAAAGAGTTGTTTCTATGATTTTGTCAACTATAAGTAGTAATTGTTATGAACTTAGAATGTTGTAAATACAGCATTGCAGACGAATTGGGGAAACACACAATTTAAAAACAGAATAGGACAGGAAATCTGTTCAAGCATCAGCTTCTTGTAAATATTCTTTTCATTTTGTTTTTGTTTTTTTGAACAATTTCAAGCCTAGAACTTCCCGATTTCTTGGATAATGCCTTTCTACGTATTCGAATTCAATCGAATTAAAACTCAATTAATATATATTCTTTTTATTTTGAATATAAAACATAATGTGTTATGAATTTATCTCTTCAAAAAGAAAAAAAAAAATCAGAATTTTCAGCTTTAAAATAAGTTGTGCTTACAAAACTTTCGATAATAAATCCTACCAACATTTCTACAATGATCGTTCTCAAATTAAAAAAGCTTTTATTTTGCAAAGATCTTTACACAATGATGCTTGTGTAGGAGTATAATGAAGTTTTTCATTCTTTTATTTTTTTTATCAGCAACGATTAAACATGCATGTAAATAGTTATATTATCATTTCAAATTAAAATACAGCAATACTATTATTTGGAATTGGTTATAATATTTTTTATAGAAAAAAGAAATAGTAAAAAAAATGGAGTAAAATGGGTCATTAAGTCGAAATTTAGAAAAAGAAATCAAAGTTGTGTTGTAAAAAGACAAAAAGAGAAAGAAAATAAGAAAAGCCATCGACGACTTGGCTAACTCGGATTCCAAGCGTGTGCGCCCCCACATGCAAACGTCCAAATTCCATACATGAAAAGTTGTCTAAAGCCCAATGACACGGCCATCAAAGCCGGCAGGGGACATAATTGCCTACCTAGCCAGTCAAATTAAAATACCTACAAGTTTTATTTTTATATTTTAATATATTAACGTAATTACATTGTAATATTTATTCATAATTTTTTAATTTTTTTGATAATAAACATATATTTTATACACACAGATACTAAAATTTAAAATTTTTAAGATGAACAACATCAAAACAAAACTCCGTATATTATCTTAATCGTGAAATATTCATCACTTTAAATATAATTTAAATCGAATTACGTTAATTTCATCGTGTTAATGATAAAAATTTATCCTCCTATTATAATTCAAAAAAAAAAAAATCCAAACAATATAATTATACAACTCAAATAATTTCGCAAAAAACATATATATATATATAAGCTCAAACTCAAATACGTGGATAAATTCAAAATCTATATACTATAAATTATTAGCTATAAAACAGCAATAAATTATTGTTACAATTACAAACAGTGGGACCATTAGCATTAATTATCAGTCCATATTCTAAAACACGTTTCGTTTACCCATGTCCCACACCAGATTGCATTGCCTAGATTTTCCAGTTTCTATGCTGAAGATTTTCTCAGCCGCCTCACCTGATATGGCAATTCTTACAATTCTTCTTCTCCTCCTTCAAAGTTGTTAAAAGTTTCTTGAAATGAAGATTTCCACCGTAAATAATCCCATTGGCATTTATGATATGCAACATGTTTCTCCCTATTTTTCTACAGTAAGAAACAGTTTGTACGCAGAACATTCCCCCACAACACCAATCATCATCCACCATATCCAAATGGTGTGAAAGCTCTCAATCAAATAACAGTAGAACCAAGAAAAATACAAACTCTCATCCAAAACCCCCATACCAGATGAAATGCTATATACTTGGAAACCCCTGAGTCCAGGCAAGTTATCCCAAGGCAGTCGTCTCCTCAACTTTGCTAGTTTCATCATTTGCTTCATCATTGTTAACTTTTCCCCTTGATTCCACCCCTATTATGCATTCTTGAAACCTAAAGCAACCCATAAGATGGTCATTAGTCAATCCAGCCACTTGCATGAATGAATATACAACTGTCGGCCCTACGCCTCGGAATCCTCTTCTGATCAGGTCTTTGCTTATCACCTCTGATTTTGGACTCTTGACTGGAACCTGCCGAGGGTAGCGGAATTGACCAACTATTGGCTTGTGATTCACGAAGCTCCAAATGTACTTGTCAAATGACCCAAACTCATCTATTACCTGCATATAACAGAAATTGCAGTTAAATAATAAAATCTACTGTGGGTGTGCTTTAATTCACTGTGTTGTAAATGAATCAGAGCTATTCATATAGATGGTTGTTTCACTATAATATGTAAGTTAGCTAGGGCTTTCTTTGCTAAACACTGGTGAGTGGTGACAATAAGAGCGTGCTCCAAGAGTTTGAATTTTACTTCTGCAATTTGTAAGTATACATTAACAAATCAATCATGAGAATAAGTCCATGCCTTGCATATTTGGCGTGCATTTTCAATGATGCCTCGAATCTTGAGTTCTGATAGCAGAGAGCTGGCAGGGCTTCCAGGAGCGCCTATCTTTTTCTCACTTAGCTTAGAAACAGCCCTTGGATCAAACTCCAGAAAGGTGTCCCTGCATACAAATAAAAGCCAAACTTGCATCAATCACAACTAAAAACCCACCTATAAAAGTAAGTATTTTATACATGATACTCGCTACAAATACTTGAAAGCAAACGTGACAAGCACTACAGGCCTCACAGTTGACCAACTTTCAAACACAACTGTTCATAGAGTATGAGCAATACCTAAACATATGTCTTTTGCTAAGGATGGTAGGCCATGTCAGTTCAGCCAAAGCACCTGATAAGCTGAGCAATTCAAACAGTTTCCTGCATTTACAAAATAAACAAGCCAAGGAAGTTAACATCTGAAATTTCATGCAGGAATTAAAAAAGAAAAAAAAGGTACAGCCAGATGAATAGTGCAACCAAATTACATACTTGTCATCATGAACTGGAACTCCCCATTCTTCATCATGAAAAGCGACATAACAAAGATCTTTCAAAGAACAAAAAGCAGTTAGTATTTGCAAATGTTTATAAGATGATACAAGTTACCTGAAAAATACACTAAAAGCAAGTAATACATCATTCGAAGCCATAGGACTTTCGTAGGGAAAGGTCCCAACAGCATTAAAGAACCACGAAGGAAAGAACTATAGCAGAAGGACTTAGGAGCAACAAAGGAGCAGCAAAACATACTTAAGAAAGGGGGCAATGGATTTTAAGCAGCTGGAAATTGTAAAAATGAATGCAACTCGACATAAGTGCTATCAGCCTAAAGCCCGATGAAAATTTAGCTAAAGAACTTATTTTCCCTACTTTACCCTATCACTGAGTTCCAAAACCACTTAAATTGTGATAAATGTTTTGCCCTTTTTGTCACTTAATTTGAATCGGATACCCTTTCTATCAACTGGATCCATATGCATTAGATTGCCCCAACATCTTTGGGGCCCTTTTCCTATACAACAAAAAATCAACCTGAAATTGCCAAGACAATTGCTAACCTTGGTCTATCTTTCTCAAGACCTCCATTTAACTTCAACCCAAACCCTTCCACCTGAACATTTCTAGAGACCTTAGCCTTAATTAAGAATAAAATATTATTCCATTTCAACCTGGGGCAAAGCCTCAAATAGTTCATGCACTCAATTAATTGTTGGATGCACAGCAGGTTTTGGGTTCTAGTCTTATTTCCTGCGAATGCCAATATTCCTTGTAATTAAAAGAAATCAAATTCATCTGTAATTCTTTGTAATTCTTAACTAATAGCTTCAGGTCTAGCTTGCCAGAACAATCATAACATTCCCTTCATAAATTATATTCATAGTATTTACATGATTAGATCAATCAGAAATTAGTAAGATAACATAAGTTTTATAGCATTGTGAATCTATGATACTTGGAATTGGAGTGTCGGATATGATATGTGTCTGACACAAGTATGTTTATTTTTGTCTAAGTTTTTCCAGGTATTTGGAGGGTCATATCCTCATACCCATGAACGGAAATGTGTTGGACACATACAGATACAGGTACTTTAAGAAAAATGAAATGTTGTTCATGGAAATTAAATGCAAGTCGTATTTTACAACTAGGAATCCTCAAACACACATAGCCAGACAGGTATAACCTGCTGCTCTAGTTGAAACACTGCAGATCTAAAACAAGAAGAAAAGTATATAAAAATCCTGTACATTTAGGTGTAGCATGAAATATCGCATAAAAAGCTCAGAGTTAAGATATACAATTTTCAAAGGTTTGTTCTCTGATAAATTTGCTCAAAGTATGGGATGGTCCAGATCATTAACATAGAAGTGTCAGGCTGGCCAAATTTACAGCCATGCTCAAACACTAAATGGTGTACTATTCAGGTGAGTCCAAAGTTTGGTTGAGATAAAAAGTAGCTATCCCATTCCCTAATAAAATGCTAAAGTTGCATGGTTTTAGTCAATCACACAGGAATTAGACAAATAGTACATTCTAGCAAATACAATCTAAGCCAATATCCCAAAACCTATCTGCCATAGCCCAAATACAATAAAAGAAAAAAAGATTTTCCAGAATGCTTAAGAAAAGTTATGCTTTCACGATTGACATCCAAATCAAGAAAACTTGAAATTATTGCAAACTTCAAGATGTGAAAGAACATAGTATATAGGGAACGCAAACAGCCACTAAAGCATTAATCTTTCTCCCCCTTTCACTGTGAAGAATGTACCAAATATCTAGTACAGAGCTCTTCACATATTACATATCTATTCCTTCCAGCATATGCAGCGGTAAATATTTGATGCTGATACTGTAAACGAAAAGAATAAAAACAAACTACACCTTCTACACTAAAGAAATAAAAAAAAAAAGCTATATCATTCCTAGCAGCATAAGAACTTCTATATTGGATCAAATAATTAAAAAGAAAGCTATTCAATCAAATTTGCTTGCATTTCCAACCTAAAGGATAACAGCACTCTTAAATAGCTTCAAATGTCCTCAAGAGTAAAAATCTTCTCAACCAGCAGAATGTTTTGTTATATGAATACCCTCTAATTTAAGTGTCAAAAGTCAACAATGAGCCAATTTCAAACTTGGTTACTAAGCAACCAGCAACCTCCTTTCAACAACTACTATAAATTATACACAAAGATGTGTTCCTTGCTATCTATGATGACCCACAGTACATAAATTTATATACTATTAATGAACCAAATGATGCCATCCCATTAAAAATAAAATTGTCTATATTTACTACTCAAAACTATTAATAACGTGTCATTATTTAGTTCCCGATACGTGTATAGATATATACACAAACATTGCATCAAATATAAACTCATAAAAAAGTAAAAAAGGAAGGACTCCGCTGGTAGTGAACTTGTGTCAAGTTGTTCCTCAATTCTTCTAATTAAACTCAAACCAACTTAAAGGGGTTGCTACTTAGGCAAAATATCTCTTTCAGCCAATTTACTCAAGACCGGTCAACAAGTTCGAACATGATTAAACTATCTTAACATAAAAATCAACTCCAAAGCACAAAAGATAAAAGGAATGATACCATTATCATGGGAACCAAATAACCTAAACTTAAAGAAGACCAGAAAAACATTAAAAAACATACCCGAATTGGTTGTGACCCATCCACATCTTTTCTTGTTATCCAAGCAACCACATTCCCCTGAATCCACCACACTCACTCCACTCTCCCCTTTCGGCCCACTTTGCTTCCTCCTCACTCCAACACCGATTCCATGTTTACCACCCCGCCACCCTCCTTCGCCAGTCATCCCACTCGAGGACGACCCTGCCGATGAAGACGATGCTCCTCCGTCCGACAAGCACGACAGACTCATCGAAAATTTCCCCGCCTTCCTTTCCTGCTGCCTCAAAATCGATGCAGTCAAAGTCAACGATTGAGGAGCCGGCGTTGGTTTCTTTTGTGGAGTTAACAGTTCTTTATCCTTCTCTTTGTCTTTTCCCTCAGGTGTTTGCTGGACCGGTTTTTTGGCCGATTTTGGTGCCGGTTTTGTTGGGACCTTGTTCCCAGTCGGACCCAGAACCGACCTCGCCTCCATTTCCGTTGCAGTGTTAGCCGACCTTACCCTCGGCGGTCCCGACATTTACGGCTCAATTTTTTTTATCTTCTCAAAATTTCCCCGCAAAAGTTGCTAATTGGAAGTTTTCTTGACTAAACAGTGAGCTTTTGAATCAGTAATTGAAGAGTAATGGAGTGAAAAGGAAGGTTAAGAATCGTAGGGCTAAGGTGAGAGAATGCTAGTGGAGAAGAAAGGTGGGAGGACACAAATTTCGTGCTGCATTGGTGATATTAGAGAAATTTTGTTACAAGCAAAATAAGCAAAATACTGGAAGTGGGTCAATTGTTGTTTTCGAGAATGGTGTTGTTTGGGTGGTAGGAAAGTGTGAGAAAATGAGACGAAAAAATCAGGGGGGAAAATAAAAGCTTGGTGCTTTCGAGGGAACTGGGTGTAGTTTTCGGTGGTCAGGGGGTAGTTTCGGATATTGATGGCAAAAAGCAAAGAATCAGAGGGATCCGCCAATGAAAGAGCGCCACGTCAAATAAGGTTAGGGTGTTTAAAAGGTTGTTTTTTGTTTTGTCCTTCTCCGACCCGAGTCCGCATTGGCTGCGAAAATAATTAAATGTATCTATTCTATTATCTTCTGTATATTAATTTTGGGAGTCCTACAAATTCAAAGGGTATTTTAAAATGTTTTTAGGGGTAAAATGATTTATTTGTAAAAAAATCTAACTAATGGTTTTAATAGAAGAAAAGATATTATTAATTTTAAAATATTTAAATTCGAATATCTGTATATAAAATATGTATATATTATAAAAAAAATATGAACAGATAATATCTTATAATCATATTAATATATTAAAAAAATTATTTGCAATAAAAAAAAAGAAAGGTGTAGGAAATTAAAAGATTGGATTGTGTACTGAAGAGAGCACAAAATAATAGTATAAAGGACATACGTTTAGGTTGGGGACCCACTTATCCAAGTTCCTTCCACACATTCATATCCTAGTCCCCGGAAAAGTTCACACTGGCTCCAATGCAACTAGAAAACCAGTAAAAAGGACAAAAAGAAATTGAAAAAAAAAATTAAAAATCAATGGCTACTACTGTACTACCCAAAGCTCTTTCTCCATTTCTTTCAAATCCATCTTCACTTCCTTCTGCTCACTTAAAAGCTAAGCCACCATGTTTTAGGCCACTAGACCACTCTCCATGCACCAAAACTAGGCCAAGTGTTCGAACCCATGCTCAGAAAAAGAACCCATGGCTGGATCCTTTTGAAGATGATGTGGAAGACCCCTTCTCGGAATATGGTTCATTGTTCACTGATGGCAAGCAAGAAGAAGATCCTAGGCCCCCTGAAGACCCTGATAATCCTTACGGTTTCTTGAAATTCCCAAAGGGGTTCACCGTGGAGTTGGCTTCACTGCCTTTGAAAATCAGAGGTGATGTCAGGAGATGTTGCTGTGTCATTTCTGGTGGTGTCTATGAAAACTTGTTGTTTTTCCCTGTGATTCAATTGATCAAAGACAGGTATAACAATAACAGCAATCAAAATGTTGAAGCTCTGATTTTGGGTATGACATTTCCATCTTTAATTGTTATTTGTTGATGTATTTTGATCAGATACCCCGGTGTTCAAGTGGATGTATTGGCATCACCAAGAGGAAAGCAGACATTTGAACTGAACAAGAATGTGAGATGGGCTAATGCTTATGACCCTGACGATGACTGGCCTGATCCTGCTGAATACACCGACATGATTGGACTTCTTAAGGTTATTGGCTTTTCATGGATGAAAGTTTGGGTATTTAACAATGGTTTTCAATGTTTTCAAGTAGCTCCATATTGGATTAGACTGAATTTTAGGTTGTGAAATTGCAGAATAGGTACTATGACATGGTTTTGTCGACAAAACTGGCGGGTCTTGGCCATGCTGCCTTCTTGTTTATGACCACCGCTCGAGATAGAGTGAGCTACATCTATCCAAATGTGAATGCGGCAGGTGCTGGATTACTCCTTTCCCAAACTTTTCCAGCAGATAGCATGAATCTTTCTGATGCTGGATATAACATGTGAGTGAGTTTTACAGCAAGCCACTAATCCATATACTTTTGGTGAATTAGAAAAGCTTTGTTTAAAGAGAAAAATGATTACGGTTCGGAATACAATGTTATGTTTTTGGTTTAAGTGGGGTCGTATTGCTATAGGTACCATCAGATGGTTGATTGGTTGGGAAGACCATTTCGGAGTGTTCCAAGGCACGAGGTTGGCCCCCTAAGAGTGTCGATTTCGAGGAAGCTGAAGGAGGTTGTGGCAGAAAAATACAGAAATGCGGGTGTAGAGAAAGGGAAGTATATAGTGATTCATGGAATAGAATCGGATTCTAAGGCTTCAATGCAGTCTCGAGGCGATACTGATTGCTTGCTCCCCATTCAAGTATGGGCTGAAATAGCTGAGGATACAAGGTATTGTAACCTGCTCTCAAGTTGTACGGATATGAGGGTAAATTGACATTCACTTGAGTTGGAATTACATAGTAGACTAGCTGATAAACTTGAGTTGAAAGAGCATGATCTCAGCACTTTTGAAAACATTGACTAAAACTAGTTACCATGTTTAACATAATCAAATATCTTATATTGTGCCAACAGGGGATTTAAGCCACTTTTTGTCATTCCACACGAGAAAGAAAGAGAGAATGTGGAGGAAGAAGTGGGAGATGATGCTAATATTGTTTTTATCACTACCCCAGGGCAGGTATGCACTTTTTTCAACTCATTTTATAATCAGAGAAGCGTATACGAGTATTCTCAATGTTTTCTAAGGTCTTTCATATACGTAGAGAACCATATTTCTATATCCAGTCCAAATACTTTAGGAACAATGAAGAGTCCGGGTAACAAACCCTTTTTAACTTGTCTGCAGAGATGAAAAAGAAACATACAATGTTTCAAATTCTGACACTGGAAACCTCCATTAATTTAAGCTATGCTTTTGATGATTCTTTAGCTAGCTGCTCTGATAAATGATTCAGCCGGGGTGATCGCTACAAACACAGCAGCTATACAGCTAGCAACTGCACGAGAAAAACCGAGGTGAGTGGTCTCTAGACTCATGTAAAATCATTTACATCAACAATATATGTAAATCGTAAAAGGGGTTTTGTAAATTTGAGTGCAGCATCGGTTTGTTTTGCTCAGAGGAAAAGGGGAAACTGTTTGTTCCTAATGCAGAAGAGAAGAAATGCGCCATTGTGTCATCCAAGACAGGAAAGTTGATAGATATTGAGGTGGAGGCTGTTAAACAGGCCATGCAAATATTTCAACTGTCCCTAGCTCTTGTATAGGAGAGGTGTTCATCTTTTCTTTTTGGCTACACTCTTGTGATTCCTTTTCTTTCCTTTTACATGTATCTTCAATTTTTCTATAGTGCAAAAGCAGTATACACACGTCTTCTCTTGGCAAGTACCCAAAAATGAATTATAGTGTTAAATATGATCTCAGTTCACGACTAACTTGGTTGGTTTCATGTTATAAAAGGGTGATGTTAAGTGTTGGGTGAAGTGATATTCAAGTAGAGCTTTCTTAATAAAGATGACTTTAGGATTTAAAATGACTATGAAGTGGGTTAAAGCCTGATATCCCAAAACAATCACATAAGAGTTGGGGAGTTTCCACCATTGATTCAAGCACTGAATTTAGGAAGTTTGAGGAGCATGTAGGCTATTTGCTTTCCCTTGTGCCTGCCAATGTTCTGAGATTTTATATTTGGATACGAGATGAAGGGGAAAAAATAAATGTTTTTTGGTGAATTACAAGAGAAGGGTGAAGTCATAATAGCAATGTAACTAGCGCAGTTCAAACTTAAGTCACACTTGAGACGATGAACACTCTAACCATCAAGTTAAAACACGGGATTCAGAAAAAGTAAATTTTAATAAATACTCAGTGACTTGTGGATATAACATAAACATATAATAGAAAGGAAAAGTACATGTAATAGACTGAGCTTTATGGGCTTTGAACTCCCCGTAATTAGGAAAGCTGGTTATGAAAAACTGGGTCATGACATCGACTGCCCTATTCACATTATGGAAAGCCTCTTCCATTCTCCTTTGCTTTAATTTAATAAAAAAAGGTACGGAAATTGAGATTTCATAGTACATGAATCCATTTTATATTCGTTCATTCTTATACCTCATATAATTATGTTTATTATAATATATGCATATAATATTGATTTCAACGCATCAAATCATTTTTCTTAACGTATTGACCTTTTTTTGATCCGGCGGTCTTAGCTCACTTGGATCTTTAGCCCAATGTTTATCCAAATCAAGTCATGTTTTGGGTGTGATATATTTATATTAAACTTGGATTATTGATCATTATTCTTTGATAATGTGATTGAAAAGAAGAAGAATCATACAAGCAGTAGGGATGTTAAAACAATCGGTTAATTAATTTTCGAATTAAATTATTTGAAATGTAAAAAATTTTTATTGTTAATTGAAAATCGATTTTTTTTTAAAATACATTAATTGAATCGAAATTTATATGCTTTTATTTTTTTAATTAAAATAAGTATAAAACATATGCTCGTTTTTTTTTTTTTAGTAGTTCAAAAAACTTTAAATGAAGGTGAAAACAATAAATAAGACATTAGAAACACTACATAAATCTTGAAAGTTAATAACCAAGCACCACATAAGTCTTGAAAACAACACATATTTCGATTAATTAATTGGTTTCGAACCGAATTAATCGATAATCGGAATTTCAAAAGAATCATTAACTGATCTTCAATCGAACTAAATTCGATTACCGATCGATGAATCGAATTAGATCAATTTAATCAGTTATTTCAATTTTAATCGAATCATGAACATTGTTGAAAACACGTATGGTAGTGTTATATATATATATATATATGAAGATGGTGACAATCGTGAGCCATCATTTGTTTTGATTATTGCATGGCTAATGGCAACGTGGTTTTGATCCTTATCCCCTTCTACCACTACCCCCATTATTTCCTTAATTTCTAAGAATATTCCACTCCTTTGCCATTTCCCATCTACCATACAATCCTTCACTCTCATAAACTTAGGATAAGATCAATGAAAAGATTGAAGCTATGCATCAACTACTCTCCATTTTGTTATTTAATCTCTTAATTCATAATTATGATTTATCAACATCATCTCTTTATATCTTCAACTTCAATGTTTGCAATTCTTTTTTTTTTTTTTTTTTTTGCTTTTAAAGTTCATGCAATATGTTTTCTTACTTAAAACCGCTTGCAAAGGTCAAATTCTTATTGCTATAACTAAAATATAGTATTTTATTAACAAATAACATTGTTGTTAAAAAATAGGTTTTTGGCATTTCGATTTGGTTTGCATTTTTAAAGACATTTAACTGACCTAATTAAAATCGATGTTAGATTTAACTTAAGAAAATGTAATTATTAGCATAATATTTACACAATCTCGATAATTGCATTTTCGAAACATATATTTCCCTTTAATCTTCTAAAATATTAATTTTAATTAATTAGCTTATTTAAATTATGAGATAGACAGATCTGATGCAATTGACATCATATATAAGAAAATGGAAGGTATGAAATGGAAAAATAAATGATAAAGAAAAATGTAATGACATCAATGGCTATAATTCCACCTCTGATCTTTACTTCTTTTGTTATTATATCACTTATTATACCAGTCAATAACCCATCAATGTTCTCATAAACTTCAATTCTGATTCCTGTTCCTCAATCAACATGTTTGATATGTATATATGTCTATCTATTCTCCTATACATTGATACAAACATGTATGTATATATATATATATACAAATTTACTATTCAAAAACCTTGATTTGAACGAATTTCACTTTTGATCAAAAGAGTAAATAAAGTTTTTAACCGTTTTATGTTGTTTGCTTTTTAAGCCAACCATGCGATGAATAATTTTGATTATGCTTATTAGAAACTCTTCCGACTTTTCTTAATAAGTTTTTTTGGATGTATCCTGAAATTACATATGAATTTTAGTTCGATACGTAAATTTATGTTTTTTTTGTAGTTCTACACATGACATTTTGATTTGATTTATTTTTCATAAACAATTAACAACATTACCTATATTACGATACAACATTTTTTTTACATTTACGTATTGAATGCATAAATTATTATATTTATCCAATATAAAAATAAATAAATGTATAATTTAGTCTGTCAAATTTTCAAATTTAAAAATATAAGCTCAATTATCAACATCTTTGAGATTCTTCTATTAAATTCAAGTTCATTACAACATTTTTTTTTTTGTTATATGGTTGTTTTGAGTTTTTTGTATTTTGAAATGACGTATCAATAAATTTAACAAAAGAACTTTAACTAAGTTAACAATTGGAGCTGGATTTTGAAATTTGAAAAGTATAAAAACTTGGAGCATATTCTAATCTATTATTTAAATGTGTTGAGGGGGGTCGACTCCTTCGGAAGAAATCTTCGAAGTGACATTTGTCAAGCAATCAACGTTGCCCTCAACCATAGAAAGTATTGTCTTCATGTCGGGGTTTTATCTCCCGACCTTCATGAAGAACCGTATACGATTCACAGAGGGGGACACCACAATGAATGGAAATCGATACCTACAGAACTCAAGATAAATGTTAATATCTGATGTTAATATTACGAATACACCTATGAATATTATAATTCGTATCACCAACCTAAACCTTATATTACTAGTTTTTCACGAAGGATATGATAAAAGTATATAACTTCAAATTTTATTTTCCATTCCAACTAATGGAAAAGTAAGATGTATTTCACCATAAATTTATATTCAATATATTTATTATCGATGTGCCTTGTTAAGGAATAAATTTTAAATTGTAAAAATTCCTAAAACTGAATAAACATAAATATTGATTCAGCCGATCCCATCTAAATTTTTATTTCAAGACCATTACACAATCTTGAAGAGAAGATGGATTTAGTGAAGCCTTGTTTGCGTTTTTGTAATTGAACCCTTAACTTGTAATTTTAAAGTTTTTTTTTTATTCTGCATAAAATTTTACATTGCCTAAAAATGACTGGATTAAATCGATGAGATCTTCCATTCAAAATAGTTGGGAAGTCAATTTTAAAGGTTAAATTGTGCTTTGAGTCCCTATATTTTTGGAAAACTGTGAATTTAGTCATTGTACCATAATTCAATCAATTTTAGTCCATATCCTTTTCAATTTGGTCAATTTTAGTGTTTGTATTTTTCAAATTTAATTAATTCTAACCCAAACAGTAATAATTAAGTATGTTTAGTTAAAGTCAATGACTAGTCTCGTATCATATGTACAAATGTAGATTTAGTCCATATTCTCCAAGTGGATCATTTTAAGTCTACATACTTGTCAAATTTTAAAATTTCAATCTTGACGCAAATGACGGTCGTTAATCCATTAACTAGATTTTTAATATGTAATAGGTGAAAAATTACAAGCTAACAAAGTGAGGATTGAAAATTTAAATTTTAAAACATATAAAAACTAAAAATAACCAAGTCAAAGTACACGGATTAAATTCATAACTTTCGTAAAATATAAAAAATAATAATAGAATTTAACCAAATTTTAATTCTCTAGTATTAAATAACGTGAAATGCAATAATTAGTAACTACTTACCAAATGCAAACATGCTTTTGAATTTATTAATATTTACAAGTATATTACAATTAATACATGTTTGAGCAACTTTTCTACGGTAATTGTAGCATTCTGAACTGAGTTGATATTATTATTGTAGCAATATGAGGTGAGTTTAAATGTATTCAAACACATAATATCTTTTACATTAGAAGTTAGGGTGTTATGGGTGACTTGATAAACAAATATTTTTAACAATATTTAAGCTAATAATAAAAGAAAATATATTTGGTATATTGCCAATAGACTTTTTAGACTCCACAAATAATGTCAGGAGTTAACAAGTAATTTTAAAAATATATATTTTTTAAAATAACATATGACAATTTTTTTTGTGACTACCTTGTAGAATAAAAAAAAATACACTATTAGTGTACCAAATATTAACCCATGACAAAAAAAAAAATTTGAGTTATTGTGGATTGATTTG
Source organism: Kokia cookei (assembly GCA_039519145.1). NCBI lineage: Eukaryota > Viridiplantae > Streptophyta > Magnoliopsida > Malvales > Malvaceae > Kokia > Kokia cookei. The sequence goes on along the minus strand of CM076902.1, from coordinate 9,163,268 downwards.
AGATAATACATGGTATAAATTAACTAAGGGTGATTATTTAGTACATTGATAGTGAATTTTTTTTTATTTTACAAGCCGCCTTAAAAAAATTGATATATATATATTTTTTAATATTTTATAGGATATTTTTTAACTCTTAACCTTACTTATAGAATTTAAAAATCTCACTGACAAACTAAATGGTTAAATACATTTTCATTAAGTGATAAACAAGTTTTATGTACTTATATTTTTAATAATTTTATTATATTTACTATTAAAACTTTCAAAAATTAAACCACTAAAATATTAATTTTTAACAAATTGAATTTTTTTCTGAATGACCTAAGTAAACAAATTTATTAACAAAAAAAAAAAAAGAAAAAAAAAGAGCCGAATAAAAACCCACAATTCAAAACTAAAAAGTCCAGATTCCAGCCATTTGAAAACCTCAACAAGATTAATAATAAAAGAAAACCCATTTTTCATCTGATCGTTCAGGAAGGACATTCCTTTAAAATAAGAAATGTTAGTTAAAAAAGGGACTTCCATTCATCATTATTGATTAATAATATTAAGGTACGGTACCCCAAATTTCCTTTGACTTTGCAGCGTTTTCTTTTTTACAGTAAAATCGGTTTCCTAGAAGTTGCTTTTAATAATCAGGTATTGTAGATGGTTTTTTACTCAAATATTACAAAAAATAATAATAATAATAATTAAAATAGTACCTCAAATTATTATTTATCAAAATGATATGTTTAGTTAAGTGGAGGGATTCTAAGTGGCGGTACTAAGGAGTATTTCTGACACATGTTTTTCTTTTTAATTTTTTTATTATTTTTATATATTTAAAAATAAAAATATTATTTTATTAGTGGATAGACTTAAAGTGACGGCACTCAGGGTTTTTTTTTTTTCAAAAAAATACGAGAAAAATACGACAAAAAAATACCTGACACCCAATGGAGGAACATGAAGTGACGGCACCAATAGAGGGTTTTTAAGTGGCGGCACCAATAGAGGGTTTTTAAGTGGCGGCACTAAAGGGTGTTTTGCCACTTGACAATACCCCATTGTGTCGTGTGTGTGTTTATTTTATTTTAATTGTGAAAATTAATTTGGGTGGTTGGGAATTTTTATGGTTTGTAATAAAAATTAAATAAAAGAAATTTTTTGTTATAAAATAGGAAAGGGGGGAGCAAATAAACAGGAAAGAAAGAAAGAAAATAAAGAAAGAAAGGAAGGAGAGGAAAGAAAGAAGAAGGAAAGAAAGGTAATGTGTTTATTTTTAAATTTATTTCAATATGATATCTTTTTAAAATCGTATTTTATTTATTAAGTTTTATTTAATTTTTAACAGATTTATTGAAGATGGATAATCAATTTTTTGTATATATTTATTTTGATGGAGTAACTTTGAGAACACCGGTTGGATGTATATTTGAATGTCGGGAACAAATAGAAATGAGATTTCGTCGAAATATCTATGTTGATGATATGAAAGCAATGATTAGTGCAAAAATTTTTAGACGTTGTGGGAGAAGGATCTCGAAACTTTTCTACAAGTTTCCAGTTCCGATAGATCCCATCAAATTCACCGAGATGGAACTTGTAGACGATGAAGACGTGGAGACAATGATCGCTCTTTATTGTTCGAATCAAAGTGACCCAAATGCACCGGTTCAATTGTTTGCTGAGTTAGTTGATGTGGAACCTGTATAAAATGAAGATCCAACTCCATTAGAAAATGAAGATTCAACTCCGTGTATGGTGGTTCCAGTATCGTACATTGAAAGTCAATCAATCGTACGTGGGGTAGACATCGATCTTAATGCTGCTGCGCCCGAGAATGATGCAGATTAAGATGGTGGATATTATAGTAGTATTCCTTCTGATAATGAAGCCGATATTGATAGTGATCCTGATGTGGATGAGGTCCCAGATGATATTGACGATGAAGGGGAGAATGACGATGAAAATTCAGTCGAAAATCCAGTTACACACATTGTGATGCATAATAATCCTCTTGGGGCACACATGTCGTTTATAAACCTCGATGCGACACATGCCGAGTTCACGAAATACCCTGAAATAGTACCTGCTCACCGATTGGTCGTAGCAGCAGATTGTGAAGAGTTGTTTGTGGGCCAAAAATTTGAATCCAAGGAAGAGTGCATATTTGCTATTAAGCAATATAGCATGAATGTGTCGATAGACTACAAAGTCGCAGTGTTTAAACCGACATTGTATATTGGGGAGAGCTGGAAGTCGACGGAAGGTTGCAAGTGGCGGGTGCGAGCTGCATTTATCCAGAAGTCGCAGATGTGGGAGATAAGAAAAATTGATGGGCCTCACACATGCAGTTCAACACGTTTGTCAGAATATCACCGGAAACTTGATTCCAGAATCATCTGCACACATATCATGCCAATGGTTAAGGACGACTCGACCATCAAGGTTTCTACATTGATTGTGGACATGTAATCACGATTCCATTATCGGGTTTCATATCGAAAAGCATGGATTGCGAAACAGATGGCAATGGAACAATTGTTCGGTGATTGGGATGCATCATACAATAAGCTGCAAGGATGGATAGCCGCAATGCGACAGTACGTGCCAGGGACTGCGATTGAGTTGGTGACACGACCTTATTATGGCTCAGATAACAACATACAACCGGGAAGAAGAATTTTTCAGTATATATTTTGGACGTTTGATCCCTACATTCGAGCATTTCCTCACTGCAAGCCATTTGTCCAGGTAGATGGAACGTGGCTATACGAGAAATATACGCAGATCCTACTAATTGCAGTGGCTCAAGACGGGAATCAAAACGTGTTACCAATAGCATTCGCTATTGTGGACAAAAAAGACATGAAATCTTGAGAATTCTTCTTGAGAAACCTGCGGAGGCATGTGATTCATAACGATAATATTTGCACCATCTCTGATAGAGGGAAGAGTATTATTGTGGCCATTAGGCGTACTGGTGTACCATGGAAATCGATTTACTGCAGCCGACACATTGCGGCTAACTTCCAACGAGAATATAAGAATGCAAACTGACGGAGACAACTTATGAAAATGGGTAAAAAAATTAAGTTCCAAATTATATTTTTAAGGTTTTAATTTTAGACTGTAACTTATGTTTTCTTAATATTCTTACAGCGTACGAGCTAGAGCCACACCGATTCCGGTAAAGAATGACCAGGCTTGAGCGTGACATGGAAGGTCAAACGAACAAGCCTCTACGCGAGTGGTTGGGTACCATGGAGCCGTGGCAATGGTCTCAAAGTTTTGATGAGGGGTATCGATATGGTCAAACGACCAACCTGGCAGAATCGATTAACGGTGTGTTCAAGAGAATACGGCATCTTTCGATTTCATCCGTGTTCTCCGCTACGTTCTATAGGCTAACTACCTTGATACCAGTAATGGGGATGCGACAAATCGATCAGATGAACGCCGGTCACGTGTTTGTCGAAGCTGTCAGGAATGCAATGGATGCAAACCATCAGAGTGAGAGGACGATAAACGTTGAAATATATTCACGATAGTTTCAACGATTCAAGTTACTGAGACCATTGGGCGTCGACCTGATATCCACTTAGGTCATATGGGGTTGATCTCCAAAACAGGCACTGCGATTGCAGGAAGTTCGATACACTTCGTTATCACTGTGCGCATGTCGTTGCAGCTTGTGCTAAAGTGTCGCTCAATGTTGAACAGTTCATCGACCCCGTTTACACTCTCCAGCGTACGTTACGTATTTGGGAAAATGAGTTCCCCGTCCTGCCTGACTTATCCACATAAGAGGTACCTCCGACGACTTTCGAGCTTATCCCGAACAAAGGTTTACGAAGAAATCCAAAAGGTCGTCCCCATATTACCAGAATCCGTAACGAAATGGACATTATGGAGAAAATAGATGGCGGTAAGCTGTGTGGACTGTGTAGGCTAGCTGGGCATACTCGGCGTAATTGTCCTCAACAAACCTATCATATTGGTTAGTCATCCGGATCGAGTAGGGCCTAAACCCGGTTCATTATCATATACCTCTTACTTTTATTTTTACATTAATTTTCAAAGTTGTCAACTTGCTTCACAGTCACTTAATTATTTATATCTTGAGGTAAAGAATTCAAAATTATAATCCGTTTGATGTTTCTGAAATTCGACTCAAATATCTTTTTACCATAAAAATTTCAGAATTTTTACTTTAGCCAATATTTACATTATGGAGAAAAAATTCATCATTATAATTCATCAACAGTCAAATTTAAACACTATTAGATACAACCCTAGTATCCATGATTAGATGATGTGATTCTCGGGGTATATCTTCGTGGTGACCGGCGTTTACGTCGAGGTTGCTCGTCAAGTTCATCATCATCATTAGGGTCCATTTGCCCCGGAGGAGTAGAGTCTTGCTCGGGAGGAATAAAGTATCGCGATAACTCGTCAAACTGAGGTTGATATCCTTGGCTTGATGAGCTATGCATATGTGATGATCCCGCAAAATCAGGACGATAAAAATCATCGTCATCCAATGCCTCTTCATCCTCCTCTTCTTGTTTCTCTGGCACTAGCTGTGGCTCTGGAGCAGGAGCTACACGATAGGGGTGATCTTGTCGAGACATGTATGGGGGAATTATCGTCGATGAAGCATCAAGTAAATATGGTTTTCCAACCTCAATGAACCACTTCATGTACTGCACCGATGGCTGTAAATCCGGAGTGTACTCCATCGGAGGCACTCGCATCATTCGGTTGTTCCACACATAAACATATTGTCCATGCACACTCCCCCAATCACAATTTGCTTACTCCTTCTTATCCATCTCATGGATAGACCCTAATTAGAATGACGGTTGCGGGATAGGCTGTTTACAACCAAACTGTCGGAGTACTCGATCCCCAGCATACCACTCCACTGTTTGAAAATTGATTATCGGTACGTTAATGCACCATTGGTCTGAGTGGAGGAATGTCGAGGCGGGAATAACAGCGGTAATTTTTGGCTGTATATATGGGGTCCAGATGAACTGCACAATTAATAACATGTCAAGATATTAATAAGAGTAAAGTAATATAATTTAGTAACATGCAACCATATTAACACGAGTCAAGTAATAGAATTTAACATGTTAATGAATAACATACCCCTTCCCCGGCATATTGCTCTAGCATCAAATGATATAGGGGAACTGTGTACTGCCTCCCGATCTCCGATTTTGTTTTCCATCTAAGAAAACAAAAAATAACTTGTTAGAATAATATAATTAATAAAATATGTCAAATAATTAAAATTTAAGGTATATGGTAATCACCTATTAATGAGTGGAAAAACATATGTTTGGTGCCTAACGGATGCCAAGAATGACATTCGATATAGTGCCCAAGATTGCAATAGCACTAGGCATCCACCTATATCCTGGGAAGAAGAGTTTGTGACGCGACAAAGTTCTCGATATAGCATGACAAGCACCACAGATCCCCAACTATATTCATGAATCTTTCGTAAATCTCTTAGTAAGGGCAAATCCATCAAGTGGATCTTATTGTTATTTGCGTCCAGCATGAGTATGCCCCCTATCATTAGCAAAATATAGGCTCGAACGGCCCAAGAAACCTCAATTTCAGTTGCGTGTTCAACCATGTAAATAACAACGACGTGAAGTCATTGTTATTACTAGGTGAGCGACCTAGTAACTGGATGCACATCGTTGCCGACTCTTGAAACGAACTAATACCGGTGACTGGTACACCATTGATTGGTAGCCCTAGTTGGACCGCAACATCCTCCAATGTCACAGTGCACTCCCCACAAGGCAGATGAAATGTGTTGATCTCCGGGCGTCAACGCTCCACCAATGCACTGATTAAATCATATCTTAACTCAAATTTTTGGATCAATGCCGCTAATCCAAATCCGGCATCCCGCAAGTACGGAAGCAGACGTTCATGAGGGGGAAATTTAAGGCCCTGTGCACGGCCCCTTAATGAACGATACGTGAGCTCTTCCTGTTAATTTACAAAAATAGTTAGTATAACCAAAATTAATTTTGTAAACAAATAATAATATCGTGAATGACATAATGAACGAATAATAATTTTTTTACATTCATTTTTGGCTTGGTGTGTATCCACATTCACTGATTTCGCTATGTGAGGACGTTCCGAGTTAATTAATGAAGTCATTATGCAACTTGAAAAAAAATTATCAATTAGTTCAATACATAAGTTTATCAATATATTACAAAAATAATAATTAAATACCAAAATGTATTATTTACTAAAATTGTACAAAATATATATTTATAAACCAAAATAGTATCCACACACCATTATTTACTAAAATGGTACAAAATAAAAAATAAATATTTATTTTGTACCATTTTGGTTAATAATATGATGAAAATATTATTTTGATAATTAATTATTTTTTATATTATAATTTGGTAATTAATTAGCTAGGTTTAACTTTTTGTGAATTATTAAAACTCTCTTATTTTTATAAAATAATAAATTTTTTAATTTCATACTTGTAACTAATTTTAATTATAACTTAAAAATGGATTATTGTTTATTTTATTAAACACTTGTAATAATTTTCTTTCACATTTTATTAAACAATCTTATGACTTGTATAATAAAGTTACTAACTAACAAAATTTAAACATTATTAAATTTTAAATCAATAAATATGAACAATATTTTTTACTTACTACTACTAACAACAAAATAAAATTACTAACTAGCAAAATTAAATTAAAGTAAATTAATAATAACATAATAACCAAACTTATATTTCTTCTTCTCTTTTTAATTTACTCACAAACTATAACAACATTAAATAAAAAATCAATTAAAAATTAAATTAAAGAAAACAAAAAACTTAAAATAATCAAATTAACTAACAAATTAAAATATTTTAAAATTAACCATACTTAAAATATTAACTAAACTTACCTTTCTTCCACTTCTCTTAATTTACTCTTTTAATCAACCTATTAAACAAATAAAATTATAATAACAAATCAATCACATTACTGCTACTAATTAACAAATTAAAATATTTTAAAATTAAATTTAAAATAAACACATTACTTTTTTTTTCTTTCTCCTTCTTCCCCTTCTTCCCCTTCTTCCTTCTTCTTCTTTCTTTCTCTTTTTTCTTTCTTTTTTCCTTCAATTTTCGTTGGTCCCCCCTTCCCCACCTATTTTATAACAAAAAAATTATTTTATTTAATTTTTATCACTTATCAAAAATATCCAACCACTCAAATTAATTTCCACCTCTTAAAAAACCCACACAAACACACACACACGGCACAATGGGGTGCTGCCAAGTGGCAAAGCACCCCTTAGTGCCGCCACTTAATAATCCTCCATTGTGCCGTCACTTCGTGTTCCTCCACTGGGTGTCAGGTATTTTTTTGTCCTATTTTTCTGAAAAAAAAAACCCTGAGTGCCGCCACTTTAAGTCCCTCCACTAGTAAAATAATATTTTTTTAATTTTTAAATATATAAAAATAAAAATAAAAAATAAAAAAAACACGTGTCAGAAATAACCTTTAGTGCCGCCACTTAGAGTCCATCCACTTAACTAAACATACTATTTTGGTAGATAATAATTTGGGGTACCATCTTGATCATTAATTATTATTTTTTTTTGTAATATTTGGGTAAAAAACCCTATTGTAGATTATAGCAATGATTATTATAATTAATTAAAGTAATACAGAGGCATTATTTATTGAAGACGGGACCAAAATATTCTTTAGGTTAAAGGACCACCCCACATAAAACTCCATGTGACGCCAAGTGCCAAATATTAATAATTAATGCCCAGTTGCTCTTTCCATAATCATTAATAGGTATAACTAAATCAGTGTGTATTTTTTGTGCGAGAGCGTTTATTATGTTCTAAAATTTTAATTTTTTACCAAGGATACGATGGATTCATCTTTTATACAGTGCACTAATTCATTGTAAGTAAATGCAATAAATTAATGGAAATATGAAATAAGACATGAAAAACAAAATAAAACCAATAAGGGAAGAAGATATTAAAAAAACCCAATCAAATTTATAAAAGGCTCTTCTCTGACGCATGGTAATCATAGTTGTAGATTTGTTGTGTGGTTTGAAAGATTAGCAACTTCCTTCAAATAATCTATAGCTTCATCAGATATCTTTCATGATTATAAAAGGTCGCATAATTAATATACAATACACACATTATACTACTTCATTTCAGGCATGGGGTGGCTCTTCTTTTCTAAATAATCTGCCTCTTTATTACTATGTAATAAATATATGCTTCCAACACTCGTTGATTCATTACCAGATTGTAGGACGTCGATATTAGAAATCGTAAATGTAATCTAAATTTAATTTTAATAAATTTTGAAAAATCAAATTCGAAAAGCAAGTAACCAGACAATGTTCAAAATTTAAGAAATTGAATGGCGGATGGGCTTGACAAATAAAAAGAAAGACGTCAGATGTTGACAAATTGGTGATAATGATAATAAAAAGAGCATAGAATACCTGACATACAACGAATGGTAAGTAGTTCATTGTACCACATGGGGTTTGGTTTGGTTAACATTATAAATATCATTTCTTTGGAAAACGAGACCTTGAACTATAATGGATTTATTTAATGTAAAGCAGAAAAATTGCATCAATTCCTCAACAGTGATCCCCTCTCTCTCTCTCTCTCTCTCTTTTTTTTTTTGATGTTTTTCAAACTCCCATCAACTTACTCAAACGGAATAAATACGTTCGGAATGATTCCTGTCAATGCCAAATTTCTGAATGGGATCCAACACTTGAACCAAGTAAAAAAAAAAAAAAATATATATATATAAGATGGGGCGAGGAGAAAAATTACACCCAACTGATTCATTCGTAGACGAAAGAAAGCTGCTCAATTTTGTCTGCAGAATTTCACATTCGGACAAATGGGTTGATAATAACCACAGGATACAACAAGAAGAAGAGGCTAACAAAGGGTTTGCTTGAATTTAGTATCCCTCAGAAAGTGTTTTTTTATTTTTTAAGAGAAAATCTTCCAAGGGAATCCAAAACGAAGATATCATGGAACCATTTTTTTTCTTTATATCAAAGACTCCATTATTTCACCACCACAGGAATATGCTTTCATCTTTTAATTTTATATACAAGTTAAAAACTATACCATAATATCTGAATTTTGAATCTGTTTAAACCAGCTAAGCTGAAGTATTGGTTGTCTGAAATCATCTTTTCATAACATTGGACATTCTTACTAATCTTGAATCACACCAACTTGGACGACCATATATATCAGCACAATATAGATGGCATTAGCTTAGAATTGGACCAGCCTACCACCCTAACCACGCACCATTTTATAACTAAAGTAATAAACAGTGAGTTGAACTGGCTGGCGAGATGCGCTTTTAAGTGTGTATATAATATGAGAAGACTATTTCGCCAAATCCCTGAGATTGTTCTGGTTAGAGGGGTTGCGGTTTTTAAAATTTTCTTCTAAAACATTCGAAAGCAACAAGTTGGAGGAAGAATTGACCGATTGGCATAGCAGAATTGAGGAAATGTTGAGTGGGAGGAACATGAGTCTTGTCTGATAATTTAAGGTCCCCAATCTTGAGAATCTTATTAGTACACTTTTCACCAAATAATGAGGACCGACCATGAATTTTTTGGTGTAAGCATGCATGATCTATTTAAAGCTTTTTTTTCTTCTGCTTCTTTTTCCCAACTTATTGCCTAATTATCTGTTCCCACAAGTACAAACACTTGTACAAGTAGTTTCAACACTCCCAAATCATTTGAAAGTTAAAAAAAGGGCGGATTGGATATATATTTATGGAGGGTGAAGTTACATTTCTTTTCAGTGGTAAATTTTAAATTATAATTTTTTTAGAGTAAAAGTCTAATTTTTTATTACTATTATTTTTACAAGGACTGAATCATAGTTTTATCATTCTTGAAGCCAAAATTAGCTTACAATTTTACAAATTTGAAAGGGTGTAAAGGAAAATTTTCCCATTTTAAGGGGACTAGCTGTTGGTTTTTCTTTTTATTTGGATAATATTGTAAAAAAAAAAAAAAAAAAATTACTCTTTCTTTTTTATGTGGATTTGATGATTTGAAAAAAAAAATTGTATCGAATTTTTAATGATCAGTTTAAAAATTCATTAACGGTGCTAACAAACATACTGATAGTTCAGGTACCACATTAAATATCTTATGAAAATACAAGAATCGATTTTCAGTTGTTTTAATTTTCTTTTAAATTTCACCTCTAAATTGGGCATGTCAGATTTAAAGTAAAATAATTAAAGCTTAAAATATTTATAAAAAAAAACATTTATGAAATTAAAATAATTTTTTGGTAATAATTAGTGATAGAACCAAGGGAGCTAGCAGAGGCCTCGACCTCTTTTAAAATGAAATTTTTTTTATTTAGGCTCTTTATAATTTATAAAGTTTAAAATGAGTAATAGCAAAGTTGTATCTTGATTCAAAAACGATAAAAATTTGATTTAATCCTTTAAAAATTATAAAAATAAAAATGATTAAAATGATAAAATTATATTTTTACTATCGTAAAAATATATAAATTTTTTTTTTTGATTCCACCCCGAAAACAATGCACCTAAGACATAAATATCAATTTCAAATACAAGTTACTTCCCATCCCCCCCTATTGCTAGAATTAGTGATGATTAAATGGATGAGAATCGCTATAATTCTCACACCCCAACCTTTTGTGTTTTGTTCCCTCAAGAGATAAGTCACATCAATTCAGATGTAGGACTTTATTTGTATGCATAAAATAATTTAGACAGAGAAACAGGGTACCCTTTTCCATTGGGACATGAAAAATAATAAGATTATTCAGCGGACAAGTTGTACAACTCATGTCTCACAAATTAAGGATTGTGTGAACTATGCATTCCTTGTTTAGACATGTGGGTAATCTTTTCGAGTGCAACAAATTTCTCTTTTGCTGCCTCGACTATCTGTTGTCCCACTCCTGGTATATCCCCTCCCCCTCCAAAAAACCATTCAGCCACCCCTCTTCCTTGCATCATCGTGCTCCAATTTTAAGTGGGAGAAATGTAATATTGTTTGTGCATTATCAGAAATTAAGGGCAAGCTTCCATGCTCTTCACTAATCTCACACCTGTCCTAATTATGTTTCATAACCACCTTTCATTTAAATAAACCAAAAAGCTATGGTTTATCAACAATATCATCATTATCATCTTACACTCGTATTACATCCTTCTTTCTTTTTCACCAACAATTGGGTGAAAATCGCTATCGTATTTTATCATATTACAAAAAAAATAATGATTAAAATTTTTATCAAACATTCAAAACTATGTTATCTCTCAATATTATATGTATAAAAAAAATTTAAATAGATGAAATTACACTAATGCTAGTTTCACAATCTTTAATCATTTTTTTTGAACGAAATTTTAATCATCTCTACTATCACGTTATTGCGTGCAATATATATTGATTGTACATAGAGATTATATATAATCTCATATATTTATTAATTAGTTATATTGTTCATCATCATATGGTTATGATAGTCAGCTAATGAAATAGCACATGATCATAAAGAAGTTTGGAAACGTTGGAAAGCAATAATTGTAACCTTATAAACTCATCCAACACTTTATATAAAGCCATATTATACATATATATATATATATATATATATATATAAAAGTAATTCATACTTTTTACGTTAATAATCGGGAAATATATTATAAAAATAATATGCCCATTATATTATTTTTATGTTGCGACTGTTAGCAAGGGGAAAAAAAAAGTAACATTAAATAAAATGTGACTCGCTATGAATCATCATCATCAGCATCTCATCCCTAAGAAATAGAATAAACTCCATTATAAACAGCTACAGTTACTTTTGGCACATCAGACAATCCACTCCTTATATATGGAGAGCGGTAGAAAGCAAAGCAAACTATATAAAAGACATAGACAAGTAGTTGACTAGTATATATTTACTGCTACTTCCATCACTTTGATCCCATCCATCTATTCTTGTTTCTTTTTCTTGCTTGCTTGCTAATATGTCAGTGAAAATAACGGCTGTGAATTCAGCACCGACGGTGGTGGTGGTGGTGAGAGAGTATGATGAAGAGGAAGACAAGGTGGGTGTGGAGGAGATGGAGAGACGATGTGAAATTGGGGAAGGAGGAAAGCCTTCACTTGTGGCGGACCTTTTAGGTGACCCCATTTGTAGAGTCCGCCATTTCCCTTCTCACGTCATGCTGGTATATATGCTTTGTCGATTAATCCCATTACTTCTCATTCTATATATACATGAATGTTCCAAGTTTTCTATTTGAAAGTTATGATTATTACATGATTATTTCTCTGCACTGATGCCACTTTGTCTTGGGGGTTGAAAAACAGGTAGCGGAATATGGAGATGGAAGAGAGACAGTAGGAGTTATAAGAGGGTGTATAAAAACTGTGACAGGAGGGAATTCACTTGATGTAAAGTTAGCTTATATTCTGGGTTTAAGGGTTTCTCCTTCCCACAGGTACATATTATACATGCATATATATATATATTTATGGTTGCCGAAAATATTAAAATAATAATAATTTTTTGGTAAAGAAAGGTGATGTTCACATAATCTCTTTTTTCTTATACGCAAGTTATTAGCAGCTAGTACATGGAATTTCAGGTTCTTTATTTTTATTTATTTAAGTTTGCTGGCAAGAAACAGGAGAGAACCTGTTCCCTTTTGCCTTTTCTCCTGAAATTCTTAAACCGTTTTTCTTTTCTCGTGCTTTCTTCGAGCCCCATTTGGCCCTTTTATTTAAGGAGTGAGGTTAATAATTTTTGAATTTAGTCCCTCATCTTCCCAAAAAATGTGAAATATTCCTCGAATGTAAAGGGGCGAAGAGGTAAAATGCCAACTAGTTGTGCACTGACACTTGTATCGAATCCACTTCATTACAAACGACTTATTCCACGAAAGAAAAAGGGGAAAATGAAGAAAATGGAGTTTATAATCTCATTCTATGCTTTTGGTGAAATGGTCCACCCAAATGTCTCCTGAATTCTTTTTTATGCTGCCGCCTTTTCTTATGTCATTCGTGAATTTTTATATGAATTGCTCTCTTGTTTTATTTCCTTGAGGGTGTCTTTTATTATTTTTTATTGGTTAATGCTTCTTATCATTGTGCTTCGGGATGTTACTTTGTGGGATTCACTTTATAATGCAGTCCACTTGTTTAGTCACCATGAACGATTATTGTATGCATGTGTTTGTTGATTATTTCTATCTTATTAGCTAGTCTCAATGAAATTAGCTGAGGGTTCTAATGATTGGTAAAAACGCAGGAGGCTAGGCATTGGGAAAAAACTGGTTCAGAAATTAGAAGAATGGTGTAAGAAAAATGGAGCAGAATACGTATATATGGCCACAGATTGCACCAATGAAGCATCCATCAATTTGTTCACGAGAAAATGTGAATACACCAAATTCCGCACCCCAACAATGCTAGTGCAGCCGGTTCATGCTCATTACAAATCGTTAGGGTCAGGCATAGCCATCGTTCAACTCAATCCAAAGCTGGCCGAGACCCTGTACCGACGGGCATTTGCCAATTATGAATTCTTCCCTAAAGACATAGATAAGATTTTGTCCAGCAAGTTGAATCTGGGCACATTCATGGCCTTACCAAAGAAGAGTCTCCCCAAATGGGATCCCAAAACAGGGATTCTTCCACCAAGTTTCGCTATCACGAGTGTTTGGAGCACCAAGCAGTTGTTCAGGTTGCAGGTGAAAGGGGTGTCCATGTTGACGTACGCTTGTTGCATGGCTTCCAGGGTGCTTGATGCCTGGATGCCATGGATGATGTTGCCTTCCTTTCCCGACGTGTTCAGGAAGTTTTGGGTTTATTTTCTGTATGGTTTGCACATGGAAGGCAAGAATGGACCCCGTCTCATGAAATCTTTATGTGCCTTCGCCCATAACATGGGTCGAGATGATGATGGGTGTGGGGCGGTGGTGGCGGAGGTGGGGCAGAGAGACCCTGTTCGAGAGGTTATCCCACATTGGAGGAAGCTTTCTATGTCTGAGGATTTATGGTGCATCAAAAAGCTTAATTATGGACCCGACGAAAAATGTGGACTGTCTGATTGGTTAAACTCTCGATCTTCTTCACCATTGATTTTTGTCGATCCTCGTGATATTTGACATTTTCTTTTTAAACTTTTGATAACGACTATCTTAAATGATTTAAGAGCAACATTTAATTGTTTATTACCACATCAAAGAAGTCAGTTGAATGGTAATAATTGATCATTGAATTTTTTTTTTAAATGGTAATAATCTTTTTTAAGTTGAGGTTTTAAAAGTTATGGTGGTGAGGAAAGGTAAAAGAGAGTAAATCTAGGGAATTATAAAATTGTTTAGAGATTGATAAAAAGGACGTGGTCTTACTTTGCTTTAAATAATTCATTGATCTGTCCTCGTCCAAATATTAGTATTGTAGTATAAAGTAGAGACACTTTCGGCTGAGAATCCAATTCAATAAAGAAGGTTTTAAATTTAAATGTAAAGGTAGAATATCACCATTTTAACATAAAATGTAGATTACGAAGAAATAAAATCCATCTCCAGCCATTTGTCAAGTCATGAGTTTCACTGTTGCAGGGACCAGTGCCCAAAGTTCTCTCCCTCACTAACAGGTGTCCTGTTGAAAACAAAATGCATGGCTTAGGACCAACATGCAATAATAATATCCCAAGTCGGCAATTGGCAAACACATACCCAAGACAGGACAAGACGCAGGGAATCCATGGGTGGGTATGTTTTATCTTTGGCATGATTTGGTTATGCTACTTTTTGTGATGGTCCATCTAAATCTTTTATTCTTCCAATTTTGAATACCCATTTTCATTATTTACTAAAAAAAAATTAAAAATGTTTTTTTTTTATTAATATTGATATGTTTTTATAATTAAATTTAAATAATTTAAAAATAATTAGGGAATATTGAGAAGCAAAAGCTTAGTTAACCCTTAAAGAGGTCTATATTATATCGGTGCTTGCACAGTTTCCTTGAAAACCCCTTTCCTTTTCTATTTTTTCTTTTGTTCTATATTTGAGATGGTGAATGGTGATGGATTGCTTGAGGAATGACCTTAGATTTCATCAATAGTCGATGACTATAACTTTTTGATCAATGCTTAAACTGATTAAATTGAAAAAATAATGCAAGCATTGAACCATCAGATGAATCACTCTTTCGACTAATCAGGAGCAATAAAAGGGGGAATCCAAATCAACCATTTAAATATGAACTTACTACCAACATGTATCATGGATCATCATTTGCACAGCTCAATCCCTCTTGAAAAATTTATGGGTTCAAAATTTCAACAAGTAAATGAGCAAACCAGTTCTGCTAGTTCCAAAGCCTTGTGGAGTGGAGTGGAGTGGAGGGTTGAGTCAGCTAGTAGAACACCATCTGGCTTTAACAAGAAACAACGCATGTGGACTTCTCTTGTACGAGACCCTCATCATCTTCTAATGAACACTTGAATAATTTTAAATCTGACAAAAACAAAGGGTCAATATAAAATGCTAAAGAATGGTGCAATAAAATGTAAATTTGCAGCAGTCTTGAACGGCAAGAGGAATAGCTCACTTTATCCAAGCAGCGGTAGTTCTTCTGGTAACCAGACCTGTTTATTAGTAAATGTTTTTGGACTATAACTAGATGGCTAAGACTCTTGACTCTCACATTGTTAATTCAGTTGGTCGTGTTAAGGTTAACCTGTGTTCTGTTATGCCACTATCTCAAAATCACAGAAGACATGTCATTACCACAAAGCAGCAATCCCTATTCAGTTATGTACGCTTGAAGGCCAACTCAATTTAAAGAGTTCGTATTATTCCAGAGAAAAACTAGACGCAAAAGTACAGAACAGCAACAGAGAATTCATGCTCCATTAATACTTCTATGATGCATAGGGCTAACACTCTCTGTCCCTATTTTCGTTGTTGTCCATGTGTTTTACAACCGATGGCAATCTGTTGCTTTATTCTGCGTCAGTTTTTGCAAAAGCAGGTTATCCTGCTTGCTGTTGGAGAAATGAAATTCTCTCATAAGAGAAAAACTAGGTCTGGACCTCTAAGATGAACTGTAAGAAGGGAGTAGCAACTGACTAGATTGAGACGAATTCAATGTTGAAAAATCTTTGCAAAACTGTTGCTATAAAAGCTTAAACATGAAACCAAATGATTATATCACTAAACTGACACGATATATAAATAAGAGGTAGAGTTCTCAGGAACCAATGTGATAAACAGTAGCTAAATCAGCATTTGAAACCTTTTTAATTACTTTATACCAGATAGATGACAAAGAACTAAAGTGTAGCAGATAACTTGGAGGAAAGAACTGTTATGCAATAACTCCTTTTGCTTTAGTTATTTGGGTACTCACTTGCACGGGTCGAAATAGAACCAACTCTCAGCTTATACAACACAAAGTTCAGATTACAAAAAAAAAAAAAGAGCAGGATGCTTACAGTAAGAGGAGGAACTTTCTGAAACCAATGATGGCAACTAACATCTGTATGTGAAGCCTTTTTATTACTTTGTACCATATGCATACCAAAGACTTTACTAATTTGGGAGAGAATGAAACAGTTATTGTTGGAAATAATTCATTCTGTTTTACTAATTTGGGTCCTCGCTCACACTGATCAGAATTGGAGAAACTCCCAACTTAAAAAACAAATTTTAGATGACATTTCCAAAAGGAGTATGATAATTATGCTCACAAAGAATTTAATAATGCTCAGTATAATGATCCTGGATACTAACAACACAGTACATGGATGTACTTATCCAGTTCTTATATGGTTCAATGTTTTCTCTAGCTATCAAGAATGAACCATATTAGAGCAAAGATGCCAAGACAATTTTATCTTTGGTGATACTGGTTTTCAACAAGGGGAGCCTGCATAACTATAGCAACAGGGGAATATGATTTAAGCAGTACAGTTGCTTTCATACTGAGGATAAATAGCTCGGTTATGTCCGACATGAGTATGCTCAAATTTTTCCAAGAATTTAATGTGTTTGAAGAATCATTGGAGGATCATATCATCGTATTCACATCTGGATAAACATCGGATATAGGTGATGGATACTGATGCTTTTAAAGGAACATAAAAGAGTATAGTAGCTCGGTGTGATGGAAAACAAGGAATATGGTGTCACTATCATCTAATAAAACCTCAAAACATAAGTTTCATATAATATAAATCACTTTAACTGCATGCTGACTAAAGCTTTTTTCGTGTTATTCGCCACATTTGAACACACAGAATCTTAATCTTAAATAAACCCAGAAGAAACTTGGTTGGAGAAACTGAGGTTGGCATCATTGTCCGACTGTTGTAGCAACAAATTGTTGGAACCGGATATTGCTCGGAATGGTTGAGCTTGGGGGTCTTGGGTCTGGGATTTCATAACTGCAATCTCGGCTTGAGTCTTAATTAGCTGACTCTCAGCACTATGTATCTGTTGCTGCAACAGAAATATGAGGCCAACACAGCCATAGACCGGGTCTTCAAGCCGACATTGTGCCTCGAAATATAAGGAATCCGCTGCTCCACCTCGCAAATGGGTTGGGAGTCGCTGGATGATCAGAGGGAACTAAGTTAAAAAAGAAGTGTTCCATTCATTCACCCTCAACAGTATAGTTCCTTCAAAAACTATAAGTCTATGCATAAGTCAATTATCACCCACTGATTGTCCTATGACACTTCATATCTAAAATCTTCATCAAAATCAATGTCAACAAATATTAAGCAACGCCGCCCCTTTTCTTTTGTTATTATTATTATTATTAGTCACAATAAATCATGCATTATGTTGAACTTGCAAAGAAAAATTGTAAAGACAGAAAGAAAGTTTGACAGTTAAAATCTAATTAAAAAAATCTAAAGATAAATGTAAACGTAAAACTCACAATCAGGAAATCGATATATATATAGATAGATACCTGAAGTAGTTTTGTGACATTACTAGCACCATAGATTCTATGAACAGAAGCAAATCTTTGGGGATTATTAGAGGGAAAATAAGGTGAGAGAATGCAATCTTGGGCGCATCTTCTCCTCAAATATCTACAAGCAGCACAACGACCAGAACTCATGGCTTAAAATCTATTGAAACCCAACAAAGATTTTCTGAATCTCAGTTCTCGGGAAATAAATCTATTGAAGATTATGGTTAAGAATATATAAGGGAATTCGAAAGGGTTAGGGAATTGCAGTCGGAAAAGAGAAACGGCTAGTTTTTTCAAAAACTGAGAAATGAAAGGGAAAGTCTCTAATGGGGAGGGGATTGCCATATTTGCAGAGAGCTTGGACTTGGATAGAAGAAAGTATGGCAACTTTTTTATTTCATCTGAATATAAAAATTAAACAAAACCACAAGAAGAAAATTTATGGAAGAAACACTAATGCTGTTTATTATATTGATTTCTGAATTTCTGCGGACAAGAGGCTTTGGAGCTTCCCAACGGTTCTTTAATTAACTGGACAACCCTGGGGAAACTTAAAAAGGGGAAAATTCATAATATACATGTATAGCTTCTTTTGGGTGCATTGTCAATAAAATCTTTTTAATTAAAGAAATACTTTTATAATTTATTTATTTTCTATTAATATCAAATCGTGTCATAACAAGATAAATTATCGTGTCTTAAAAATATTTTGTTATAATAAAATTTGAAATCAAACTTTTATAATTTGAAATTTATATTTTATCGTTCAATTAAAATCTCATTTAGCATTTATCATATACTTTTAGTTTTTAACCAAATATTTGTTAAAAACACGAATTATCTCACATACTGATAATCATGTGAATAAGAGGGGTGTTCTTGATTTGGCTATCACGTATATGCGTCTGTATTTTTTTTGAAAGGAAATATCGTGGCAAAAATATTTTATATTTTGATTAATGTTGATATGTCAATAAATAATACTAATTTTTATATATTAGTAATTTTATATTTCTATAATAATATATTTTTTCGTTAATATATTGTGCATAATGTCTGGATTGAAAGGAGCAAGGCGCCCTTACGGGTATTTCATAAATAGTGGGATCCTATATATGGGCTGATTGTAACTGTCTCGAAGCTTAGACATGAGAAGAGAGGAGGGATCCCAACGAGCTGCCACAACTTGTTGGGTCTGATTCATTATGACCGAAGCCATCTATTTTTTGTTTTGACCCATTCCTCATTTATTGCTGCAGCTTATGTGATTGATTGATCTGATTTGATTTTTGACTATCACAGTTGATTTCAGTTTCTTTGAAATGAAGTTTTTTTATATCTACTGATTTCAAAGTGCAAATCACACCACTACTAAAATTCAGAAATTTCTGAACCCCATAATAAATTGAAAGTTAAAAATATTCATCTCATCGTTTCAAAAATTCGAATTACATTAATCATATTTATTATTTAGATTTTATTTTATTATTATAATTCAGCAAAAAAAAAAATTAAAAATTTCAACCCACTTTTGTAACCAAAACCTATCCGTCTTCATAAAAGACATTCCTCCTCCACTCTCCAATCCAACTTGATTTTACAGAAGATTGAAGAACTAATCTACCAAAACAATTTCTGCTAGCTGCTTTCAAGTTTCCAACTGCTTAAAACTTACATTTGGAGTGGTAGTTATAGTGAGTTTGGAGATCAACCATCTATTACATTGTAGACGCATTAGCAAAGCTGGAAAATATGGAGGATTCATCTTGTAGAAGAGCATTTGGATTACCTTCCTCCACCTGTACCATTATCAAATTTGAAACAGTTGTTCAATCATTTGGAAACTTGAAACGTAGATACAACATTTCTAAAAATATCCAAATATAAAATTGAATCTAATATCCAGTAGAAGCCAGACTATATTTTGTAAGTAATGCTAGAGGGGATCAGGAAAGAAAGAAGGGGATTTAAATAGAAAACGCACCAGAGTTCCTTGATTGAGAACAAATACATTGTCCATATTCAAAACTGTTGATATACGGTGTGCGATTGTGATCACCGTCATTCCTCGGCATTCTGTGGATATAGTTTTCTGTAGAATTGAAGCTGTCTGCGCATCCACATTTGCAGTGCATTCATCCAAACAAAGAACCTAAAATTTTCAATATTGTTAGTGCCTTCCAATCTTGGATTTAATCGTGATCACTGATATTATTATTTTAAAAGGGTAATACTAGCATTCTTTCTTTCGGAATATTATGAAGTTTAATAGAATTCTGCAACTCATGAAGTTTAATAGAATTCTGCAACTCAAGTTCTTTGGGGAAAAAGCCAAGTAAAAACTATTAGCCAACCAAAGCTTGCTTCCCACAGTTATCCAAAGCAGTGTAACATATTGGTTATGCATAGTGTTTTGTGTTTGAATTTAATTTCATAAAATTTGAAACAGAACTTCAATAATAGAAAATTTGATAAAGCATTAATTTATCTTCTTAGAGCTATCATCTCTTTCGTAAAATTAAATCCTCCAAAAGAAAGGAATCCGAACAGTTGAAAATCTAATTTTCCATGCAAAAGCATTTATAGTCTGACGAAATGAAAACGTTTTGACACCAAGCAAGTAGAACCGCACAAAAAAACTTAGTTATAGTTAGCAACCAGTTTATTAACTAGACTTGGATCAAGTAATTTTATTTAGTATCAGAGCATCATCCTTTAATTTACCTTACAAGACTTGAGAAGAGCCCGTGCAAGGCAAAGGAGCTGCCTTTGCCCAACAGATAATGACGTCCCAGCTTCCTTTACCTTAGCTTCCAGTCCTCCTGCCACTTCTACTTCCTCCTTAACATGACATTTCTCCAAGACATCCCATATTTTCACGTCATTGCTCATCCGGAGAGGATCCAGGTTGTCCCTAGAGATAAGGAAGACGGCAACAAAACTAATTAAGTTGTAATGCAGTAAAGGTTAAGTACAAGCTGAATGTTATTATTTTTATATGGTGTACTAAGAAGACAGCCAGAAAGAGAAATGATAGCAAGGGGATAACATCAAATGACCTTCACATTTTATACGAGTTGAGATTGCAGATCCAACCAAGATTTTACAATTATATATTACAAAATCAAGAGAATATGCTGATCAAATGTGCCTTGAAATTATCACAATATATGTCAGCAAATGATCACAAAATTAGATTGTAGAGGAGTACCTCAACGATGCTTCAAATAAAAATGGGCTCTGGGGTACAACAGCCAAGCGTGCACGAAGATCTCTAACTGGAATATCAACTATGTTCAAGCCATCCACCAAAATCCGTCCTCCGCATATTGGGGTTAGGCGAAAAAGGGCATTCAAAACACTAGATTTTCCAGCACCAGTTCTTCCAACAATTCCAACCTGAGAATAATTTTATTTTATTTTAAAGGAGAAAAAACACCTTCAGGGAAATCTATCCAATCTGAGGACTTCTGGTCATAGATTGATCAAGTTGCAACAAACAAACTGCAAATCGCTTTAACCTGTGTCCCTCCTGCTATGGTGAAGGTGATATCATTTAGCGCTGCTGGTAAAGATGGGATATATTTCATGGTAACATTCTGAAACTCAACCACTCCTTGAAATGGCCAACTCGAATTTAAATATTGGAATCCACGGAGTTCTTCTTGAGGCACGTCCATATACTAGAAAGAGTATATCAGCATATAACCTGTAAATAGAATATATATGAATGATAAAAGGAAAGAGCTATCTCACCTGAAGAGCTCTCTCCATTGAAACCATTTCTTTTTCTGTTTCAGTAAAACTTGTCAAGAAGCTTCCCAACAAGGAAACAATTGGAGCTGCATATGAAAGGGCTAATCCTACCTGTAGAAGAACATGGGACGCAGATTATCCATTTGGCTCCCAGATACAAGGAAATACTAAAGAGCTTCAACGATTTCCTTTTATTCCTAAAATGAGTAGCCTACAAGTTCAATTTGAAGAAATTCAGGAATATACCAGCCCTGGGGTACCAAAACTAATTGGTAAACTTCCATGAGATCCAATGATAGCCATCACAGCAATAAATGAGATTATGGACGCAGCTAATAACTGTACAACACGAAAAAACAATACTGATTACGTAACTTCAGAATATAACTTTCACTGCATAAAGTTTTAGGATATACCTGAAGGCGCAGGGAAAGCCACGAACTTGCTATTAACTCTGAATATGAAGTTCTCTGATACTGTGCTACAAGCTCAGTGAATCTAGCCAAGAAATAATCCTGTTCAGATCCCAGTCATAACCGTCAATAATGTTCTTTCCCTCTCAAATTATTTATGCTTTTCATGCCATCTATTCATTCTCTTTGCCAAACTGTATATACAGTCAAGGTTCAGTCCCCAAAAAGTATAGGGAAGTCTGATGAACAAGGGGACTGAGAAATTCAATGTGTTAACAACTTAAAGCTAAAATCAAGACGTATATTTCAGGAAAACAAATTAAGGTTTCAAGGATAGTAAGAGCATATGCAGTAAGTGAGGCTAGAATGGACGTCAAACTGCATATAGTACTTTGCCCTTGGACATTGGCTCATTATATCGGTCCTTCTATGCAGCTTCCATGAATAAATAGCAGAGTAATTATGAGCTCTCTAGCTGCCTTTTAAACAAAATATAGGGCTTACATCTTCAGTTCATCTTAACGTTTCAACATTGAAACCCAAGTCACAAAGTACTTCAATGTATAGGGGTGGCAAATAAGTGTTCCTTTTTAAGTCGAGCATTGTTATTTATTATGATTTTTCTTAAAATAATTAGAGATTCCGTAACTAAAATGATTTGGAAATGGATAGAACTCTAACAAAAGGCAAGAATTCCAATTTTTGCCCTATGCAGGTTAAAGCCTCACAACTCTCTGTAAATAAACAGCAGAATTGATGACTGTTATATCATATGTGACATACATTGATAAGGTTGAACTCCTTTCTATAGGAAAGAACAACAGCTAAAACTATCTCCAAAATAATCAACACAAAATGAATTCAGAACCTGACTCTCATGTTCTTTAGAACAGTTGTGCTTTTCTCCTTTGACCTATGAACATCTAAAGGAACTAATAAATAAGCGATTACTAAAATCTGAAAATCTACCTCAGAATTGAAAGCTCGTATAGTTGATGATCCATCGAGTGTCTCTGTGAAGGATGCATAAATTGGAGAGCGTGAGACACTGTCCAACCTTCGCAGTTCTCTAGATGTTGACCTGTAGAAGAACTACAAAACTTTTGACTGAATAAAGAGAACCTAAATATACAACCTCCGCAAACTTAAAAATGAGCTTATTGTTAATCAACATGTTCCACTCAGCTCTACCTCATTTCAAAGTCATTTTTCTTTCTTTAGTCTTGTATAAATTAGAATAGATATACTGAGTTCTGGAACCAAGGGTTTCACATCCACCTTAATACTTACAATTGTCTAATAATTTCTATATCTTCAGCTCAATTTCTTCCTGTTTTCAGCCATTTTGTTTCATGAAATTTGAAAATTTCATTTATTCCCCACTATTCCCAATTCAAACAAGTTTGCATTTATACAGTTACTCAGATAAACAGATACACCTCCTTAAGTTCTATAAGAATGGATAAACGATAAATGTTCTAAAGAATGGACATGACAAAGTCAAGCAAATACCTGCAGCTTGTTATAGATGTACCAAAATGGCAATAGTAGAAGCAAGAAAAAGACCTACAAAATTTAAGTAAATTGTTCCCATCAAAATTTCATCACTAGGGCTATTTAATTTATTGAAATCTAGAAGACTGTAGAATCAAAGTAATGGATGTTCAAAATACCTGAACATAGGATAAAACTACTGCTATTCCTAACAGGCCCACAAAATTAGCCAGGAGAATGTTGAGGATGAATGGGAGAGAATCATCAATTGTATAGAGATCTGATGAGAACCTATATGGTAAACCAAATAAGTTTTATATCTGCTAATACATTTAAACTTACATGATCTCCAGTAGGCATCTCAGTCTAACCTGTTAAGTATTCGTCCACCTGGTGTTTGATCAAAGAACTGGGCAGGTGCATTAATAACCTTATTAAGCAGTGTATTATGCACCTGAACTGCAGCTTTTAGACCGCCAAATGCAAATGAGAAAGCCCTCACCAAGGTCAGAGAAGAATTAATGATGCAGAAGATGCAAAGTACCAGCTGTACCACCATTTAATAAGTCAATCAGAAAACAGAAGAAACCTATAAATGACTGGTACCCTTCTCTCTATACCACCTCACCCCCCCACTTCTTTCCCTTCCTATTCTGGTTGCTTTATATTCTCCCTAATGCAGATTCACCATAACATGGTTATATCTGAAAGGTGCATATATCACTTATTATGAGATGAATGGGAGGCTTAGACCCCTCAAGTGGAAAAGTAACAAATACAACCATATAGAATTTGTAGGATGAAAATCCAATAATAGTCAGACTAGATGGATTATGAAGTAGTTAGATCTAAGGACAGGAGTTTCAATCAAATATCACACCACGAAAAGATTTTGGAGACTAAATGTTCTAATGTTTAGGCTGTTGCCTTTCCAAGTCAACTCAAGTTGGTCTGGGTTGAATCTTGAGAAATTTAAGACAGGCTGCTGGAATTCAGATCAGCATTTGGCACTTCTACTCTGCCAAAGATGGCAATTAGTGAAGTCTTGGATTGGATAAGGTTTTGTTCATTCACTTTTCAAGTTGGTTGTTGAGTGTTTGGATAAGTTTTACAAGCACACTCCAGGTGTCAATATTTCAGGATTTTATTTAATCAGCATGTTAATTGTTGGAGAATCCACCTTTAAATCAACTGGGAATAACTGAATTATTTTCATGGCACAAAAAAATTTTCAAAAAGTGTGCGCGTGTGAGTGAGACAAAAAGAGACTCCATTACCAGGTTAAAGATAATGTAACATTCTAAAATTATGCTCAAAAGAAAGAAAATGCTATATATGATATAAAATTTCATCTAAGTTGTGCTCAAAATCACAGCTTACTCCTTTTATAATAACACAAAATGAAAAGAACCCATAAATTAAACTACTGATAGTGGAATTATGCAATATTTTACTAGACAAAATTTTTAAAGAGAAAAGTATGCATGGCTATTGCAATTCTCAATGTGGTGATGGGAGCTACCAGATAAAAGGATGTTGAGTATTTTCCTTGACCGATCCCTGTTGTATCAACCCAATATGATAGCCACAAATCATTTCCATTTCGAGAAGCTTGCATTAAGATTGCAGAAAGCAATATCACAACTGAAATGAACCAACCAGCAAATCCAGCATATTTTCTGAGAAGGAAACAGATTATAAATTGTAAAAATCTAACAATCAAAGACAAAAAATGGAACCTGGCATCACAAATGGTGAGCAGAAAATACAAATGACTTACTTGTAAACAATAAGTTCAACTTTACCCTCTTTCCTCTGCTCAGCTTCAATAATATCTTGTGCTTCCAGTGGGACATCCAAAGTATTATTATCCAACAGGGGGCTTTGTTTGTCCATGTTGGAAGTATTGGTGCTGTATAATTTACTATGAATATATGATGCATCAAATTCATTAACTGATGCAAACCCTGAATATGCAGAAACTGCCAAGTCAGACGAGTTTCCTACCCACTTCACGTGCCCTCTTTCCATTACAACAATCATGTCAGCAAAAGATATTGCCTGTTA